>CM046876.1:218482540-219082540 GCA_025667525.1 Glebionis coronaria
AAAGCACGTGTTAAGGGGGCGTTTTTTATGAACAAAACACTTAAGGTACAAAACTCTTGATTTTAATATCACAAGTACCTTAAGTGATTTCAAGGATTTTTCATGGTGACTATACTTTCCCAAAACACGCTTTATTTACGACGGATGTGGTGACAAAAGGGTGGTAGGAATAGGTATTAGTCCAATGATTCATCAGAGCCGATGGAATCTTCCCAAGGACAATTCCCTAGATAGAATTAGAAGTCCTAGGAAAGATGGAGAAAGATTGTGAACGTAGCAGAGTACCGACTAATTACTGATGCTAGCACTGGAACAATCACAACAAGGTGCTAGTAATGATGTATTGGTAAGTACTGAAGGGGTTGAAGAATGAAAAAGAAATGTGAAGATAAAGGGTGTAAAGAAAGAAGCCCTCCTTACAACTTTAGGCAGAAACCGGGTCAATACATATGCTATTGAGATCTTTTGTTAATGATTCTCGATATTGAAGAAAGACATCATGGACCCAGTGATGCAATGCACAACCCTTCCCAGCTAACTCAAATATCTCTCAAAAGGTATTTGTTTTAATCACACGGAGATCAACACGTTATCTATTGGTTTATTCACTCCGAATAGACTGATATTGAAAAGGTGGCACTCCTCTCCAGCCATCGCTCACTAAATCAAAACGCACTATCGAGTCTAGAGGCACGAGATCATCAAAAGTCTCATTAGGACACTTTCCATTTATTCCTTGCTTTCTCACACACTGTGAAAAGTAAGAGATTTTTATGAGTCCTACACAGTATTCTTGTAATATTGCTAGAACATCCGAGTAATACGCAAGTATTACAATGAAGATGGAAATCCTGCTTGAGCCAACATCAAACAAGCTCATGGTAGGTTACATGTGCGGTTCTTTAAGAACCAATTCTTGTGAAAAACTGGAAAGAAACAGTAGTTTAATTCTTAATTGAACTTAAACTCGTTCCAGGCCTCTACGCATTATCGTATGATCTTGCCAGAACACTCAGAGTGACACTCTTTAGTGTTTCACAGTGACGAGTGGAAATCCTTCTAGTGTTAACATCAAACAGCACTTGGTAGGTGACGTGCAAGATTCTTTATGAATCAAGCTCGTGATAACTGGAAAGCAACGATGGTGAAAATCTTAATTGAAATTCACTTGTTCCAGGTTTTATGAATTGACGGCTTCAATAACAAGGATAATTTATCCAAGTGATTCACTCTTTATGTTCGCAGTCAAGCTTAGTGATCGTCGAATAAAGAGAACGGGTTTACCCGCGAAATCCTGTCAGGAAGTTACTTAATTGAAACTATCCGTCACAGGTACGATATCTAATATCGTCCAACGTTCTTCACCGACCGGAGGTAAAACGCTACCGATTTAGAATGAAATGTTCTAAGCCATTTCATTCGTGTCTTATTATGTTGTTGCGAAGACGGTGGCATTACGGTGTACCAGCTGAAGTCGTTCCCACATGCTTATGTTTTTCTGCATCAAAGTTTAGCAAAATTCAAGAAAGTACAAAATGAAGTCTTCTGCTGTACCAAACTCTGAAGCTTTCAAGAATTCAACAAAATACATAAGTGTGTGGAACATGGAGTCACGAGGAGGCAAGATTCACAAGAAGGCAAAGATCACACGTGATTGGTCAAAAGAACAATGCTCTCAAGCCAAAGCCTAAAAGATCAAATCAACATATTCACAACAAAAAGAAAAGAAGAAAAGACTACGAGCTGAAGAACAAAGACTTAGTATAGTATGCTAGGTTTAGAACTGTGTAAGGTGGAGTGACCTCCCTTAGGGGGACATTGTTAGAAATACATTTTTAACGTATATTAGAAGTATCGGTCACTCCACAATATTGTTAATGTTGTATAGCTTGTAGTTAATATTTGCTTATTTAGTTAAGTAAAAACCGGCCCATGGGCTTGTCATGGGTTGGCCCAAGCCCATTAGAGGCTTGGATATAAATACCCCTTTCCACCATGGAAAGGGGTTGGTTGTTGGTTATTGTTTCATTTTTCATTTGAATAAGAAAAACACATATTTCTCTCTTACTTTCTCTCACTACTTTCTCTCTCTAGAAACCTTCAACCCACCTTATTGATTCATAAGATTATCACTATTCTTCAATTGTTGTTGTTATTCATGTTGGGGTGTGGTGGATTATTGTTGTTGTGCACACCAGCCATAACTAAATCTTCACGAGTCTCGGGCTCTGAATAAGATGAAAATCTAGTACGCATACACCTGCAAAAGAAAAAGAAAAATATACCAAAGAAATAGAGAATATATATGTACGTGTAAAAATAAAAATAAAAATCTTTTTGGATTTTTGAAAATTTTTAATTTTTAAGATTTTTAACAATTTTTAATTTTTATGGATTTTTGAAAACTTTTGAGCAAGAAAAATAACGTTCACGAGTGAACGGATCCCAAAATTCAACGCGTCTCTCACAAAAAACCGTTAATCTTCACGAAAAGAGCTGGCAGCGGCGCCATTTAATAACTAGATTTTACTTAGTTATGAAAGTTCGTTGAAATCGGTTCAATTCGAATTGATTATTGGTTTAAGTGCGACTCAGTCGTCTTTTGGTGGAAACGAATATATTGGTCGTTGTAGTGAAATTAAATTGTGAAACGTTAAAGTAAATGGCAGGTAATTAAAGCTAAAACTTTTTAAAAAGTAATTGTGCAAAATTTAAAACTTTAAAAGTAATTAATTAAATGACAAAAATTAAAGCTTGACGAAAAATTAATTTGACAATGTAATAAAAATGTAAACTTGAAATTTAAAATGAAGAAAAACGATTAAAATAACACAAAAGTAAAATGGCGGAAAAATAAGCTTTAAAAATTAAACTAAAAATTACTAGAAAAACACTTGGTAAAAACAGAGATTTCGGGAAGCGTGCAATTTTTGGAAAACTAAACACTTTGTAAAAATAAAATAAGACAAAACTCGTTTAAAATAATACTAAGTAAAAATGCGGGAAAAGTTAAATTTGAAAACTTAAAATAAAAACAGGAAATAAAGTCAAAGACAAGTTAGATCGCAGTCACGATCGCAACCTTTGAACGTGGTTTGGATCGTACCCTGGATCGTACCTTGGATCGCATCCAAGCGATCGCACTCTATATCTAAGTCTAGATCGCAACCAGCGATCGTACTCTTGGATCGTACTCCACCACGATCGCAACAAGTGGATCGCAGTGGACGATCGTGACCAAGTGATCGTACCACAAATCGCAACCAACGATCACAGTCACAAATCGCAACAGGGCAATCGTGACTTAGATCGTGATGGACGATCGTAGTCTGATCCTAGTCCTTGCTCGCAGTAAGGGATCGCAAGTAGAAACCCTAGGGTTTATGCGATCACACTTACTCGATCGAAACAAGCAGAAACCTTTAAGAACAGTACGATGGAATCCAATAAGCAAATAAGCTAAACTAAATAAGCTAACTTTAATAAGCACAAATCCAAACTTTATCAAACTATGATAAGACGCACAAAATAAGCAAAAATTTAAAGACTTTCAAGACACAAAATACGAAAACTTTATAAAATAGACTTTAAAAGATAAAACTTTTAAGACAACTTTAAAACTAATAAGCTAAATACAAAATAAGCCAATAAGTATGTCAAGCTTAAAGCTTAAATCGTATAAAAGCCTAGAAGGGAATAAAAAGGTAAACTTTTTATCAAATAAACAATAAGATTAAGCAAATAGAATGCTTAATCCGAATTAAAAACAAATCAAAGACAAGAAAGGTAGAATAAGAATGATAATGAAAATCTTGGTTAAAAATAAGATTCAACAACAAAATTAAAGAACTTACTTGGAATTAAAGGCAAGAAATTAAAGAACAATTAAGTAAAATGACAAGAAATTAAAAGCTGCAAGTAATGAATATGGTGGAAGACTAGTTTGTCAAAATAGCCAACACCTCCTAATGTGATATTAGGAGGGTATTTAAAATGATTAGGGAAGGTTAAGCATGTGTTGCTTCTTTCTTTCTTTCTCGTCTTTTCGTCTTCTAAATTCTTCGACTTTTTCGCCTTTGCCTCGGGATTAATAAACTCGTCTTGTAATTTCTTCATTAATTTAGACTTAAGTTCTTCGGCTTTTATTAAACTTCCGTCTTTAGACTTTTCTTCGATAAATTTTCAGAATAGGCCTTGGACTTCCGTTCTTTTTGCACTCTTGATCTTTTCACTTCGTCTTTTGTCTTTTTCTACAATAAAAGCCCGTGAAAGCCCATGTTTTCTTCCCTTTTCACATTTTGATCTTAAATCACAACAAAAACATAAACCACGCATAATTCCAACATTTACGACATAAAATACACGTTTTGGCTTGGTTATTATTATAATTAAGTGGTAAAAGGATAAGTGTTTTCACACTTATTAAGAACTCCGGGAAGCATTGTTAGTTGAGGCTCATAGCTCCCCATTTTCGATTCATCCTGGTTCGACCAAGATGTACCACGACATCAAGCAATACTTTTGGTGGAGTGGTATGAAACAGGATGTTGCGACTTATGATATGAGCTTAAATACTCATATCATTTGTAGCTTAAAACAATGAAATTATGCATAAATTGTATCAGATATGCCTTGTATATGTGTATTTCTTGTTTCATGTGTGTAGGTACCCAAGTTCGTGATAATAGGCAAAAACCGGCACGAGTTTGAAGAAAAGATCGAGAAGCCAAGAGACAAGTCGTTTTTAAAGACGGGATTCAAGTTTTGGAAGTATTATTTACAAAGTGGGACCCATATTTGTGTATTGGGCCTCAAAGCCCAAAAATTGGAAAGATATGGTTTACTTTTGGATCACAAACCTTACTTGGCTCAAATTGTAAGAAATAACACACGGTTAGATTGTACTTGGGCCTAAAGCCTAAGTTTATTATTTAACTTACTTCACATGATGGAATTGGGCTTAGGGTTTTGGTTTTTGTACAAACGATTGATATAACTCAGTCAAAGTTTATTATCACATTTATTCGTTCCTCACCCACTCATATTATATCACCACACAGATAAAACGACTCTCACCCATCCATTAAATACCCACTCACACGTTTTGTTTTTTTATCCCATTCATCCACTTACACCCACAATAAAATAACCAACGATAATACCTATGTATCGTCTTCTTCGCCATCTCATCTTCACCCAAAAAATACCAAAACCAGTAACTTTCTAGTTACTGTTCACTAACCCTAGTCCACAATAAACTTGTTTTTATTTGGGGCTTTTTATTTAATCAAATAATTCATTAAAAGGGGATTAAAACCCCCAATATTTAAGGAAGAGAAAGGGTGGAACGAAGGTGCTACGTGGCCAATTCTTATTTGAAGATACACCTCAATCCTCCTATTCAGCCAATCATAAGGCTTCAAAGAAGCACAACTAGCACACACGGATGCCATGTTGGCAATCCGTGTGCTAGTTGTGATATCTCAACCATCAGATCAATAAAAGAGAGAGAAAGAAAAGATCCAAGGGATGAAATCAGAGAAGAATATTCCAAGAATATTCGGATATTCGCTCCTCAGCAAGCCCTTGGGAGGCTATAAAAACCCCCATTTTTTACTTGTAATTCATCCTTTCTTTACTTTTAAAGTTATTATGTAGAATTTGTTTTAGGATTAATTTTAAAGTTATTTGTTTACCTAGCCGATTTTGCTATCATTGATTATGAGCCGAATCCTCGTGCGCCTATAATTTTAGGACGACCATTCTTGTGTACGGCCAATGTTTTAGTTGATATGAAAGAAGGGGAGCTTAAATTGTTTCATGGTGATAAACATATGATTTTCAAACCGGAAAAAATTCCTAGATTGGTTACTAAGAAATTGGAAAATGTGGAAACTGATAGACCTAATTTTGTTGAATCATGTTGTAATGTTACCTCATCTACACTCACTCCACACGAGGATGATAGTGCTAAGATTGAAAAACAAATAGATGATTACTTGAGTGAACCATTTGATGCTAGTGAGTTTGATAGTAAGAATTTTGATCCATAGAGTGATATTGCTTTAATTGAACAATCTTTGAAGATGGACTCATTTTCACTCTCTTCTAAGGATCATGTTGAAGTTCCTAAGGCACAATCTTCCATTGAAGAGCCTTTGATTCCTAGCTTCACACCGAGTGAGGTTAGTGACTATTCATGTGATAAGTTCATCGATGAACTTTTTGCTATCATTGATCCATTTCCACGGGGAAGTGAAGACGTTTCCGATCTCGAGATCGAGCGTGATTCTTGTGTTTCACCTACCATTCTCGAGGAATTCGCCGATGAATTGCCTTCAAATGAGAATGATGATCTTGTATCTGAGTGTGATACACTCGATACTTTGTCGGATATTTCTTATGATGACAAGGATGACGACACATTCGTGACTTACTCAAATCCTCATTTTGAAGTTTCATTGAACAATAATCCATTGTTTCAAGAGGATTTTGAGAGCATCATACCTCCTACATCTCACAACCTTTGTGATGATGATCTTCTTATGAAGGAGGTTGATGAGTTTCTTTATATAGACATTCCTTCGGAATTTGAGGAAGAGTCTAATGACGGTGATAAAGACTCTTGGTTTGATCACCCGATTTATGATGATGATAATGTTGACCCGGAGGGAGAAATTACTTTTGCTCCAATTATCCGTCCCACTCGCTTTGATCTTAATGTGCGGGTTTTTCATGCGACTCGTTTCGAGTACCATGACCCCTTTATTCACATTCATAAGAGTGAAAAGGTCAACAAAGTCATGCAAGTTGAAACCACTATGGTTGAGACTTTTATACCACCATTACCATGTGCTTCATATGATTTTGGATTAGCATGGGGGGATGACACCGTGTTATCCATTACTTTCTCCACCGAGGACGAGGTATTCGACCATGGAATCGTTGATTTAGGGAAATCTCGGCCTTTCACCGATGCAATAATTGAAAGATTTTTCTATCATTTTGGTGTGAGTTTATCTCGGGGAGCATGCTACATCCATACCATTAGTTGTGACCACCATCTCTTTTTAGACATTTGTGTTAGAGTTTTATCCTTTCGTTTGTCATCCGACAACGATGATGTAATCTTTGACCCCGACATCGCACTTTATGTTGGATTCTATTCCAATATGCCGGTTATCACCATTTTCCCTAAGGACCAATGAATGCGGGGATCGAGTCGAGCTCATGACTCGGTGAACAAAAACGAGTGCATTCTATCTTCTTTCTATTTTTTAACAACTAATAAGGCTTGATCTTTCAAGCTCGTGCTCGTGTTTTGTTGTGTTGTGATCTTAGGTACGACCCTTATATTCGAAGACTCTCGTGTTCGGCTTTTGCCGGTCCACTTGATCTTCCATTCTTTGAATGCCAAAAAGGGGCACACTCTTTTCCCTTGATTTTTATCGACTAACGTTTTATCTTGAGGCATAATTAATAAACGGATGTGCATGCTCTTTCCATGCTAGGATTTTGCATTAGACTCTTCGTATTTTAGCAAGGGGGTGTTACTCTTGAGCTAAGAAACATTGAGGACAATGATTTGTTTTAGCATGGGAGAGTCAATCGATATAATCGCTTGCAATTGCTTTTGTCGTGTCCAAACATATTGTTTTTCTCATTTTTCAATAAAATTTTAAATTTTTAGTGTTATTTTTTAAGTTTTAATAAATAAAAATAAGTGCTTTTGACACGAATGTAGGCTTTCCGTTGGTGAAAATAAGAATAGTTTTTGACTCGACTTGGTTTTTAACCTTAGCTTTTCCTTAACGTATTTGAATTAAGTTTTGCTAGGCTTTTATATATGGAGCTTTAAAACGCGAAAGTCTTAATTCATACGAGTTAAGAACAAGAACTTTTCGCAAGCTCCTATAATTGATCCTAGAAAGTCGTTTATCAAGGGAACTTTAAAACACAAATTCTAAAACTTGAAAAAGTATAAGAAGATGCAAGATCCTATAGATAACTTGAAAACCCAAAACTTTGATTTAATAGGCTAAGTATCCATTGATTTCACATTTTTGAAACTTTTCGATATGGAGAACAAGAGATGATAGAGCCAATTATAAGTTTGGTATTCTTTCGGGAATTTATGTGAGTTAATTATGAGCCTATTCTCCCATCGCTTGTTAATAAATTTATTTGCAATAAATAAGGTTGAACGATTTGAAAAGTTACTTAGCTTCTAGCCCAAGATAGTTTAAATGTTGCTCGGTATGGATTAGAGTTCATAGCCAAGGCATAACTTATTGAAGCGGGATGCGAAGATTGGCGAGTCCAAAAAGCTCCTAACAAGACATGAGGGCTATGTTTTATTGCTAAAGATCTCAAGTGATGTGAAGAATCATTTATCAAAAATCAATATGAAGGATCGAGACACACGATGAAAAGCAAATACTCCCAAAAAGTCATGGAGAAGTCTATCCAAAAAGACCATAATAAGGTATGAGGATAAATGAAGCCAAGTCCAAAAAGGAGGCGGATCGTTGTATATAGAAATCCCAAATAAAGATTGGAGAAAAATGAAGAATTCGTGGTCCAAGTATGAATCTCTCAAAACGTCAAGTGAAGAAATTCCTATATGAAGAGAAGACCATTATTTCATGAACGTCTCTCAAGGTTTGAAGTATAAAGTCACTGCCAAATATCGGTCCGAGAAAGGTCTCAAATCGCGAAGCAAGTTATGCCAAGATATGAACTTTATGAGGTCCCGAGAAGCAGTTTTAAAAGATTTTATCCTTTAGCTTACTATTGATTAAATCGTTCACCTTATTTTCGGCCTAATAAATTATCGAAATAAGTCAACAATGCATCCTCGTGATCATTCAAGACAACAATAAAATAAAAGAGATACACCTAGGAATAAGGGAGTCTAAGTGAATAATTGGCCCACATGAATTCGTGGTAGTTTGCTAACTTATAATAACAATGATCTTGTTTTTGTACTTGGCATGGAAAAGTGAAAAGTCAAGGACGATGAATCTATTTGAGTTTTATAATCCTTAAAGTTATTTTTCAATAATGAAAGCAATACATTATGTATTTGCTAAATAAGTTGTCAAAAGTTGAATAATGGTGTAGTTAGAGTTTTATTTTATCATTGCGTGTGGACACGGCAATTGCTTAGCATGGGGGAATTTGATATGAGCTTAAATACTCATATCATTTGTAGCTTAAAATAATGAAATTATGCATAAATTGTATCAAATATGCCTTGTATATGTGTATTTCTTGTTTTATCTGTGTAGGTACCCAAGTTCGCGAAAACCGGCAAAAACCGGCACGAGTTTGAAGAAAAGATCGAGAAGCCAAGAGACAAGTCGTTTTTAAAGACGCGATTCAAGTTTTGGAAGTATTATTTACAAAGTGGGACCCATATTTGTGTATTAGGCCTCAAAGCCCCAAAATTGGAAAGATATGGTTTACTTTTGGATCACAAACCTTACTTGGCCCAAATTGCAAGAAATAACACACGGTTAGATTGTACTTGGGCCTAAAGCCCAAGTTTATTATTTAACTTACTTCACATGATGGAATTGGGCTTAGGGTTTTGGTTTTTGTACAAGCGATTGATATAACTCAGTCAAAGGTTATTATCACATTTATTCGTTCCTCATCCACTCATATTATATCACCACACAGATAAAACGACTCTCACCCATCCATTAAATACCCACTCACACGTTTTTTTTTATCCCATTCATCCACTTACACCCACAATAAAATAACCAACGATAATACCTATGTATCGTCTTCTTCGCCATCTCATCTTCACCCAAAAAATACCAAAACCAGTAACTTTCTAGTTACAGTTCACTAACCCTAGTCCACAATAAACTCGTTTTTATTTGGGGCTTTTTATTTAATCAAATAATTCATTAAAAGGGGATTAAAACCCCCAATCTTTAAGGAAGAGAAAGGGTGGAACGAAGGTGCTACGTGGCCAATTCTTATTTGAAGATACACCTCAATCCTCCTATTCAGCCAATCACAAGGCTTCAAAGAAGCACAACTAGCACACACGGATGCCACGTTGGCAATCCGTGTGCTAGTTGTGATATCTCAACCATCAGATCAATAAAAGAGAGAGAAAGAAAAGATCCAAGGGATGAAATCAGAGAAGAATATTCCAAGAATATTCGGATATTCGCTCCTCAGCAAGCCCTTGGGAGGCTATAAAAACCCCCATTTTTTTACTTGTAATTCATCCTTTCTTTACTTTTAAAGTTATTATGTAGAATTTGTTTTAGGATTAATTTTGTATTTCTTTCAAATAAAGCTTGTAATAGTTCTGAAATTTAATAAAAGATTAGCCATTTTAATTTACATTCGTGTCTGATCTATTTACTTTTACTGTTTAAATTGATTTACAAATTAAGTCTTATAACGGTTTTACATTAATAATGTTTAATATGTTAAATCTGAGCTAATTAATAACTCAGATTTAATATTAGAAGTAATATTGGATAAAATACTTTCCCTACTGGAAAGTATTCACAAACAGGCACGAGATTTATGGTTCGAATGGTGGTACGAGTTATAAATAATGGTGGTATGGTGGTTTTGATTTCGGTTCGTTAGGTTGCTCATCGCAATCCTACTTCCCAATGGTTTCTACAAAAGGTGAGTTCCAACTTTAATTTTTGTTCGATTCATGTTTATTTTATTTATGTTATTTTTGTATGCTAAATGATGTTTGTTAGTTTTATCTGTTATAAACTAATTTTCTGTTTAAGTCGTAGTGAAGTAGTATAAGAGTTTCATGAATTCTGTTATGACTGATATGATGTTAAGGTATTCTGTGATGATATTGAGCACACGTTTAGAACAAAGTTGATTTGGCATGACTGATGGATTGATCTGCTGATCTTACTGTTAAATTGCTTATATAAACTTTTCTTTGCTGAAATTAGCTGAGAGTATTAGTAGTGTAAATTTCTGACTGAAATTTGTGAAGTGAATTAGATAGCTGAGAAAATAATAGTTCTATTTTTGGTGAATATTATGTTACTAATTTGTATGTTTATGCTTCACTATTTGTTCCTGTAACTGATTTAAGTTTGAACTGATCTTGAATTATGTTATATCTGTAATTTGTTAATTCGTTGAATGTTCAAACTGCTGCTTATCAATTCGTTGGATATTTGAAGCTTTGTTTTACTGGTTTAAATGATCAGTAATTTCTGATATTTGCTGAATATAGATTGTGTTAAATTCAGTTTGTATTAGGGATTGATTTGCTGATTATTCTGCTTAGTTTGGATGGTTATTTTGTGTACTGAATCATAGTTTTTAATTGTTTGGTTTGTTGATATTTATGCATTTTTGTTCAAGCAATCTGCTTATCAGATCCAACTGATCTGATAAGCTCAATAAGCTGTTTTCTAACAGCTTAAAACTTAATAAGCTTCAAAAGTCACTCCTGTGACTGGTTTCTTTCATATCTGTTAAAAAGAATTTAATCCAAAAAATATGACTGCTTCTGGATTCGAACCTGTGACCTCCTGGTCACAGGTATTGCGTGTTACCCATCTGTGCTAGGCACTCGTTTGATTTTACTTCCCTTAATTTCATTAATATAGTGTTTTTCACTGGCAGTATTTGTTTGAGTTTGTTTATTTAAGTCACGTTTTATTTTATATATAACTTTTAATTTTAATTAAAGTAAATTCTAAAAAATAAGTAGTTTAAAAATAAAAAATAAATTAAAAAAAAATGTTTTTGTAAATTTAAAGAGTTTAATTAGTTTATTTTTAATTAATTAGAATTTTATAATATTAGATTTAAAAAAAATAGTTTTTAAATAAATTTGTTTAAAGTAATTTCTAATAAAGTAAATTAGTTTTAAAAAGTTTAATTAGATTTTTTAAAATAGATTAAAAGTTATTTTTATTAAATAGATTAATATTCATAAATTATTAAAATAGATTAAATTTTAAATAGTGTTAATTTTTAAGTAATTAATTGTTTTAGATTTAAAAATAGCGGGGATTACGATTCATGCACTTTAGGATAAGTTTAAATAGCTTAAAATTGGTAGATTTTAATTGTAGTTTAAAAACCGAAAAACAATTCAAATCAATTGTCCAAAACGAAACAAAACGTCTCAAATTCATAAGATCTTCGTGTACAACGAACTTGATTCACTCACGTGTTTAATTGAATTCGTCATTGGTAATATTAGTCTATTACTTTTTCCTAAAGGTAATTTTCTAATTTACCCTATAACGTAATATCAAATTATCACTATACACATCATGACACATCAACTTACATCTCCAAATGTCTTACCTGCCAACAGGTTAAGATCGACCATCAGCGATCTGGCGGTCTTCTACAACCGTTAGATATTCCAGAGTGGAAGTGGGACAAGATCACTGATAACTCGATTTTACTCATTTAAAAAGTTCTTTGTCGTATGTCTAATCGAATTGACTACTGGTTTAAGTGTGACTCAATTGTCTTTTGGTGAGAATGAATATTTTTGGTCGTTGTAAAGTAAAATGTGCAAGACTTTAACGTAAATGAAGGGTAATTAAATCTAAAACTAATAAAAAGTAAAGGGTGCAATATTAAAACTTTTAAAAGTAAATTAATTAAATGACTTAAAATTAAAGCATGACAAAAAGTAAATTTGACAATGTAATAAAAATGTAAACTTGAAAACTAAAATAAAGCTAAACAATTAAAATAACAATAGCGAGAAAAATAAATGCTTGAAAAGTAAACAGAGGATAAACAAAACCTGAGTCGGAAACCCACAATACTGTCACTATCCAGAATACCAAACTAAGTACTGCTTATCCGGAATAACTTCTATACCTTTATCCGGAATAAACAAAGATGCTTATTCGGAATGTAGATACTTCAACAGCTTATCCGGAATCTTCCCTGAGTCCTTATCCGGAATAATATTCAACGAGTTATCCGGAATACGGTTCCAAGGCTTATCCGGAATATGGACTGTCACTCCTTATCTAGAATGTGCTTCAGTTCCTTATCCGGAATATCTACTTATCCGGATTAATCGATCCTCCTTATCTGGAATAACTGCTTATCCGGAATAATCTCCACTCTTTTATCCGGAATAAGATTGGTTCCTTATTCGGAATCTTCAACTAATCAGCTTATCTGGAATAATATCAAGCCCTTATGAGGATTAATCTGTCACCTTATCCGGAATAAATGCTTATCTGGAATAAACAATGAAGCCTTATCCGGAATTCCCAAGAACTGTCACTATCCGGAATATATTCCGGATACTTATCCAGAATCTAGAACTCTTCCTTATCCTGAATAATGGGGTTTTGAAGATCTTTTCGGAATGATGGACTGAGGCTTGTTCGGAATAAGAGGGTTTTACCAAAACCCGGATAACAATTAAAATCAAATAAGCTAAAACTAAAATTAAGCTAGGAACAAATAAGCACATAACTAAAACTTTCACCAAATCAAACTTAAGACAAAGTTATAACACCAAAATTTAAAAACTTTTAAAAACACTAAATAATAAAAATGTTTAAAATCAACTTTTTTATAAAAATTAACTAAAAAGCACTTAATCAAATTTAAGAAAAACACAATAAGCTATCAAATCAATAAGCTAACACAATCATAATCATAAAAACATAACAAGTAATCAAATAAACATGACAATAAGATAATAAGCACAAAGATTAAGCAAAACAAGAAAGGTAGAATGAGAGATTACTTAAAACTTGATTAATATTAAGATTCAACAAGTAAAATAAAGACAAGAATTAAAAGCTTACAAATTTAAGGTGCAAGACAAGTAATTAAAGGTGCAATTAAGTAAATGACAATATGAAAGTGCTTGGAAAATAAATTGGAAAGACTAATGTGTCAATCTAGCTAACAACTCCTAATGACACATTAGGAGTGTATTTATAGTGATTAGGGAGGCTAAGCATGTGTTGCTTCCTTCTTCTTCACGTCTTTTCGTCTTCTAAATTCTTCGACTCTTTCAACTTTGTCTCGGGATTCATTTAACTCGTCTTATAATATCTTCACTTATTTAGACTTGAGTTCTTCGACTTTATTAAACTTCCGTCTTTAGACTTTTCTTAGATAAATCTTCAAAATAGGCCTTGGACTTCTGTTCTTTTTGCACTCTTGATCTTTTGACTTCGTCTTTTGTCTTTTTCTTTGATAAAAGCCCGTGAAAGCCCGTGTTTTCTTCCCTTTTCACATTTTGGTCCTAAATCACAACAAAAACACAAATCATGCATAATTCTAACATTTACGACATAAAATACATGTTTTGGCTTGGTCATTATTATAATTAAGTGGTAAAAGGATAAGTGTTTTCACACTTATTAATCACCATGGATTTCTTACCGGTCTTCTACAGACAAAGAGGAGGCATGATGCGATTTGGGTTATCGTTGATCGACTTACTAAGTCGGATCATTTCTTACCGATCTGCAAGGAAGATTCGGTCAGTAAACTCGCCGATACTTACAAGAAGGCGATCATGAGACTTCATGGTGCTCCATCCAGCATCGTCTCGGACAGACATCCTCGTTTCACTTAACGATTTTGGAGGAGTCTACAGAAATCTTGGGGTACAAAACTTAAGCTTAGCACGGCTTTTCATCCTCAAACAGACGGGCAATCGGAGCGAACGATTCAGACATTAGAAGACATGTTGAGGTCATGTGCTTTGGAATGTACGAGAGATTCGGACGATTACATCTGTCTGGTAGAGTTTGCATACAACAACAGTTGGCACGAAAGTATTAAGTGTGCTCCATTCGAGATGTTGTATGGCAGAAAGTGTCGCGCCCCAATCTGCTGGGATCAGGTTGGTGAGCGAACACTTGAAGGACCAGAAATGATAGAGTTGACCAACGAGAAGGTCGCAGTAGCTAAGCAGAAATTGCAAGAAGCACGGTCACGTCAGAAGAGTTATGCCGACAAGCATCGTAGGGACTTACATTTTAACGTAGGAGATCACGTCTTCCTTAAGGTATCGCCGGCACGTGGTGTTAGACGTTTTGGAATCAATGTGAAGCTAAGTCCTCGATTCATCGGACCGTTTATTGTCATTGAGTGAGTCAGTGAAGTATCTTATCGTTTAGGGTTACCTCCGCAGTTTTCTCATGTTCACGATGTTTTCCATGTGTCCTTACTCAGAGGGTACAAGTATCATCCCCTTCACATGGTTCAGTATCCACTAGAACAGATTCGTGAAGACCTTACCTTCATAGAGGAACCCGAACGAGTTCTTGACAGGCAAGAACGAGTCATGAGGTGGAATACGATTCCATTCGTCCAAATCCTTTGGAGGGATCATACCGAGCGGGAAGCCACTTGGGAGACCGAGGAGTATATCTGGACATCTTACCCTCATTTCAAGTTTTGAATTCGGGTATGTTCCTCTTTTTCCAGTTTACGTTATCTATAATTCGGGGACGAATTATTCATTTTAGGGGGGAAGAGTTGTAAAACCCGCATGATTTTACCATGAATAGTACCCTTATAATCATACGTACATGATTAAAACTTTCCTTTTATAACATGTTTATGTTTCATGAATATTAATTCAAGAATTACGTATGTATTATTAAACGATGAGTATTAAGTATGTATTATCGCACGATAATTATTACCAACAATAATTATAATCACGAACATGAAAACATGAACGTAAATAATCACGAGCATATTATTATGTAATTACGTAATTATTATTACGATTACGTATAAGTGTATAAGTTAACACGAACGTTTAATAATAACGTCACGTAAATACAAACACGAGAACACGTAAAATATTAGAACACGAAAACTACGGGTTTCCCTTTGGTGGGCCCATGTAGCCGCGGCATACACAAAGAGGAAGGGGGCCCAAAAGCCCATTTTTGGTTTTAATTAAAGGAAATAGAAACTACAAAGTTTTCATAAAAATAGTTTTACAGAAAATTAAAAACCCTAGCCTTTTGGGACCCCTTAGTCACGGCACCTACACACAAGACAAGGAGGATTCGATATTGATTTTGGATCTTTGTTATTGGGTTCGTGTTCGTTTTATTTTCAATCACACGTCAAGGTAAAACAAAAGTCATTATCACTAATCTTTTATTTAATAATGTTTTATGATTTGATCTATGAAAACAATTAAATAAACATGTTACGGGATTAATTAAAACATGGAAAAAGGGTTTTGTTTGGTTTGTTTGTGGTTCAGCAGCCAACCGAGATTCAAAGGACTCTCGGTGTCCCTTGTAAACCACAACCGAGACCCCTATAGGGCTCGGTGTGGGTCTCGGCGCAGCAGCAAGCACCATCGGCTTACGCTGGTGGCTATTTGGGTCGGACGGGGGGAGCAGCGAGGCAGAAGGGGAGACCACCATCTTGCGCCGGTAGGATCTTCACAGCTAGCAACGGCTAGCCACGGCGCAGCAGCGGCACAGCCGCCACCGTTGGCAGGGCAGCCACCAGTCGCCGCCGCAGCCCCGGCTCTGGGTGGTGGTTGGTGGTGGGGTTTTTGTTCGGGCCGGTTCACGGGTTTACGGGTCCGGTTCACGACATGTTTTTAATAAAATAATACATGGGTTCGGTTTATTATTTTATTTTACAAGTTTAATTATTTTTATATGTGCATTTATTTTTACAAGTCATTAAATTAATTTAACATGGTACTTAATTAATTTAATTAAAAAATGACTTAGGTTTATTATTATTAATAATAATACATGATTTTTAACCTAAGTATTTGTTAATGCAAGTAATGCCTAAAAACATTATTAGTGTTAACTAATCTTTCTTAGTTTTGATCACAACAAACTATACAACACATTTAGTATAAAACACAAAACGAATTATTTAACTAACACTATCATCAAGGTAATAATCATATCACTAACCTTTCTTAATCATACTTAGTGATCATCAAAATGATATCCTTAAAACTCACTTTTGTTAATATGAAAAAAGACTTTTTAATAAACTTTCTTTTTTAGAAAATGTTTTATTAAAATGGAAAATGAAAATTGGAAAATAGAATATTCCATATGCTATTAGAATATCCTTTAAAGGCTTCAAATACCTCAGATATTCCTACCCCACTAAAAGACAAAAAACGGAGCGTACTCTAGGGGTGGAACCTTAAGTAGTTAGGCGGTTCCTTAGCGATATGGAACCGTCGGGCTAGATAAGGTACCGCGCCCAGATAGCCGTTATATATCCGTTATACTTTGTCTCCTTTAAATAGTGGGTCAAATCTCATTTTCCAACAAGTCTCTTGGACATTTTTCTCAGCCCCCTTTCTCTTTTCTATAGTATAATCATTAGTAACTGATCACTTAAAGTGTTAAGGATGTTTACATATGATTATCCTCTTGATCCCCTCCTTTACCTTGTCCAATGAGAAGATCACTCACTCACTAGTGTTGTGATAAAGATGAATCTATGAGCTAGTCATATTCATCATGATACCCTTTTTGTTTTATGTCAATCCATTTTATTTATTAATACTTGGACTAGTTGTGTTCATCCAAGTTATTTATGAATACTTGGATTTGTTGTGTACATCCATTGCATATGTGTTTGCTTGGATTTGTGTTGTGTAAATCCAAGCTACATGTGTGTACTTGGATAAGTCTAGTTGAGTTGTAATAGATTTGATTAGTAGTTCTCACTAAGCTATAAAGTGATGTGGTTGTGTCTTGTGAGTTCTCACTAAACTTAAAAGTGATTAGTAGTTGTGTTGTGTGAAGTTCTCAGTTAGCTTCAAAGTGAAGAGTCGTGAAGATTGGTTCTAGCTTTGGATTAGAACTCGACATCTAGCCTTGTGTCGTAAAATGGTGAAGTATGCAACGTCATAAAGATTGGTTCTACCTTAAGATTAGAACTCGACATCTAGCCTTGTGTCGTTAAATTGTGAAGTAGGCAACGTTGTGTAGATTGGTCCTAGCTAAAGATTAGGTCTCGACATTTAGCTTAGTGTCGGAAAATAATGTAAGCGACAATGTAAGGTTTTCTCCGCCAAGTAGGGAGCTTGTGGATATAGTGGAAATCTCGAGTAGATGTACTCGAGGAGTGGAGTAGAAACGAGGATAGAGCCTCGTTGTCGAACCACTATAAATCTTGGTGTCTTCCCACTAGGTTGTCTCCTTCCTTACTCTTTACTTATTTCATTATCATTACACTTACCTATTATCTTTGCTAGTGTATTTGAATTGAACCTAATCATTATGCAACTTAGCTTCAAGCAAAAGATAATTTTGATACAAACCAAATTGAAAGTAATTTTAATTTGGTTGCCAATCAAAGAGAAACTATTCAACCCCCCCCCCCCCCCCCCTTCTAGTTTCTACAATTTGTATCAGAGCGATGGTCACTCAAGATCTTTGAAGTATATTGTACTTTGAAACTTGGATCGATCCATTGTCTCCTCAAATTATAAGGTCAAGTTGTACTAAAGTTTCTCTTTGGTCAAAACTATGTTTTCTTTGAAAATAGGTCTTTATTGGTAATATTACATCCCACTTAGATTAGTAGCATTTATACATTTTAGATCTACTCTTGAAATGTATCTAATAGATTGCATCTTGTCTTGTGTAGGTACTCATGAAGATCAATCATTGAATTGATTGCGGATTGAGCTACTTGCACTTGTAGAAGACTCATCTTCATTGATCTTCAATATCTTTGAATGATGATTGGGAATAAAACTAGTCATTGAAGACTTAGCATTCATCTTATTCACTCTTGAGGCTTGCAGTGATGGATTGGAATGCTCTTGTGGCCAAGGTACGTTTTCATTCTTCCACACGCCCTTTGAGCATTCTTTTGATCATTACATGACTATGTGCTTGCTCTTGGCATCCTTGCCTTGACATTTGTTTATGGTTTGTGATTCTTTCCTTTTATCCTCTCAAACCTTCATTGCTTGGATACTTGACTCACTATGGTGATGTAGAGTGAGTTAGTAGTAGCTTAAAGTATCAAGCATGATATCATGGTTTACACCCATACGGTTAGTAGGCCCTTCGTGGGAGAGAAAGTGAATCAATGCCTTGCTCATATCTTGGTTTAGACTAAGACTATTATTGAAAGTGATCTTGTCTATGCTTCAATATTTGCTTTGTGTTTGTTCATTACCAAAGCCGTTTAACACTTCGCCGGAAAGGCACGTCTTAAACCACTATATATGACACAAGCTCTTCGTTTCCATTATTTGAAGATTGTCATTATTCCCTTGAGCATTAATCCTAATCTTGATTCACTTCCCTTGACTTCTCTCCACTTTGTCGTTTTGCTACGAGTAGTCGTTTGTCCGTTTCAGTTCTTTTCGATCTCGATTTAACTCGTAATCCTTCGTTAAGGCATATTGCTTAGTGTTATGATGATCCAATGATATTCTAAAAGGCTCATGATATATTTTTAAGTGTTTTAGAAAACTTGGTTTTTAAAATTTGGCGTTTTTCATTGATAAAAACCAGCCTCTGTAGGCGGTTCTTTATCTCTGGCGGTTCAAACCGTGGTACCTTATCGATAAGGAACCGCGGGCAGCAACTTGAGTCAGAGCGCTAGTTTGATTATTTTATTCCTTTTCAAACCACTATCTCTCTCTCCTAAAAACACATAGCCGACGGGTTTCATCTTTTCCACCATTGTTGAAGCTTCAAAAACCTTCAATCACTAAAATTAATTGATTCCAAGTTGTGGGTTTCACTCGTCCTTCATCTAACATCAATAAATTGTTAGCATTTTCTTTCAATTTCATCTATTTTGTTCTAGGGTTCATCCTTTCATAATTGGGGATTTTTAAAATTGAAATTGAATTAAAACCTTAATAGGAATGTGGGTTGACATGGTTATTTTACTATGATTCCTTAGGTTCATATTCATTAAGATTTCACTAAAACCCACATATAGAACAAATCCGAATTTTGATTAATTATTTTGATTAAAAGATGGATTTGAGATGAACCCATGAACAAGTAGGTAATGACATTGTTAATGCTTACCTAAAAACCTTGTTTTGAAAAACCAATGTTCTAGTCCATTTTTTATCTAACATAGATCATGTGTTCTTGGTTAATGATGGAATAGACACATTGTGAACATGAGAATGATATGAATTCAATCCTTTGTTTGTCGAGAAATTGATATAACACATTCTCATATTTTTGATTTTTTATTTTTCATATAAGTGATTGGAAATATGTTTTTCTTGTTTGTATTTAGGTACTAATCATGCCTTCACAATATCAAAAAGATCATCAACTCACTAGACAATACATGCCAAATGTTTCCCAAACCTATGCTTCCCCCAACTTCAAAACACTTTTCCATCTCTTTCTACTCGTTGTATCCATGAGGGTAGAGTCGTTGACAAGGAAATAACGGGTTATGACTATATCCAATCTATGTTTGAGCTTTCGGGGTTTGATTCCTTGCTCAACATAGAAGAAGATATTTACCCCTTATTCCTTCTTGAATTCTTTAGCACCTACTCCATGCTTGAATACAATGGAGAAACGTTCATTTGTTTCGTGTTGAATGATCAATTGATTCAATACTCCCTCGAAAACTTTGGTGAAATTCTCGGTGTGCCATATGAAGGCACTTGTCGTTTTACGGATAAATGGAGACTTGATGCTCTCTTAGAATCCTACGATAAACCTCCAAATGACCTCACCAAAATTGATCTAGAGTTCATCCTTGACATCATTTCGAAAGAGCGTGATGGAAACGTTGTGAGAAGCCTTCATTCAAATGTACGAAATGTGAATCGATATGAAGTTCTCTCTAGCGACCTTAAGGATTTTATGGTCCAATGGGAAAATATCCTTAGGGAGAATGTCTTTTGTCTTGGTGGAAACTGAGATCATATCCGGGCTTGTATGGTGCATATGTTGAGTTTCATCTTTACATCCACCAAGTACAATTTGGCATTCTATATCGCTCGACGAATCAATTATGCCCTTTCAAAGCCCAAAACAAACCTTCCCTATGCTATGCTTCTTACTCGCCTTTTCAAAAGGGTTGCTCATGGTTTTCCCCACCTCGATCTTTCTCGTTTCTACCCGGTTGATCGGGTTATGTTGCCTATTCAAGAGGCATATGCAAGAAAGACAAGAAGTGATCGAGGATCGTGAAAATCCGATCATCAAGAGATGGACGATGAGGACATGGACATGCCAACAAGTGATGGTGATGGCATAGGTACTAGTTCTCACTTCAACTCTTCGAGTAATTCCCACCCATCCTCAAACTCATTCGTGGATGGACTTGAAAACTTAGCTCCCCCACCTCATTACTCCTCTAGTGAAGTACCGGAAGATCTTAACATGGAGCATCTCTACCGTGAAAATCTTAGGACTAGAGGTGAATTGCATGATCATCGAGTTGAGTCAAGGAAGGGATTCAAGTATTTGGGGAATATGATCAAGGGATTGGGCAAAAAGAGAAGGTGAAAGCTTTGAAGTATTTCAAAGAATACATGTTGGTAAACATGTAATGTTGAACAATTTTTTTTATCTTGGATGTGTATTAAGTTATGCTACATGTTTGGATTGTTAGTTATTTTGATCCTAAATATTGTTTATGTCATTATGTTTGTGATTTACATAGCTTTGTGCATGCCTTATGATAGTTAGATTCTTAGACTTTGATCAGTAGCTAACTTTGGCTTGTGAATCCTTTGGTAAAAATATGGGTTAATGATAGGTGTAAAAACAACCATCCTTTTACCACTTAATTACAATAATAACCAAGCCAAAACGTGTATTTTATGTCGTAAATGTCAGAATTGTGCGTGGTTTGTGTTTTTGTTGTGATTTAGGACCAAAATGTGAAAAGGGAAGAAAACACGGGCTTTCACGGGCTTTTATCGAAGAAAAAGACAAAAGACGAAGTCAAGAGATCAAGAGTGGAAAAAGAACGGAAGTCCAAGACCTATTCTGAAGATTTATCGAAGAACAAGTCTAAAGAAGGAAGTTTAATAAAGCCGAAGAACTCAAGTCTTATTAATGAAGAATTTTCAAGACGAGTTTAATTAATCCCGAGAAAACGTCGAAAAAGTCGAAGAATTAAGAAGACGAAAAGACGGAAAGAAAGAAAGAAAGATAGAAAGAAGGAAGCAACACATGCTTCCCTTCTCCCTATATATAGTTCACTTCCACCTCATTTCACACTTGTTGGCTACTTGACAAATAGCTTTCCACCATTTTCATTTCTTGCAACTTCATTTTTCATGTCATTTTAATTAATTGTCTTGCACTTTAATTCCTTTAATTCAAGTAAGTGTTTTTAATTTTGTTGTTGAATCTTCACTTTTAATTAAGCTTTTCTTTAACTTTCTCATTCTACTTTTCTTGTTTTTGGTTTATCTCAATTTCGGATTAAGAAAGATATTGCTTAATCTCTTTGCTTATTTGATTAAAAAGTTCACCTTTTTACTTTTATCCAAGTTTTTGTATGAGATAAGCTATAAGTTTAACAATCTTATTGGCTTGTTTTATACTTAGCTTATTTACTTTTTAGGTTTCTTAAAAAGTTTAGTCTTTTTAAAGTTTGCTTATTTCTTATTTTAAAAGTTTTCAAATTTATGCTTATTGATCTTTTAATGTTTGATTTTTATAGCATAAAGTGTTTTAGTGCTTATTGTGTTAATTTTCTTATTTTTGATTAAGTGCCTTTTAGTTAATTTTTATAAAAAGTTGTTTTAAATATTTTTTATTATTTAGTATTTTTAAAAGTTTTTAAATTTTGGTCTATTAGCTTTTTCTTAAATTTGATTTGGTTAAGTTTTAGATAAGTGCTTATTTGGTATTTGCTTATTTGTTTATTGTATGACATCGTAATGCTTAAGAGTTTTACCAGTACGATCTAGTAAGTGTGATCGCATAAACCCCGAGGGTTTCTACTTGCGATCCATTACTGCGATCCCCAGTACGATCGTTACTACGATCACACTCTATAATCCACACCACGATCACTTGTCGCGATCGTGGGTACGATCATAGAGTGCGATCCAGGGTGTGATTGGTTGTTACGATTCGTGGGCACGATCCTTGGCTACGATCCTTGGCTTCGAATTTGGGTGCGATCCTTGTTAACAATAGTACGATGGAATCATTATTACAATAATGCAATGGAATTAAACAATGCATGACTGCGATGGAATTAAACAATGCAACACTACGATGGAATTTTCCTACATGCATGCATGCATGCTTAAATTGGCGCCATTTTCACCTAGTAGGCTGGCTGCTTCCAGCAGCTAGCTTGCTAGCTTGTTTATTTAATAGTATTGTTCCGTAATTGCTTAGATTTATCTGAAAGTTGTTCCGATTTTATTTCTGAAAGTTACGTATTTTTGGTTGAATTTTTCGTCGATTTTTAGTATTAATATTTTTTCGTAAAGTTCAAGTTTTATCTTTTATTTAATACCCGCTTTAGGTTTTCCCTCGTTTAGCTTTAAAGTACCATTTTAGTTTTATTCTCTCCTTTTTCATTTAGTAAACTTTATTTTCGAGTCGATAGTTGATTTCGTCCTTTAGTTTTATTTTTATTAATTGTTTCGCTTTAAATTTCGTTTTATTATTTGATTTAATATTCGTTTTAATATCGTTTTAATTTTTAGTTTTTAATATTCACCTTGTTTTAGTTTAATTATTTGTACTTGTCTTTAGTTTGTTTTTTAAATACTTTTCGCATTTACTTTTTAATTAGTTATAGATAATCAACTTCTCTTTTTCTTAACCAAAAACAATTGAGTCGCACATTGAACCGGAAATCAATTCGTTAAGACTCCGAGAAAACGAACTTTTTCAACTAGAAAAATCTCAATTTCAAATGGCGGCCGCTGCCGGCTCTTTTCATGAAGATTAACGGTTCTTTGTGAGAGACACGTTGGCTTTTGGGATCTGTTCACTCGTGAACGTTATTTTTCGTGTCAAACATTTTCAAAAAAATCCAAAAACATTTGAAAAACCATAAAAAGCATTTCTTTTTTCAAAGTTTTGCAACCAAAAATATTCCTCTTTATCCTCTATTGTGTTTAATTCTTTTCTCTACCCCTCTTCTTTATAATTCTTCATGTATTCGTCTTGCGTACGGTGTGGGAGACCATGGCATGGTTTTCAAACATGTCAATGGTGTACTTGTGAGCGGTGTGGTTCTGATATCGACGATACACAATTTGGAATTTTTCCATTTTGCAATTCAACAAATTCATACTCCTCCTCTTACAATACTTTCTCACCCTCTCCCATCTATGACGATCCTTATCCTCAAAATGCACCGGATTTTTCTCCATACCCGTGGTGCTATATTTGTGGGGGTCCTCACGAAAGTTTTCACTGTCCAACGGGGGATCAAAATTACTATAATTATACCCCTTCCAGTTTTGACCAACCCCTGCAATACCCAATTGATCATCAGCCTCGTCACGGGATGAGTTACCAAGAACCAATTGACGATCTTCCTATAGCTATTCAAGAACAAACGAAAGAGATTTTACACACGCTGCAAACTTGTATGGAGTCATTTTTAAAGCAACGAGATCAGACAAGTACTCATATCCCTGAGCTTATTGTTGGCCCTTTAGGTAATGAGGAGAGCGATGACGATATTGAGGTTATTTTTGACGAGGAGGAATTTCTAAAGCAATGTATGACTTCTCCCATTCCTCCTGCGTCTATTGCTATCACACCCGAGGAGCCCGTTGGCTCTCTCATAATGGAGGATGAGCATCTTGACATTATTTCGACAATGGAATCGGACAAATTCCTAAAGTCTAGTGTCGAGGAACTTGTTGTCATCCAAAGTGAGCCCGAGGGTATTCCTGAAAATTTGTGTGATATACCGACTTTTACGGAGCTTAAGGCCGAGGTCACTTCGCTTATCGATGATCACATACTCACAAATCCACAAGCGCTAATTGATTCTCCCAACAAGAGTTCAACATGTGGTGAGTATGATGATTTCGTCTTCGAGCCCGAGATTGAGGAAATTATTGACCGAGAGCTAGCTCTTTTACCTCCACTTCCACCTTCGAGTGAGGACGATTTTTCCAATATCGAGGCCGAACTTGATGAGTTGGAACGTCTTATTTTTCATAATAATGACGAACCAACTCACATGCCCAAACATCCAATTCTCGAGGAGTTACCTAATCAACACTCCTCTAATGAGAATTACGTTTACCACATTCGTGAGGATTTAACTTATCAACAATCCCCACAAATGAATGCTGATTTCGTACTTGATCATGATCTTTTCAAACGAGTTTCTAAAGTCCTTATCTATGATGAAATCGAAAGATTATCGTTCATGAGGATGAATGCTTTGACCCGGGAGGTGACATGGACCATTCTATGATTGATAACTTTACGGCTTTGCCAATTGGTCAACATCCATTGTCTTTGGAGGATGACAATGTGATTCTTTTAACCACCCCACCTCCCGTCAATCTGGACTTCACTTGCTTTTCTTATATTGAGCGGACTTTCCTACCATTCACTACTTATCCGCTTGCCTCCCCTTTATTATTTTCCTCTGGGAACGAGGACAAGGTCTTTGATCCCGGTATTACATTCGAGGCTTCCCCATGGACCATTTAATTCGGAGACGAGTCAGGCTCGTGACTCGGTTAACAAAAACAAGCGCTTTTTGGAAGGCAACCCAATTATCTATCCTTTTATTCTGTTTTTCTAATAAGTGTAGGGGGAGACCCTAGTATGTGTTTGTTGTTTTCTTTCTTATCATGTGCAGGGATTTGAGCTTTCAAAGATCCATTCTTGATGACTTTTGACGACCCGTGATTCCGTGTTCCTGTCTTCCCGGTTCTATCCTAAACTCTTTTGATTCTCTATTTTATATTCTTCAATATTAAAATAGGAATCACTTTAGTTTTCCTTTCCTTAGCAAGATTTAAACAATGTGCACAATGTCCTAAGTGTAGGGGAGTTTACTCCCACATGCTTAAACATTGAGGACAATGTTTATATTAAGTGTAGGGGGGACTTCTATCAAAGTTAAGTGGGCTTTTCCTTGTATTTGTCCTTATTTTAACCGGAAAATCAATTTTTCGACATTTTTCAAAAATTTTAATCTATTTTGGCCTTGTAGTTTTTCCTTTGTTATCGTTATCTACTTTCTTTGCTAGAATAAATTTGCAATAAGGTGGTTTTAAATTTTTCAAAGTCATGAATATTTTGACTCAACCCGAGTTTACTTATCAAAGTTTACTCTAGCTAGTATCCTTAACGTGTTTAAGTCAAGTTTTGCTAGGCTTTTATATAGGGAGCTTTAAAACGCGAAAGTCTTAACTCTCACGGGTTAAGAACAAGAACTTTTCGCAAGTTCCTATAATTGATCCTAGAGAGTTGTTTATCAAGGGAACTTTAAAATGCGATTTCTAAACTTGAAAAGTATAAGAATTTGCAAGATCCTATAGATGACTCGAAAACCCAAAACTTTGATTTAGTTGGCTAAGCATCCACGAATCTCATTCCTTGAGACTTTAAATTGTGGAGGACGAGAGATGATAGAGTCAATTATAATTTTGGTATTCTTTCGTGAATTTATGTGAGTTAATTATGAGCCTATTCTCCATCACTTGTTAATAAATTTATCTGCAATAAATAAGGTTGTACGATTTGAAAAGTTACTTAGCTTCTAGCCCAAGATCGTTTAAAAGTTGCTCGGTATTAATTAGAGTTCATAGCCAAGGCATAACTTATTGAAGCGGGATGCGAAGATTGGCGAGTCCGAAAAGGCCCTAACAAGGCATGAGGGCTACATTTTGTTGCTAAAGATCCAAAAGTGATGTGAAGAATCATTTATCGAAAATCAATATGAAGGATCCAGACACACGACGAAAAGCAAATACTCCCCAAAAGATCATGGAGAAGTCTATCCAAAAAGGCCCTAACAAGGTATGAGGATAAATAGATCTAAGTCCTAAAAGGAGGTGGGTCGTTGTATATCAAAGTCCAAAATAAAGATTGGAGAAAAATGAAGAAGTCATGGTCCAAAGATGAAGAATCTCTCAAAAACTTCAAGTGAAGAAATTCCTATTATGAAGAGAAGACCATAATTTCAAGAACGTCTCTCAAAGATTTGAAGTATGAAGTCGCTGCCAAATATCGGTCCGAGAAAGGTCTCAAATCGTGAAGCAAGTTATGCCAAGATATGAACTTTATGAGGTCCCGAGAAGTAGTTTTAAAAGATTTTGTCCTTTAGCTAACTATTGATTAAATCGTCCACTTTATTTTCGGCCTAAATAACTATCAAAATAAGTCAAACAATGCATCCTCGTGATCATTCAAGACAAAAATAAAATATAAGAGATACACCTAGGAATAAGGGAGTCTAAGTAAATAATTGGCCCACATGAATTCGTGTTAGTTTGCTAACTTATGATAACAATGATCTCGTTTTTAAGCTTGGTATGGGGAACGTGAAACTTGAGAATGATGAACATTCCATGACAACCAAAAACCCAATGTATGTCTTTGATTTCTCTACTTGTTTTGTTCTTTAAAGTTTTCTTAGTGTTTAGTATTTAATAAAGGCCAAGGTGGGTTATCTATGATGAAAAATGTAAATCGTGCTTTGAAATTAATGCCTTGCATGAGGGCATTGCAATGGTCAAGTGTAGGGGATTTGATAGGTGTGAAAACACCCATCCTTTTACCACTTAATTACAATAATAACCAAGCCAAAACGTGTATTTTATGTCGTAAATGTCGGAATTATGCGTGGTTTGTGTTTTTGTTGTGATTTAGGACCAAAATGTGAAAAGGGAAGAAAACACGGGCTTTCACGTGCTTTTATCGAAGAAAAGGACAAAAGACGAAGTCAAGAGATCAAGAGTGGAAAAAGAACGGAAGTCCAAGACCTATTCTGAAGATTTATCGAAGAACAAGTCTAAAGACGGAAGTTTAATAAAACCGAAGAACTCAAGTCTTATTAATGAAGAATTTTCAAGACGAGTTTAATTAATCCCGAGACAACGTCGAAAAAGTCGAAGAATTAAGAAGACGAAAAGACGGAAAGAAAGAAAGAAAGATAGAAAGAAGGAAGCAACACATGCTTCCCTTCTCCCTATATATAGTTCACTTCCACCTCATTTCACAATTGTTGGCTACTTGACAAATAGCTTTCCACCATTTTCATTTCTTGCAACTTTATTTTTCATGTCATTTTAATTAATTGTCTTGCACTTTAATTCCTTTAATTCAAGTAAGTGTTTTTAATTTTGTTGTTGAATCTTCACTTTTAATTAAGCTTTTCTTTAACTTTCTCATTCTACTTTTCTTGTTTTTGGTTTATCTTAATTTCGGATTAAGGAAGATATTGCTTAATCTCTTTGCTTATTTGATTAAAAAGTTCACCGTTTTACTTTTATCCAAGTTTTTGTATGAGATAAGCTATAAGTTTGACAATCTTATTGGCTTGTTTTATACTTAGCTTATTTACTTTTTAGGTTTCTTAAAAAGTTTAGTCTTTTTAAAGTTTGCTTATTTCTTATTTTAAAAGTTTTCAAATTTATGCTTATTGATCTTTTAATGTTTGATTTTTATAGCTTAAAGTGTTTTAGTGCTTATTGTGTTAATTTTCTTATTTTTGATTAAGTGCCTTTTAGTTAATTTTTATAAAAAGTTGTTTTAAATATTTTTTATTATTTAGTATTTTTAAAAGTTTTTTAATTTTGTTCTATTAGCTTTTTCTTAAATTTGATTTGGTTAAGTTTTTACATAAGTGCTTATTTGGTATTTGCTTATTTGTTTATTGTATGCCATCGTAATGCTTAAGGGTTTTACCAGTACGATCTAGTAAGTGTGATCGCATAAACCCCGAGGGTTTCTACTTGCGATCCATTATTGCGATCCCCAGTACGATCGTTACTACGATCACACTCTATAATCCGCACCACGATCACTTGTTGCGATCGTGGGTACGATCATAGAGTGCGATCCAGGGTGCGATTGGCTGTTACGATTCGTGGGCACGATCCTTGGCTACGATCCTTGGCTTCGAATTTGGGTGCGATCCATGTTAACAATAGTACGATGGAATCATTATTACAATAATGCGATTGAATTAAACAATGCATGACTGCGATGGAATTAAACAATGCAACACTACGATGGAATTTTCCTACTTGCATGCATGCATGCTTAAATTGGCGCCATTTTCACCTAGTAGGCTGGCTGCTTCCAGCAGCTAGCCTGCTAGCTTGTTTATTTAATAGTATTTTTCCGTAATTGTTTAGATTTATCTGAAAGTTGTTCCGATTTTATTTCTGAAAGTTACGTATTTTTAGTTGAATTTTTCGTCGATTTTTAGTATTAATATTTTTTTTGTAAAGTTCAAGTTTTATCTTTTATTTAGTACCCGCTTTAGGTTTTCCCTCGTTTAGCTTTAAAGTATCATTTTAGTTTTTATCTCTCCTTTTTCATTTAGTAAACTTTATTTTCGAGTCGATAGTTAATTTCGTCCTTTAGTTTTATTTTTATTAATTGTTTCGCTTTAAATTTCGTTCTATTACTTGTTTTAATATTCGTTTTAATATCGTCTTAATTTTTAGTTTTTAATATTCACCTTGTTTTAGTTTTATTATTTGTACTTGTCTTTAGTTTGTTTTTTAAATACTTTTCGCATTTACTTTTTAATTAGTTATAGATAATCAACTTCCCTTTTTCTTAACCAAAAACAATTGAGTCGCACATTGAACCGGAAATCAATTCGTTAAAACTCCGAGAAAATGAACTTTTTCAACTAGCAAAATCTTAATTTCAGTTAACCAAAATTTGGGATGTGAAACTTTTGATAGACCTCTGGTCGCGGTTCCATTTCGACCCGCAGATCCTTATCGATAAGGAACCGCCGGTCCTAGATAAGGAACCGCCGGCCACTGTGCCCGACAACATCTTTTGCTTTACACTGTTTTCTCAATTCTGTGTAAACACTGCATGATTTTCTGTAATAAACTGCACATTTCCTAAACTAGCTTACCTAAATTCATTAATCACCTAAAATGATTTTAACCCATTACTAGTTTGGATCCTCCCCTCACCCATTTAAACCTACCTTGTTTGTCATGTTCTTCACTCATCAAACATACTTCCCTAATCCTTAAACAACCATGGTTTGTACCAAAACCTCAAACACTTCCAAGACCTCCACCCCAAGGAAAACACTCAAAATAAGGATTAAGATAGCCAAGCGTAACTCCTCACCCTTCCACACACCTAAGAATGAGATGGTTCCTATCCTAATTTCTTCATCACCTTTACCACCCCTTGCACCATGCAAGACAACATGCACCCATGGTACTAACCACTCCATTGGTTCTACCTCCTCTTCATTCAACTCAAGAATGAATGAGCTCTCTTAACCCTTCACTCCAAGTGCACCCTTGGATGTGACCACATAACCCCAACCAATCCAAAGCATTCCCTTTGTGAATGTCTTTGATGAAACCTTGGTGACTTCACCATTTACCCCTCCTAACTCACCCATTTCACCAACCTTGGAGAACATACCTCCACACTCACCCATTTCCCCTTTAGGGAACATGCCTCTACTCTCACCCACATCACCCTTGGAGAACATGCCTCCTCCACCTCCACCCAACTCAAACATTCCAATTTTGGGTGTTCCACTTTCCCTCCTTTTGGGTGATCCATACTATGGGTTTCAAGAGACTCATGGTCCTAACTGTCCATGTTGCCTCTACAACCACTACATCATCCATAACCTTAGGATAGAGATGTTTGGACTACATAGGAGGTTGCAAGAGATCTTGCTTACCTTGTTCTCCATGACTCCTCCTAGGAGATGAATGATGAGTTTTCTAAATAAATAGTTTTCAACAAAACCAAGCCAAAGAAAACTACTCATCTAGATTTAATGTTAAGCTAGCTATGTATTAGTTAGTTTTTTTTATTTGTCATTGTACTTGCTTCCTTCACGAGTGTTTCATGAAGTTGTTCTATGGATTTAGCTTTATGTGTTTCTACTCTTATGTGCACATTAATCAACTTTAATTTAAAATTAAAATTGAACCTAAATCTATCACAACCTCTAAAAACTTGACTAAAATTAGTTCAAAATGATATTCAAATATATTGTCACCCTTTGTCAAGACATTCTTTGTGAATGTGTTGCTTTATGCAACCCTAGCATAATTTGGTGCTAATAGAGGTAAAATTCCAAGATTTGCAACTTTTTGAAAAAGTCTTAGTTTTTCCCAAAACCCTGGAAAAACATGGTTTCATGTCCATTGGATGCGGCTCACTAAAAGTCGTGCGGTTCCTTATGTGATAAGGAACCGCCGGTCCTTTAAGGTACCGCCGACAGAAATCAATTTTTGACGATTTTTTGGTCAAAACTTTTAAAACCCTATACCCTGTCAAGATTCCTTGTTTACTCAAATTGACTAAACATTCCTTGACACTCCATTTTTTGTATTTAACTTCTTACCTTGATTACATTCTACTTATACCCCAACCTTGAGATTTCATTCTCACACTTTCCCAATCTTGAGATTTTGTTCTCACACCTTAACAATGCCTAACTCATCCTTTCATAACCTTGACATTTCATTGTCACAACCTCACTCATCCAAAGCTTCCTCATCTAAGCTTTTAAAGAAACCGAAAATCTCGGTTCGACCTATTTGGATCAAGAAGAATGAACCATCTTCTTCCAAACCACCCAAAAACCCTACCTTCTCTCCAATCAAGTATTGGAATGAGACTTATACCATTAACCCCATCACCGGAGCTAAAGAAAATGTTCCCCCACCTCCACAATCCTTCAATACCCCTCAACTCAATGATCTTTAAACCTTCCCAAACTTCACAAGGCATTGTGAAAACATTTCCAAACCCATTACCCCTCCACCACCAAACCATAGGTTTGATGCCATACCCCCATTAATCGATTTTGTGTTGCATCATGGATCCTTGTGTGCTTGTTGTTGATTTCAACAAATTGAACTTGCTCATGTGTATGAGAAGTTAAATTTTCTTGAATTCCTCCTCACTCGACCTCCTATTCAAGTTTTCGTTCCGGTGGACAAAACTTCGAATGATGCATCGTCGTATTATTTTTCCAACTAAAGGACTAATTACTCTTGGATTCTTTATTACATTAGTTGCTTTAGAGTCTTTTATTTTCTAGCAATCTTGGAAAATTATCACTATTAGAATAGCTTATGCTTTGTGGTTTATTTTCCATATCTTTTGCTTTAGATACTCATATTGTGTGTATGACTATCTACTTTGTTGTGTCTTTTCTATTATGTAACCTTTGTGTGTTATCCCTTTAGTTCTATTTTGAGTTGATCATGGTTAATTTTTACGATTGCTTATGGGTGATTCCATCAATTCTAATCTTTAACCCATTGACAAGCTTATCATCTTCATTGGATTGAAGTTTGATTTTGTCAGTTACCTTTTTGGACAAACTTAGCAAAATACTTGCTTCTAATATGAGATTTCTTCTCTCTCTCCCTCTCAAGTTACTTAGTAGGTAGTGATCATATATAAATTGGTGTTTCTTTCCTTTCTACTAACCTTTGTGTATCAGGTCACCTTAGCTCATATACTTGGTGCCCCAAGCAAGGGGGAGCAACCACCAAGGGGGAGCTACTAGCAAAGTTTGATGTTCTTCAAAGACTTGTGCTAACCTTATTGCTACAACAAAGGGGGAGAAATGATAGTGATAAACTCGTTAATAAATCGTTATTTTGTGTTTCTATGCAAATGAGTTTATAGTTTGTCGTAATCAAAAAGGGGGAGATTGTTAATGCAAGTAATGCCTAAAAACATTATTAGTGTTAACTAATCTTTCTTAGTTTTGATCACAACAAACTATACAACACATTTAGTATAAAACACAAAACGAATTATTTAACTAACACTATCATCAAGGTAATAATCATATCACTAACCTTTCTTAATCATACTTAGTGATCATCAAAATGATTATCCTTAAAACTCACTTTTGTTAATATGACAAAAGACTTTTTAATAAACTTTCTTTTTTAGAAAATGTTTTATTAAAATGGAAAATGAAAATTTGAAAATAGCATATTCCATATGCTATTAGAATATCCTTTGAAGGCTTCAAATACCTCAGATATTCCTACCCCACTAAAAGACAAAAAACGGAGCGTACTCTAGGGTCGGAACCTTAAGTAGCTAGGCGGTTCCTTAGCGATATGGAACCACCGGGCTAGATAAGGTACCGCGCCCAGATAGCCGTTATATATCCGTTATACTTTGTCTCCTTTAAATAGTGGGTCAAATCTCATTTTCCAACAAGCCTCTTGGACGTTTTTCTCAGCCCCCTTTCTCTTTTCTATAGTATAATCATTAGTAAATGATCACTTAAAGTGTTAAGGATGTTTACATATGATTATCCTCTTGATCCCCTCCTTTACCTTGTCCAATGAGAAGATCACTCACTCACTAGTGTTGTGATAAAGATGAATCTATGAGCTAGTCATATTCATCATGATACCCTTTTTGTTTTATGTCAATCCATTGTATTTATGAATACTTGGACTAGTTGTGTTCATCCAAGTTATTTATGAATACTTGGATTTGTTGTGTACATCCATTGCATATGTGTTTGCTTGGATTTGTGTTGTGTAAATCCAAGCTACATGTGTGTACTTGGATAAGTCTAGTTGAGTTGTAATAGATTTGATTAGTAGTTCTCACTAAACTATAAAGTGATGTGGTTATGTCTTGTGAGTTCTCACTAAACTTGAAAGTGATTAGTAGTTGTGTTGTGTGAAGTTCTCAGTTAGCTTCAAAGTGAACAGTCGTGAAGATTGGTTCTAGCTTTGGATTAGAACTCGACATCTAGCCTTGTGTCGTAAAATGGTGAAGTAGGCAACGTCATGAAGATTGGTTCTACCTTAAGATTAGAACTCGACATCTAGCCTTGTGTCGTTAAATTGTGAAGTATGCAACGTTGTGTAGATTGGTCCTAGCTAAAGATTAGGTCTCGACATTTAGCTTAGTGTCGGAAAATAATGTAAGCGACGATGTAAGGTTTTCTCCGCCAAGAAGGGAGCTTGTGGATATAGTGGAAATCTCGAGTAGGTGTACTCGAGGAGTGGAGTAGAAACGAGGATAGAGCCTCTTTGTCGAACCACTATAAATCTTGGTGTCTTCCCACTAGGTTGTCTCCTTCCTTAATCTTTACTTATTTCATTATCATTACACTTAACTATTATCTTTGCTAGTGCATTTGAATTGAACCTAACCATTATGCAACTTAGCTTCAAGCAAAAGATAAATTTGATACAAACCAAATTGAAAGTAATTTTAATTTGGTTGTCAATCGAAGAGAAACTATTCAACCCCCCCTTCTAGTTTCTATAGTATTTAATCATGAAATTTAGACTAAATTAATTAATTAATTATTAAACATGACATATAATTAATTAAGTTGCATGACTTAGGTTATATTAATATAAATATTAATACATGTTTTAACCTAAGTATTATATACAACTTAATTTAATTAAATCACGTTATATTTAATTAAATCTTATAACATATAGTTTATTTAATTTACATGTATTAATTAATAAACTATACTACTAATCACATGACATAGGATATTAATCAGTAAAACTTAAGCTTATCTTATTAGCTTAATAATCCAGCTTATTTCTAATGAAAACTTTCTATTTTAGGAACTTATCTATTTTAAGCAGGTAATCTATTTATGGAAACTTTCTATTTTTAGAAACTTATTTATTTTAAGCAGTTAATCTATTTTTGGAAACTTTCTATTTTAGGAAACCTGCTGTTTTTAGAAAGTTACTTATTATTACACAACAAGTATAATAATACAAGAAATACAAGTAATATTTAATCAGAATATCCAGAATACATGATAAACACAGCATAATGTTAGAATCAATAAAACAAGACATGAACATGTAAAACAAGCTAAGACATGATATAGAAACCAGTTACGTACACATTAATCAGAATACTTATACACGTATATTATTATGTATCATTAGTGAGATCGAAGTATGAATCTCTTCCGTTCGTCTTCTTCGTTCACTGGACAAAAGGTACAAATTATCCGTCCTTTCAGTATGGACATTCTTTCCTTATTAGGATTTCCCCGTATGCAGCCAACTGTTTTCCTAGTATGTGTTTTATATGCTTTAATTTTTTACGTTTAATTAAATGCCTAATCCATATACATGCATGACCAGTTTCACCTAGTTATGGAGGTACCATAACCATAACACTGGAGGCACCTGTGTTATGACTTCACCATGGCAGAGTGATAGCTCGTGGCGTCCCTTTCAGCTTTTGGCCATATTATTATATTATCATGTGGGGCGTATGGGTGCATCCTAGATTACATGTTTTTAAAAGATTATTAAGGTGAATGTGATGTGTGCCTTGCATCCTTCACAAGGAGTTGATCCCTCCTACCCAAACTTATACTAATTAGAGGCAACCCCTCTAATTGCATGATGAGGTCACCCCTCTAAGTATTCATGCACATTGATATTTCATGACCTATATTGGCTAATGGTTAACATGTTAAACAGTTTTCATAAGATAAACATAAGGCTTTCAATCTATAAAACCAGTTTTACTAAGTTATACCAGGTTTTCCAGGACTTAATCAATTCCGCTGCTATATGTTGTATATGCTTATATTATTCATGTTATGCTTGTATATCCGCGCACTGAGCGTAATGCTCAGCCATTTTCCTTTCATGTTCCCAAAACGGAAGGTAATCAAGGGCGCTCGTAGATTCTAAGCGTAGGTGCATATGGATTGGAAGATTACTTGCCTTCATTACTTTATGTATTTCATCATACATTTTGCTACTTATTTCCATGGACGTTGTTTAGTCCTTTTCCTTTACAGTACTTATGTTTGTGTGTGATGAGATTTTACTTTGGGGTACTGATGTTTGTTTCTGGTATTTCCTTTATGGTAATGTAATGTTTAAGACATTTATCCTTGTATGCTTTGATGACACGCCATAATCACGCGTGACATTCCATTTATCAAAATGGTGTGTTACATGATTAGTGATCATAAAAGTGATTAATCCTAAACTTAAATTTTGTCAAATATGACAAAAGATTTTTTAATAAACTTTCTTTTTAAGAAAATGTTTTATTAATATGGAAAATGTAAATTTGAATATGGCATATTCCAATTGCCATAGGAATATCCTTTGAAGGTAAAAACTTACCTCAGATATTACTCCCCTACTAAAAGACAAAAGGTTGCGGAGTCTACTACCACGGATCCTTAAATGCCTATGCCTTTCCTTAGTGATAAGGAAGCACAGGACAATTAAGGAATCGTGATTAGAGAGCAGTTGGCTTTTGTCTCCTATAACTAGTGGATAAAATCTACATTTTCCACAACCCTTTTTGGACACTCTTTATGTTATCCTTCTTCTTTCTAATTCCTAATCATTTGTAAACAATCACTTAATGTGTTAAGTATGTTTACTTATGATTATCCCTTGATCTCCTTCTTTACCTTGTCCAATGAGAAGATAACTTACACACTTGTGATGTGATTAAAGATGAAGCCTTGATGAAGATCATCCTCTCATAAAGATCTAGTCATGTTAATCATTTGTTTTATTTGAGTCTTGTGTAGATCTAATATATTTGTGAATACTTGGATCTAGTCTTGTGTAAATCCATTATATATGTGTATACTTGGATTTGTGTTGTGTAGATCCAAGTTACATGTGTGTACTTGGATATGTGTTTTATTGAGTTGTAATAGTCGTGAGTTCTCACTAAACTATAAAGTGATGTGGTTGTGTCTTGTAAGTTCCCACAAAACTATGAAGTGAAGAGTCGTGAAGATTGGTTCTATCTTTCGATTAGAACTCGACATCTAGCCTTGTGTCGGAAAATGGTGAAGTAGGCAACATTGTGATAATTGGTTCTACCTTTCGATTAGAACTCGACATCTAGCGTTGTGTCGTAAACTGGTGAAGTAGTAAATGTTGTGAAGATTGGTTCTATCTTTCTATTAGAACTCGACATATAGCCTTGTGGCGTAAAATGGTTAAGTGGGTGACGTTGTGTAGATCGGTCCTAGCTAAGATTAGGTCTCGACATTTAGCTTAGTGTCGGAAAATAATGTAAGCGACGTTTTAAGGTTTTCTCCGCCAAGAAGGGAGCTTGTGGATATAGTGGAAATCTCGAGTAAGGTGTACCTGTGGAGTGGAGTAGGAACGAAGATAGAGCTTTGTTTCTGAACCACTATAAATCTTGATGTCTTCCTATTAGGTTGTTTCTTTCCTCACTCCTTACTTACTCCTATTATCACATCACACACATCTACTACTTGTCATTGTTAATGCATTAAACTTGAACCTAATGATTATGTAACTAGCATTCAAGTAAAAGGTAGTTTTGAGAAAAACCTAATTGAAAGGAATTTTAATTAGGACATAAACCGAAGAGAAACTATTCAACCCCCCTTCTAGTTTCTACAGAGTTTATCACCATCATTTCTCCCCTTTTGTTGAAGCAAAAAGGTTAGCACAAGTCTTTGAAGAAGAGAAGAATCGACTTTGCTAGTAGCTCCCTCTTGGTGATTACTCCCCCTAGCTTGGAGCACCAAGTGAATGAGCTAAAGTGACATGATACACAAAGGTTAGTAGAGACAAAAGAAACACCAATGTATATATAGTCACTACCTACTAAGTAACTTGAGAGGGAGGAAGAAAAGAAATCCCAAATTAAACGTAAGTATTTGCTAAGTATGTCCAAGGAGGGTGTTTTGACAAGATCAAAGTTCAACTGATGGAATAGAGGTAGAAAAGAAACATCCATACCAATTTAAATGATAATATGTCAAAGGGTTATAAACTTAGAATTCTTGGAATCACCCAAAGACATTGAAAATTTTAAACATGATCAACCCTTAACAATGTGTGTGATTAAGAATTAGTGGGAAAGGAAATAACACACATAACATTCATATTACAAAAATATGAATGAACACACAAGAGAAATATTCATTCGCACAATATGAATATTAAAAGCAACAATTAATGAAAATAAACAACATAAGCATAAACTACTCTAGTAGTGAAAATCCTCCAAGGTTGCTTAAGTTTTTTTTGACTCAAACAACTGAAACACAACGTGTGCTTTAATTGGAAAAATAAGACGACGAGGCATCATTCGAAGATTTGTTCACGGGAACAAATACTTTGAGAGGAGCTCGAGTGAGAAGAAATTAAAGAAAATTTAGCTTGTCATACGCATGAGCAAGTTCAATTTGTTAAAATAAACAACAAGCACACGAGCTTCCATGATGCAAAACAAAGTCGTTAGATGAGGGAGGACCATCAAGATGAGAAGGTGGTGGTGGAAAGGGAGATAATGGATAAGAAATGTTTTCACAATGCCTAGTGAGATTTGGAAAAGAAGAGAGGTCATTGAGGTGAGGTATGTTGCAAGGTTTAGGTGGTGGTGGACAAGCTTCTCTTTCTCTGGTAATTGGAGTGATTGAGAAAGTCTCATTACAATACTCAATAGGAGAGAAAGAAGAAGTCTTGCAAGGTTTGGGAGAAGAGGAATCACGATGATCCTTGTTTTTCTTGATCCGAACGGTTCGAACCGAGATTTTCGGTTTCTTGGTGAGCTTAGAAGAAGAAGCTTTAGGTTTACAAGATAGTGACATAGAGATGTCAAGGTTTAGATTAGAAGAGTTATACATTGTGAGGGATGAGAAGAAGAACTCCTAAAACAAGAGAATTTAAAGAAAGTAGACAAGGCAAAGATTTGAAATGAAAAGAAAAGGTTTCATGGAATGTTTAGCCAAAATTGGCAAACAAAAAATCTTGAAAAAGACTGTGGTCAAAGAAGAAAGACAAAAAAAATGAGCCAAATCTAGGCTTGTCGTCCGCGATTCTTTAAAAGAACCTTCGGTTCCTTAAATATAAGGAGCTATGTGACTTTTAAGGAGCCGCATACAGTGGACTTGAATATTCAATTTTAAAAAGTTTTGAGAAAAAAAAACTCTTTCAAAATTTTGCAAATGTTGGATTTTTACCTCTTTTAGAACTGGTTTATGCTTTGGTTGCACAAAGAGACAACACACTCACAAAGAGCATCTTAACAAAGGGTGACAAAATATTTTGATCTAATTTTAGTCAAGTTTTAGAGGTTGATAGATTAAGGTTCAATTTTAAATAAACTGAAGTTGATTAGTGTGAGCACATAGGTTGAAACAAACAAAGACTAGATCCATAAAACATCCTCATGAAAACTCATGAAGGAAAAGGAAATACAAGAAATGAAATAACAACTAACTATTACAAAGTTAGCGAAACTAGTTCTTGATGTAGTAGACTTCCTTGGCTTGATTTTCATTTAAAAGCATTTATTTTTAGAAAATCATCATTCATCTCCTAGGAGGTGGAGGCAAGGAGAACAAAGTAATCAAGAAATCTTGTAACCTCCTATGAAGTCCATACATCTCCATTCTTAGGTTTTGAATGATGAAGTTGTTATAGAGGCAACATGGACAATTAGAACGATGAGCTTCTAGAAAACCAAAGAAGTACGGATCACCCATGAAATGGGAAATAGGAACCCCCAAAAGTGGAGTGTTTGAGGGAGGAGGAGGAGGAGGCATGGTGTCTGTTAATGCAAGTAATGCCTAAAAACATTATTAGTGTTAACTAATCTTTCTTAGTTTTGATCACAACAAACCATACAACACATTTAGTGTAGAAACACAAAATGAATTATTTAACTAACACTATCATCAAGGTAATAATCATATCACTAACCTTTCTTAATCATACTTAGTGATCATCAAAATGATTATCCTTAAAACTCACTTTTGCTAATAAGACAAAAGACTTTTTAATAAACTTTCTTTTTATAAAATGTTTTATTAAAATGGAAAATGAAAATTTGAAAATGACATATTCCAAATGTGTTAGAATATCCTTTGAAGGGTTCAAATACCTCAGATATTCCCACCCCACTAAAAGACAAAAAACGGAGCGGAGTCTAGTGGCGGTACCTTAAGTACCTACGCGGTACCTTAGCGATATGGTACCGCGAGGTGAGATAAGGTACCGCGCACAGTAGCCGTTATATATCCGTTGTAACTTTGTCTCCTTTAAATAGTGGGTCAAATATCATTTTCCAGCAAGCTTCTTGGACGTTTTTCTCAGCCCTTTTTCTATTTTCTATAGCATAATCATTAGTAAATGATCACTTAATTTGTTAAGGATGTTTACATATGATTATCCTCTTGATCCCCTCCTTTACCATGTCCAATGAGAAGATCACTCACTCACTAGTGTAGTGATAAAGATGAATATATGAGCTAGTCATATTCATCATGATACCTTTGTGTTTTAGGTCAATCCAATGTATTTATGAATACTTGGACTAGTTGTGTTCATCCAAGTTATTTATGAATACTTGGATTTGTTGTGTACATCCATTGCATATGTGTTTGCTTGGATTTGTGTTGTGTAAATCCAAGCTACATGTGTACTTGGATAAGTCTAGTTGAGTTGTAATAGATTTGATTAGGAGTTCTCACTAAACTATAAAGTGATGTGGTTGTGTCTTGTGAGTTCTCACTAAACTTTAAAGTGATTAGTAGTTGTGTTGTGTGAAGTTCTCACTTAGCTTCAAAGTGAAGAGTCGTGAAGATTGGTTTTATCTTTCGATTAGAACTCAACATCTAGCCTTGTGTCGTAAAATGGTGAAGTAGGCAACGTCGTGAAGATTGGTTCTACCTTAAGATTAGAACTCGACATCTAGCCTTGTGTCATTAAATTGTGAAGTAGGCAACGTCGTGTAGATTGGTCCTAGCTAAAGATTAGGTCTCGACATTTAGCTTAGTGTCGGAAAATAATGTAAGCAACGATGTAAGGTTTTCTCCGCCGAGAAGGGAGCTTGTGGATATAGTGGAAATCTCGAGTAGGTGTACTCGAGGAGTGGAGTAGAAACGAGGATAGAGCCTCATTGTCGAACCACTATAAATCTTGGTGTCTTCCCACTAGGTTGTCTCCTTCCTTGCTCTTTACTTATTTCATTATCATTATACTTGCTTATTATTCTTGCTAGTGCATTTCAATTGAACCTAATCATTATGCAACTTAGCTTTAAGTAAAAGATAGTTTTGATACAAACCAAATTGAAAGAAATTTTAATTTGGTCACCAATCGAAGAGAAACTATTCAACCCCCCCCCCCCCCCCCTTCTAGTTTCTACAACTGGTATCAGAGCGATGGTCACTCAAGATCTTTGAAGTATATTGTACTTTAAAACTTGGATCGATCCATTGTCTCCTCAAATTAGAAGGTCTAGTTGTACTAAAGTTTCTCTTTGGTCAAAACTATGTTTTCTTTGAAAAATACGTCTTTTAATTGATAACATTGAATCCCACTTAAGATTAGTAGCCTTTATGCATTTTAGATATACTCTTGAAATGTATCTACTAGTTTGCATCTTGCTTTGTGTAGGTACTCATGAAGATCAATCACTTAATTGGTTGTGGATTGAGTTACTTGCACTTGTAGAAGAATCATTTTCATTGATCTTTAACATCTTTGAATGATGATACCAAGATGATTGGGAATGATACTAGTCCTTGAAGACTTAGTACTCATCATAGTCATTTATTGGGCATAGAACTTATTCCTTCATGGATTGCTCTTTGTGGCCAAGGTACGCTTTCGTTCTTCCACACGCCCTTTGATCATTCTTTTGATCATTGCTTGACTATGTTCTTGCTCTCGGCATCCTTGCCTTGACATTTATTTGTGGTTTGTGCTTCTTTTCTTTATCCTCTCAAACCTTCATTGCTTGGATACTTGACTCACTATGGTGATGTAGAGTGAGTTAGTAGAAGCTTAAAGTATCAAGCATGATTTACATGGTTTGCACCCATACGGTTAGTAGGCCCTTCGTGGGAGAGAAAGTGAATTAATACTTTGCTCATATTTTAGTTTAGACTAAGACTATTATTGAAAGTGATCTTAGTTTAGACTTGAATAATTGCTTTGTGCTTATTCATTACCAAAGCCGTTTATCGTTTCGCCGGAAAGGCACGTCTTAAACCACTATATATGACACAAGCTCTTCGTTTCAACTACTTGAAGATTGTCATTAATCCCTTGAGCATTGATCCTAGTCTTGATTCACTTCTATTGACTTCTCTCCACTTAGTCGTTTTGCTACGAGTAGTCGTTTGTCCTTTTCGGTTCTTTTCGATCTTGATTTAACTCGTAATCCTTCGTTAAGGCATATTGCTTAGTGCTATGATGATCCAATGATATTCTAAAAGGCTCATGATTTAATTTCAAGTATTTTAGAAAAACTGGATTTTCAAAATTTTGCATTTTTCAGAGATAGAAACCTGCCTCTGTAGGCGGTTCCTTATCTCCGTGTCTCAAACCCGCGGTTCCTTATCGATAAGGTACCGCGGGCAGTAACTTTTGTCAGAGCGCCAGTTTGAGTTTTTTATTCTTTTTCAAACCAAACTCTCTCTCTCCCAAAAACACACAGCCGACGGGTTTTACCTTTTCCACCATTGTTGAAGCTTCCAAAACCTTCAATCACTCAAATTAAGTGATTCCAAGTTGTGGGTTTCACTCATCCTTCATCTAACATCAATTAATTGTAAGTATTTTCTTTCAATTTCATCTATTTTGTTCTAGGGTTCATCCTTTCATAATTGGGGATTTTTAAAATTGAAATTAAATTAAAACCTTAATAAGAATGCGGGTTGACATAGTTATTTTACTATGATTCCTTAGGTTCATATTCATTAAGATTTCACTAAAACCCACTTGTAGAACAAATCTGAAATTAAGCTAAATGATTTTGGTTAAAGGATGGATTTGAGATGAACCCATGAACAAGTAGGTAATGACATTGTTAATGCTTACCTAAAAACCTTGTTTTGAAAAACCAATGTTCTAATCCATTGTTGATCTAACATAGATCATGTGTTCTTGGTCAATGATGGAATAGGCACATTGTGAACATGAAAATGATATGGATTCAATCCTATGTTTGTCAAGAAATTGATATAACACATTTTCATTTTTCGTTTTCCTTTTTGATTTTCATATGAGTGATTGGAGAAATGTTGTCTTGTGTTTGTATTTAGGTACTTAATCATGCCTTCTCAATATCAAAAAGATCATCAATTCACTAGAGATTATATGCCCGACATCTCTCAAACCTTTGTTTCCCCTCAACTTCAAAACGCTTTTCCATCCCTTTCGTCTCGTTGTTTCCATGAGGGTAGGATTGTAGACTCAAGAATAGCGGGAGATAATTATATCAACTCTATGTTCGAGCTAATTGGGTTTGATTGTTTGCTTTACATAGACGAGGTAATTTATCCTTTGTTCCTTCTTGAGTTCTTTAGTAATTACTCCATGCTTGAAATCAACGACCAAATTTTTATCCGTTTCTTGTTGAATGGTCAAATCATTCAATATTCCCTCGATGACTTTGGTGATATTCTTGGTGTGCCATTTGAAGGCACTTGTCGTTTCACGGATAAGTGGAGACTAGATGCTCTCTTGAAGTCAAACGACAAACCTCCAAATGACGCCACCGAAGTTGATCTAAATTTCATCCTTGAAATCATCACGAAAGAGCGTAGTGGAAACGTTGTGAGAAGCCTTCATACAAATGTGCGAAATGTGAATAGGTATGAAGTGCTCTCAAGCGACCTTAAGGATTATATGCTCCAATGGGCAAACATCCTTAGGGAAAATGTGTTTTGCCTTGGTGGGAACCGGGATCATATCCCGGCTTGCATGGGGCATATGTTGTTTTGCCTGTTTACTTCTACCAAGTACAATCTTGCATATTACATCGCTCGACGTATAAACTATACTCTTTCCAAACCCAAAACAAACCTCCCTTATGCTATGCTTCTTACTCGCCTATTTAGAAGGGTTGGTCAAGATTTTCCTCAACTCGATCTTTCTCGCTTTCACCCGGTTCAACGGGTTATGTTGCCTATTCAAGAGGCGTATCAACGAAAGCCAAGAAGTGACCGTGGTTCGAGAAAATCCGACCATCAAGAGCCGGATGAGGAGGACACCGATATGCCACCAAGTGATGGTGATGGCATCGGTCCTAGTTCTCATTTTGACTCTTCGAGCAACTCCAATCCATCCTCAAATCAATTCGAGGATGATTTTGAAGACTTAGCTCCTCCTCCTCACCTTTCTAGTGATGTTCCTGAAGATCTCAATATGGAGCATCTTTATCGTGAGAACCTTAGAACCCGGGGAGAATTACATGAACACCGAGTGGAATCAAGAAAAGGGTTCAAGTATTTGGGAAAGATGATCAAGGGTTTAGGAAATAAAAGGAGGTTAAGACTTTGAAGTTGTGTCAAAGTTTGGATTTGATGGTTTAACATTTGGTTATTAACACTTTGGTTTAGTTGTTTATTAACTTGTGTTGCATGCTTGGATTACCATTTACTTTGATCCTTAATGTTTATTATGCCATCATGTTTGTGTTTTACATAGCTTTGTGCATGCCTTTTGATAGTTAGCTTATTAGATTATGATCTGTAGTTAACTTTGGCTTGTGAAACCTTTGGGAAAAATCTGGGTTTATCAAAAACTGGAATGGGAAATTTTTGAAAACCTTCTGGTCGCGGTTCCATATCGACACGCGGTTCCTTATCGATAAGGTACCGCCGGTCCTAGATAAGGAACCGCCGGCCACTGTGCACGACAGCATCTTTGCTTTACATTGTTTTCTTAATTTTGTGTAAACCTTGCATGATTTTCAGTAATAAACTACACATTTCCTAAACTAGGGTATCTAAATTCATTATTCACCTAAAATGATTTCAACCCATTACTAGTTTGGATCATCCCCTCACCCATTTAAACCCACCTTGTTTGCCATGTTCTTCACACATCAAACATACTTCCCTAAATCTTAAACCACCCTAATCAACCATGGTGTGTACCAAAACCTCAAACTCTTCCAAGACCTCCACCCCAAGAAAAACACTCAAAATAAGGGTTAAGGTAGCTAAGCCTAACTCTTCACCTTTCCTCACACCTAAGAATGATAATGCTCCTATCCTCATTTCTTCATCACCTTCTCCACCTCTTGTACCATGCAAGACTTCTTCCACCCATGGTACTAAACACTCCATTGGTTCTACCTCCTCTTCATTCAACTCTAGAATGAATGAGCTTTCTTCACCCTTCACTCCAAGTGCACCCCGGGAAGTGACCACACAACCTCAACCAATCCAAAGCATTCCTTTTGGGAATGACTTTGATACCATTTACCCCTCACAACTTACCAATTTCACCAACCTTGGAGAATTTTCCTCCACACTCACCCATTTCCCCTTTGAGGAACATGCCTCCACTTTCACCCACTTCACCCTTGGAGAACTTGCCTCCTCCACCTCCACCCAACTCAAACATCCCAATTTTTGGTGTCCCTCTTTCCCTCCTCTTGGGTGATCCTTATTTTGGGTTTCAACAAACTCATGGTCCTAGTTGCCCATGTTATCTTTACAATCACTACATCATCCATAACCTTAGGATGGACATGTATGAACTACATAGGAGGTTGAAAAACTTCTTGCTTGCTTTGTTCTCCATGCCTCCTCCTAGGAGATCAATGATGGAGTTCTTTTAATAAAGATTTTCAACAACAAGCCAAAGAAAACCACTGATGAGACTGTAATTATACATAGTCTCATCGTCCAAATCGGGCTTAAAACGCTTAAAATATCATTAAAATACCCCAAAAATATGCTTGTGTTTGTTCATTGTGTATTTTAGGTACGGATATCGTGAAATCAACAAAAGATCACAAGAATCAAGCAAAAACGAACACGGGAAACGAAGCCGCACAAAGAACCGGACCCGAGTATGGATTTTCCAAAAATACCCTTGAAGTTTGAAGATTTTTCAAGAATGGTCCCTCAAGAATTGAAGACTTGTCACTTTTGGCCCTTGTAAAATTCAAAAATTACAAGTATGGTCCTTAAGTTTCAAGATTTGACACTTTCAGACCTTAATGAATGCCTTAATTACAAGATTGGTCCTTGATCATATGTTATAAAAAGTTGGAGGGACCCAAATGTCATTACCCCAAAGTTAGTTTACAAAGGAAATGCTGTTGGTGTTTGCTAAAACTTCATTTGCCTATTTTTAGAGAGTCGGAGGGCCACTTTTGCACAATATGAAACCCAAAACCCATTTACCCGTTTTTTCCACCCAACCCAACATTCTATACCCAGTTTAATATAAGTAAAACTTCAAGTCAAATGGTCAAACCACTGTTTAGAGGGTAACAACTTTTATTAACACCTAAACAGATCTATAATCACCTTTTTCACTTCATAAACCCTAGATAAATTCCAGCTTCAATTAATTTATTCCCAAACAATTAACAAAAATTAGGATAGGGTTTGATTCATTGGCCAACACAAGACATATTCACATGCCCAAGATAGTGACCTTTCATCCTCTTGTCCCCCCACAACTGCTCTATGTCACGAGTTTCACCAATGAAAGTGATGTGAAGACCAAATCAAAGGCTCATGTTGATTCCTTGCTCTCCACAACAAATTTAGACGGCCAAGATCCTTTATACAGCTGGTACATCACATGACACCACAAGACCAGGAATTCAAATATGGGATCCAAGAAGCATATTCCAAATTCGTCAAAGGGTAATTGTGGCAATTCAAGCACGGATTAGGGTTTATAGTTCTCACATATAGCTTGTATATATAGGACCAGTAGTTGTAGCTCAAGTTTTTGTTCCAACTTTGGATGTAAAAAATCATGGTTGAGTTCCATGTTCTATTTTAATGAAATTTTCATTTTTATGCAATTTTAATACCCGTCCTATTTAATTTTCTGTCCAATTTTCATACCTTGCAAGTTAAATTTAGTTTGTATTCAAGTTATTTTCGATTCTTAAAAGGTTTTCCAAAAGTACACTGTTCATTAAGCTCGTGTATAAGCTCTGTGACAAAGAGTTTCTACACAAAGCCTATGAGCTTGTTTTTCATGTTTTCAAGTTAATTTCCTTTGTACACTTTACCTTAAGGTTTTGTTCAAGTAATTCAAAAATCAACAAATGTTTAAAAGTAATTGTAACAGCAGCCATATTTGGGGGTCCAAACAAAAAGCTCATCTATGAGCTTTTGATTACGTGACAAGTCACTTGGAGGCGTTTGGAGAGATTTGAAGATTGGTAGCTGTTGTAGAAGATCATTCATGTTCTTAATTTCCGTTCTTCGAGTTTCATAAGCTTATGTGAAGAGCTTTTGTGGATTTTGGTGGTTTGAGGTGTAAAATAGTGAGTCAAGATGCTTGTTGGATAGTGTGTTAAAGCTTCAAGAGCTTGGACCCTCAGTGAGTAATTTCCTTTAGTTTACATTTTGTTATCATCTATTATCTGCTTTGTTTGATCCATATGCTTATGTGCTTCGTTTATTTGTCTTAATTTGTTGCTTGTTTTGCTTTAATTTATGTTTTGGTTGTTGTTTATTCATCTATCTTAACTTCTTGTCTTAGTTTTCTATTTATAGTTCTTAAAGTTCTTATTCTGCCAGTTAAAGTGTTGTTTGGTTTATGTTTGTTCATTTTCATTAGCCTAGGTATAGGCATAGGTTTTTTTTTTTTTTGCATAATCTTAGTTCAAGTTTAGATAGTCTAAAATTTCTTTTACTTTTCATTAAAATCTTAAAATATAAAAAATATTTGTTCACCTAAATCTCGCCAAGTTACTAAAAATTTCAGCAAATACCCATTCTTTCTGTTTGAGCACATCAGCAGCTTTTTAGGAGTATTTTAATGTGAATTTTGGCTTGAAACTTGGGAGGTTGTTAGTTTGTAGAGTTAGCTAGGGGTAGATTTGCTGGTTATAGGGTTTGGTGGTGCTTCGAAGGTCTAGATAATCACTTATAAGCCTACTGCCTTAGCATCAAAACCACCAGGCCTCACCATTTGCATCAGCAGGAGCAATATTCAACAAGTAGTTTTTCTTTAGGTATTTTATTTGGTTGAAAGGTGTTACTAGTTGATCTCAGTATGGTGTTAGGGTTATAAGTCGTTAATCTGAAGTTAGGGTGGTTCTTATATCGTCAAATTGTTAAAAACAATAGCAATCCGCTTCACCTTTCTGCCTGCCGCGACAACAGCAGCCTTAAGGTTGATCGTTGGAGTTGGGTGTATTAAAACTTGGTCCCAAGCAGGTCTTAGGTTAGATTAGGGGAGTATTCACTCGCTTTGAAGTTTGGGTGGACTTAGGATCTAGATTTAAGCACCCTAGACTCACTGATTTGCCTTAAAACCCCACAACAAGAACTTTATGTGCGCACAAACACACCAGCACGTTTAATAGCTTTGATTTTGTGTTTTATGCTTTGAAATTTGGCTTATACTTATCTTATAGTGTAGGTTAAGTGTCCATTATCTGGTCTTAGGACTTTGGTGGCTTTTGGTAGCTCAAACTAGGCTTAAACACCCACTGTATAGCAATATACGCCCACAGCCCCATGTTTTTGTGCGAAGTTGATAATTTGTGGTGATTTGTGATCATTTGGTGTTTGATTGTGTGTTTTTATTGTTACTTTGACTCCATACAACCCAATTGGTTGTAGGGGTTCCGTTTGTGCCCAAAAACGCCAACAAACAAGCCCAAAACGAGCTGAAATAACCATACAGCAACTTTTTCTTTGTTGTCCAAGAACGCTGCAGATTTTTTATTTTTTTAGTGTTGTCCGATATCGGACAACACTGATGTTGGACAAGTCCTTTGTCTGGTAGGATATTGGACAACACTAAAGTACTCCACATTGGAGTACTTTGAGGTACTTTCGTTTTTAGCCATTTTTTTAGTTTTTTTTTAGTTTTTCATTTTTCCCTTGTTAATTTAGTTAAAAAAAAGTTTTTTTAGAAAAATAAAATTTATTTTTAGCATTATTTTATTATTTTTATTATTATTTTAGTTTAAAAAGTGTTTTTAGCCTTTTAAAAATAGAAAAATAGTTTTAAAAATTTAGGAAAAATATTTTTTAGTCTTTAAATAATATAAGTGAGTTATTAGTTCAATAAAATAATATTTTGGGCTTTTTCTTAATTATATTTAATTTTAGGGCTTTAATTAGCATTTAAAATTGAATATTTAATTAATAAAAGGTTTTAAAAATTATTTATTGGATTTTTATCCTTATTTATATTATTTTAGACTAGGTTTAATCTTTTAATTAATTTTTAGGTAAAATTTTTCGTTTGGTCGCGTTTTTACGTTCGTACGTTTAAGCGTTTTCGACCGTTTTTAGCGTAATTTGTCTCCGTTTTTCTTTCTTTCTTTCTTTCCAAAAACGTAATCACTCGATTAAATACGTCTATATCTTTTGGCTAAACACCATACCTCCACCGAGAACGAACTCGATTGTCGGTATTTGCGTTTTTCCTAAAACGTAATTACTAATACTTACCAACGACTTTTGTGTTGCTTTGTTTTTCCTAAAATAAAGTATATACAAAAATACAAAATCAAAAATGGCGCCGCTGCCGGGGAGGTTTGTTTAGCCATACTTATTTATCGTTTTTGTTTGAGTGTTTACGTTTTATCGTAAATACTTCTTTTTATTTTTCTATACTATTAGCCATACAAATAAATAGTGTTAAATAGAACTCTATTAACACAAAATCGTTTTCTCGTTTTTATTGTGCATAATATATTGTATTTATGTAGAACAATTAACACACAATAAGTATCCAAATACGCGAGAAATCGCACCTCAATAGTTGAGCGTTCCGGTCACTATTGTTGTATCGAATTCAAACGAAATCAAAGGCAAAATAGATAAATACTCTTAATTAGTTTAATCTCGATAAATACAAACTATAAGGTGGGTATAAGGCGGTTGTATTTCACGACCTAAGGAAAAAAGGCTCTTAAGTGCTTCGCGCCGCCTCGTTTTCTCTGCTCGCTTGTGCGTATTTTGAAAGTGACGATTAATTAGGGGTTTGCCACATCAAGTATTATTAATCTATTTTTGTGAGTTTTAATTATTGAACCTCGAAACGTTTTGGCGTTCCGCCAACGTTTCAAAGTCGACGAGGGTTTTTACTTCACGTAATTACCTTCATTCTTCTTGGATTCATTAATCGAGACCTTTGATTAGTGGATAGTTTTTGTAGATTAATTTCTACGTAATACACCAAAATTCCAAAAAAATTAAAAAACCAAAAACACAAAAATAATCTTCTCATTTTCCCTCTATTTTCATAATTCTCTTCTTGAACCCTCTAATTTGTTTAATTCTCGATTACGATTTTCGCGTTACATCATGTCGAATGATGGTTACTATTCGTGTCCATATTGTGGAGGACCGCCCGATAGTGGTAATTGTTATAATTGCGAGATCTTAGGAGGAAGGGAGGGTTATATCTACAACTCTCCTCAAAACAACAATGGTGACGGATTTCAATCCTACGACCAAGGTCACCAATCGTCTTCGTTTTATTCGTCGAATGATTCGTCTTATTATTGTGATAATAATCAAGATGATGAAACGAATCAAAACGCCTATGGTTACGAATTCCAATCATATAACCATACTCTACAACCGCCCTCGTCTTATTCATGTGATTTTTGCGGTTTGGAGCACGATTTCGGATTTAGTTGTACGAATGATTTTAATAACCACGAGCGAAATCCTAATTTATTTGACCAATCTTCGCAATACCCACCGTCATATTCATGTGAGTATTGTGGAGATGAACCTCACTATGGGTACGATTGTCAACCGGTGAACCAAAATACGTCTTTCGACAATCAATTTTCCGGTTTTGACGAATCACACGACATGAGCTACAATTATGACAATGGGAATTTTTATCCACACAACGAACCGGATTTTTCTCAAAATCCGTGTTGCGACAATTGTGAGGGGCCTCACGATACTTATTCTTGCCAACCAATGCATTATAATGAACCCAATTCATACTATAATTCCAGTTTTGATAATTTTGAGGCCCCACCATACGATCTCGAACGCCAAAATTCTCATGAGTCAAGTAACGAGAGACAAAATTCCTTTGTCGCTTTCTTACAAGACCATGAAGAAGAATTCTTGCAAGGGGTGATGGGAATTTTTAGAAGTATAAGGGGAGATATTGAAATGGAAAAGCAACGAGTGCAAGCGTCAAATATAGATACTTATGCCTCTACGTCTCTTAAGATTCCATATGATTACCAATACGACGATGATGATAGCGATGTTTTCAATCTCGACCCTTATCATGGAAAAACTACTCCTATACCCACTACGGAAACCGATGCCTCTCTAAGTATGGGGGAGACGAATCTTTGCACTAATCCTAGTGTCGAGATCCCTATTCCAATCCAAAGTGAGCCTACGGTTTTCTCCGAAGATGAGGTAAGTGATTTTGCTCTCGATAAATTTTTCCACGAAGATTCTAACGAGGCAAATCACGATAGTGAGTGTGAATCGATTTCTTGTGATGATGTCTCTCCCATTGACACTTCGGGGAGAGAATCAACGACTTTTTCGAACCCTCTTTTCAATAACGATGATTTTTCCGCTAGTGATGACGAGTCACTAATCGACAAGGACGTTCAAAATACCGATTTTAAAATCTTTTCAAACCCTTTATTCGAATTTGATGACGCATTCATTTTTGGTGACGTAAATCCTCTCTTTGATGAGACGTTCGAGGACATCGAGAGTGAGGATTCTAAGGATCTTAAACTCGATGAGCCGGATTTGCTAGTCACCCACCCGACGTCTCATACGGTTGAGACTTCTTTTTCTACTCATGACGTTTCCATTCTCGAGGGGTTCACCGATGGACCGCCTCTCGATGTGAGTGAGGATTTTAGTAAGGCTTTTGCCTTCGATCCGGGGGGAAATTTTGAAACTCCTATTTTTGGCAATTCTCTTTCAATTTCACCCATGTTTCAAAGTATCCCTACCCATCCCCTCGGATATGATGAGTTTACCTACGTCGTAAGGAGTTTTCTTCCTTACAAGACGTATCCTCCGGCTTTGCGTGTTTTATTTTCAACAAAATGTGAGGATACGATCTTCGATCCCGGTATAAAGGCTTTGCCTTTATTCACGGTTGCTTTTGGGCATTGATTACATGTAAGTCCCACCAAAAATGACCGAACCATGATTATCCCTAAATGATCACATTTATGGGGATCCAAGTCGAGCTTTTGACTCGTTTATCAAAAACAAGGTGCCTCGTGGGGGAGTCCCATGCTTATCCTATGTACATATTATCGCTTTCTAATGTAGTTAATGTGAGGGGATTTGTGCCCTTCCAACCTTTGTTCCGTGGTTGTTTGTGAATTGTGGACTTTTGATGATCTTGATCTTCACGATTGGATCCTCTCGTGTTCATTTTATGGGAGCACTCGATCGTTTGCTTTGAAGACTTTCTCAATATCCATGATATATCCTTTTGATGTTCTAACCTTAGGTTTATAGCACACTTCATAAACGGCCATTAATTTATTTGTTACACCCTTTCCATGCTAGATTAGGCATTCAACTACGTCTCTAGTATGGGGGTGTTTGCACCCCTAGACTTGAAACATTGAGGACAATGTTTAACTTTAGTATGGGGGGTGAATAGATACTTGCCTTGCCTAACCTTCACGCTTTCTAAAGTTTATCTTTTTGTTTATCGTTTTGTTGCAAAATAAGGCTAAAAATGGCCAAATTTTAAATTTTTTCTAGTTTTTCATAAGTGTTTAAGACACGAATGTAGGTTTTCCGATGGTGAGAATAAGAGTAATTTTTGACTCGACCGTGCGTGTTGAGCACTTAGCTTCGATTCCTTAACTTTTTAGGCTAAGTCTCTTAAATGAGGACGAGAAATGATAGAGTTATTTATAAGTCTCGTAATCGTCACGATCTCATGTGTAGTAATTATTAGCTTATTCTCCCCACGCTTTTGCATAATAAATTGTTAATAAATAGTGATTTAGCGGTTTAGTCACTATTGTTGGTTTCTAATTTGTTTTAGTAGCTTCCATGTAACTAAATTGGGAAAACATTAAGGTATCGCCAGCGTCACGGTTTTGAATTATTGGCACCCGAATAATCGAAAGCTTCACCCAATAATCAGATTTCAAGTGCTCACCTAAATCTAGCAAACAATTTGAACCCCCACAAGGCCGAAAAATCTATGCAAAATTGAAAGTGAATCAAGCCTTAATCTTCGAAACTTTAAAGATCTAAAATTCGCTTTAGCGTGAGGATATACGTCTTTGGCTAATAAAACCACCGATGAGGCGGATAATAAAAGGCAAGGCAAGACCGAAGTCATAATAAAAGCTTCATGGCGAAGTTGAATAAAAGAAAGAGGTAAACCAAAGATAATAAGGCCCTTCCGTTAGGGGGCGTATAAAAGTCTTGGTAATAAGTCTCATGTTCAAAACCGTTATAAACCGTGTTTATCGATTCTTCTTGTCAACTTAATTTTTTAACATCGTTGTCTATTAGGATGGGTTATTGATTTGATGGTCTTAGTTACACCGTTAGGACTCTATTTTTAGACCTAAATCTCTATTATCGCATAAGTCAAACAATGTATCCTCGTGAAACATTCAAGACAAAATAAAATACAAGAGATACAACTTAGGAATAATGGGAGGATAAGTACGTGATTAGGGCATATGAGTAGTGTTAGCATTACTAACTTATAATGACAATGATCTCGTTGCACGCTTGGCATGGAATTAAGGTGAAAATCGAGGACGATGAAATTATTTCTAACGAAGCATTCACGTGTTCTTATTCTATGAACCTAAACGTCCCATTTTGCGATGAAAATCATACATTATGTCTATAACACAAGTAGTAGTAATAGTAGTAGTGTAGCTAGTTTATCATTCTAATAAAATTAATAAAATGAATTTTGGAGATGCTTCGATACTTTATTCTAGCATTGCGTGAGGGCACGGCAATGGTTTAGTATAGGGGAGTGATGAGACTGCTTTTATACATAGTCTCATCGTCCAAATTGGGCTTAAAATGCATTAAATATCATCAAAATACCCAAATATATGCTGGTGTTTGTTGCTTGTGTATTTTAGGTACGGATATTGAGAAAATGACAAAAGATCACAAGAATCAATCAAAAACGAACACGGGAAACGAAGCCGCACGATGAACCAAGCCCTAATGAAGAAATTTCCAAAATCAACCCTTGAAGATTTGAAGAATCATGAAGATTGGTCCTCCAAGTTTGAAGAATTGACACTTTATACCCTTGTATCTTCATAATTACAAGATTGGTCCCTAAAGTTTGTCAAAATTACAAAAAGGGCCCTCAACTTTGAAGAATTGGAAAATTTAGTCCCTCAACAAATCTAAATTGTTAATAATGGTCCTTCAAGAAGTCAACAAACAAGTCAAAGCCTTGAAGTTTGAAAACATGTCAAAATTAATCCTTGGAATATGAAGAAATTGCACTTGTAGTCCTTGTTTCAAGTTTATAAACAATATGTGCCAAAATTGCCAAAAGCCCAAACTTAAATACAAAGGGAATGGAAGTTTATTGCATTTAATACAAAAGGAAAGAGTGAAGAAACATGAGGGGTCTAATCTGCCAAGATAACCTAAGACAATCCCCCACTCACAGCTTGACACATCACCAACCTTAAACAATCACCCAATCAGCATCACCCTTTCCTCCACGTCACTCTCCACTCACCTTAACTGAATACTTAATTCAGTTTAACCCTTCCCTCCAAACACTTAATTTAAAAATCCATTAAACCCAAAACGCATTAAAACCCCCTAAATCCACCCTTAAACCCTAATTTTTCCAGGAAGAACAATGATCAAATCAAAGGGTTTTTGGATGATTATTTCCAGATCCTTAATTAAACACCTCTTAAACCCAAAACCACCCTTAAACACCCATCACCATCACCTCACATGTCCCTCCAACCCTCCCCTGCCCCACTATTCACTCTCAAACAAAAACTTGGCAGCAAATCAACAACCCACAGCAATTTCTTACTCCCAAAGGCAAAATGGACGTCCTAGATTGTTTCTACATCACTGGCATCTCAGCTACATGCCAAGATCATCACATGGCTTTGTTTTGACTCAAAATTCAAAAATCGTCCAAGGGCAAGATTGGAAGTTCACTTGTTAGGGTTTCTAGTTTTCATTCAGTTCTAGAATCACATTGTAGCCTCTATATAAAGGCATATAGGACTTAGCATAGTTCTGTTCTTGATTTTTCTCCTTTTTCACAAACTTTGTAAAGCCAGTTTATTAAGAAATATAAATGGTTTAAGTGTTGTTGATGAGAAATATTGAGTTCCCTTTACATTTCAGTTGATTTAAATTATAGTTGTTTGAGTTTGGTTTGATTTTCAGCAAAAGTTTTTTAAGATCCAAAGTTTCTGTTTGTTTTTCAGTCTTTTCTCATATCTTAATTTTTCACACAAAACTGTTAAAATGGTGATTAATTGTGATGGTATGATGGTATCTGAGCTTGTGTATGTCCATAACACCATGGCTTGTTCTGGTGTAGTGGGTACCCAAGCTTGAATAGCCATTGGTTTGGTTCTTTCTTTCTTTTTTTAAGCTTATTATTATCTGACCTATAAGCTAAGGTTTCCTTCTAGCTTACTCTATAAGCTAGGGGTAAGCTCTTAAGCTTTTACACAAGCTTGTTCCCTTTTCTCTTAGCAGATTCAAAAGGAACCAATCTTGTTCATTTCTGTTAAGTAAAACTCCATCAACCCATCAACAAAGTTCTGCATAGGCCCCAGTCTATATGGAGGTGGTTTTTCAACCACTAAGGGTCCTGGATGTAGGACCCTTGAGGTAGTCTCTTGTTTTCCATTTCATTTTTAGTTTTCTGAAATTTTATGTGCTTTATGTGATTCTGCTTGTTAAGTGTTTAAATGTATGTTTTAGTGCTTAAAACTGCTTAAATAGGACTTGTATGCATGCTTAGATAGTATTCAATCAGTTTGGTTAAGTCTTGATAAGATTTGCTTTGTTGATTTTACATTTTCATAGTTAAAGGGGTGTTTGGAACTGCATATTTATCTGAGTTTCTTTGGAAGTTTGTGAGTTAAATCTGCTTTGAATCACTCATTAGGGTGGGATAAGATATATGCTAGTTGTTTATTGCAGTTTGGTAAAGTTTTAAAACATTTTGCATGCTTAAAATTTTGAAAACATAGCCTTAATCATCAAACTGCCTTATCTGCCTGTTTTGTTGAATTTGATCCATTAAGTTAGATAATCTGCTAGGACATAGGTTGTTTAAGGGTTTGTGTTTTCTTGTAAGACATTTAATACCATTGTGTGCTTTGTTTGAAGTGTTGAATCTCACTTGAGTATCATTTAAACCAGCAACTTGTTCATTAAGCATATCAGTAACTTTCATTTGATATTTTGTGCTTGATCTTTGTGCTGCTTACTTGTTTGTGAATTTGATTTGACTCCTTATACTCAAAAGGAGTATAAGGGTGCCTGTTATCCACCAAATACATCACCAAAATCCAAACCAAGTCCTCTTGGTCATCTTTGCACAAGGGAAGAACTCTTCCTTGTGTTCATCAGTCAACAAGCATAAACCTGGGCACGTTTTTTGATTTGTAGATCTTAATCTTGTTTAATCTTGGATTTTGTTTGTGTTTTTGTGAGATTTAAGGTCACTGGTTTGTGTTTTAAAAGTAAAAAAAAAAAGAAAAAATTTGCAAAAAGCACACCCTGCCTGGACTCGAACACGCGACCTTGCGTTCCAAGGAGTAACGTGTTTACCAGTGATCTAGATGGCTTTTTACGTTTAGTATTCATTTCATTACATACTTAAGGGATATCTGTTTTGTAGCTTATTTAATTAACAGCTTATAAATAAGCATTTTCTAGCTTATTTCTCCTAGGTTTTTCCTGTTTAACATTTTTCTTGGGATTATATTATGGTTGTTGACTTTTCTGAGCAAAAAGCAGATTTTTCCCATTATTATTTTATTTATTAGGATTATTTTAAGGTTAATTTTTAGAAAGTCATTTAAAAATAGTAAAAAGTAATTTAAAAATCTGGAAAAATAGTTTTTAGGTTTTTAATCATATTTTTGAGGTTTACAGCTTATTAGGTTTTCAATTTAACTTATTTTTTATTTTATTGGATTTTAGGGTTTTTAGCTAACTTTAAAATTTAATATAAAATTATTAAATAGGTTTCAGAAAATTTGGTTTGCATTTTTGTTTTAGTTACATTATTTAAGATTTTTGGTAATTTTTTGGAATTTATTTACAAACTTTTTATTTTTTTGAATATTTTAATATTATTTTATTATTAAAAATTGAAGTTTTATTTTTTCTTGTTTTTACATTTTTCCTAGGTTAAGGACACTTAATTAGGAGTTTTATCACTTTACAAATATTTTTTAGACTTTTCAATTAATTTCTAGAATTAATTTAAGATTTAATTGTTTTTAATAGTTTTTAAGTGTTTAAAAATAGTTTAATTTGGTTTTAAAATGTTTAAAAATATTTTTTAGCTTAATTAGGATATTTTTGAGGTTTACAAACTATTAGATCTTGTTTAAGGCTTTTTAATAATTAAAAGTGATTTTTAAGGCTTTAGTTAGCATTAAAAAGTCATTATTGAATTAATTAAAAGGTTTTAGCAAGATTGGATTTTTTGTAAACTCTTAGAATATTATTGGGGATTTTTAGTAATTTTTAGGAATTTTTAGGTTAAAATTTTAATTTTTGCACTATTTACGGTTTTACGTTTTCGCCTTTTTCGTCATAGTTTTAATCCGTCTTTGTAACCGTCTTTCTTTCCTTTCTCATTTCTTTTCTTCTTGTTAATAATCACAAACATCATTAATCAACTCTCAACACAACGCACTAGCCTCCTTGAGAACGAACTCACTTAGGGTCATTCACACACGGTTTTCCTAAATCGTCGTGCACGCTTGCCCTATTTATTGCTCTTTTCCTAAAGAGTGGTAAAAACCTCAACATATCTAGATTTAATGATAAGCTAGCTATGTATTAGTTAGTTTTATTTATCTTTGTACTTGTTTCACTAATGAATGTTTCTTGTTGTTGTGTTATGGATTTAGCTTTGTGTGATTCTATCCTTTTGTGCACACTAATCAACTTTAATTTGAAATTAAAATTGAACCTAAATCTATCACAACCCCTAAACTTGACTAAAATTGGTTCAAAATGATATCTAAATTATTTTGTCATCCTTTGTCAATACATTCTTTGTGAATGTGTTGCTTTATGCAACCCTAGCATGTTTTGGTTCTAATAGAAGTAAAATTCCAAGATTTGAAACTTTTTGAAAAAGTCTTAGTTTTTCCCAAAACCCAGGAAAAACATTGTTTAAAGTCCACTGGACGCGGTTCCTTAAGGACCCGCGGTTCCTTAGTGATATGGAACCTCCGGCCCATATAAGGTACCGCGGCCAGAATGTGGCTTTTGACGAATTTTTGGTCAAAACCTTTAAACCCTATTCCCAGTCAAGATTCCTTGTTTACTCAAATTGACTAAATATTCCTTTACAATACACATTTTGTATTCAAATCCTTACCTTGATTACATTTTACTTATACCCGAACCTTGATATTTCATTCTCACACCTTCCCAACCTTGAGAATTCATTCTCACATAACCTTGAGATATCATTCTCACACTCTCACAATGCCTAACTCCTACATTCCTAACCTTGACATTTCTTTGTCACAACCCCACTCACCCAAAGCTTCCTCATCCAAGCTTTCAAAGAAACCGAAAATCTTGGTTCGACCCGTTTGGGTTAAGAAGAATAAACCATCTTCGTCCAAACCACCCAAAAACCCTACCTTCTCTCTAATCAAGTATTGGAATGAGACTTATACCATAAACCCCATCACCGGAGCAAAAGAAAATGTTCCACCACCACCACAATCCTTCAATACCCCCCAACTCAATGACCTTTACACCTTCCCAAACCTCACAAGGCATTGTGAAAACATTCACAAACCCTTTACCCCACCACCACCAAACCCTAAGTTTGATGCCATACCCCCATCAAACGATTTTGTGTTGCATCATGGATCCTCGTGTGATTGTTGCCGATTTCAACAAATTGAACTTGCTCATGTGTATGAGAAGTTAAATTTTCTTGAATTCCTCCTCACTCGACCTCCTATTCAAGTTTTCGTTCTGGTGGACAAAACTTCGAATGATGCATCGTCGTCTTTTTAGTTTTATTTTATTTTTAGCAATCTTGGAAAATATCACTATTAGACTAGTTTATGCTTAGTGGTTTATTTTCCATATTTATTGCTTTTAGATACTCATAGTATGTGTATGACTATCTTCTTTGTTGAATTATTTTTTGTAACTTTTGTGTTATTTGTGCGCTATCTAATTATTTCTATTTTTGAGTTGATCTTGGTTAAATTTTTACAATTGCTTATGGGTGATTCCATCAATTCTAAAGCTTTAATCCATTGACAAGCTTATCATCTTCATTTTATTGAAGTTTGATTTTGTCAATTACCTCTTTGGACATACTTAGCAAAATACTTGCTTCTAATTTGAGATTTCTTCTCTTTCTCCCTCTCAAGTTACTTAGTAGGTAGTGATCATATATACATTGGTGTTTCTTTCCTTTCTACTAACCTTTGTGTAGCATGTCACCTTAGCTCACAAACTTGGTGCCTCAAGCAAGGGGGAGCAACCACCAAGGGGGAGCTACTAGCAAAGTTCGATGCACTTCAAAGACTTATGCTAACCTTTTTGCTACGACAAAGGGGGAGAAATGATAGTTATAAACTAGTTAATAATTCCATAGTTTGTGTTTATACGTAAATGAGTTTATCGTTTGTCGTAATCAAAAAGGGGGAGATTGTTAATGCAAGTAATGCCTATAAACATTATTAGTGTTAACTAATCTTTCTTAGTTTTGATCACAACAAACCATACAACACATTTAGTGTAGAAACACAAAATGAATTATTTAACTAACACTATCATCAAGGTAATAATCATATCACTAACCTTTCTTAATCATACCTAGTGATCATCAAAATGATTATCCTTAAAACTCACTTTTACTAATAAGACAAAAGACTTTTTAATAAACTTTCTTTTTTAGAAAATGTTTTATTAAAATGGAAAATAAAAATTTGAAAATGGCATATTCCAAATGCTGTTAGAATATCCTTTGAAGGGTTCAAATACCTCAGATATTCCCACCCCACTAAAAGACAAAAAACGGAGCGGAGTCTAGTGGCGGTACCTTAAGTACCTACGCGGTACCTTAGCGATATGGTACCGCGGGGTGAGATAAGGTACCGCGCACAGTAGCCGTTATATATCCGTTGTAACTTTGTCTCCTTTAAATAGTGGGCCAAATCTCATTTTCCAGCAAGCCTCTTGGACGTTTTTTCTCAGCCCTTTTTCTATTTTCTATAGCATAATCATTAGTAAATGATCACTTAATTTGTTAAGGATGTTTACATATGATTATCCTCTTGATCCCCTCCTTTACCATGTCCAATGAGAAGATCACTCACTCACTAGTGTAGTGATAAAGATGAATCTATGAGCTAGTCATATTCATCATGATACCTTTGTGTTTTAGGTCAATCCAATGTATTTATGAATACTTGGACTAGTTGTGTTCATCCAAGTTATTTGTGAATACTTGGATTTGTTGTGTACATCCATTGCATATGTGTTTGCTTGGATTTGTGTTGTGTAAATCCAAGCTACATGTGTGTACTTGGATAAGTCTAGTTGAGTTGTAATAGATTTGATTAGGAGTTCTCACTAAACTATAAAGTGATGTGGTTGTGTCTTGTGAGTTCTCACTAAACTTTAAAGTGATTAGTAGTTGTGTTGTGTGAAGTTCTCACTTAGCTTCAAACTGAAGAGTCGTGAAGATTGGTTCTATCTTTCGATTAGAACTCGACATCTAGCCTTGTGTCATAAAATGGTGAAGTAGGCAACGTCGTGAAGATTGGTTCTACCTTAAGATTAGAACTCGACATCTAGCCTTGTGTCGTTAAATTGTGAAGTAGGCAACGTCGTGTATATTTGTCCTAGCTAAAGATTAGGTCTCGACATTTAGCTTAGTGTCGGAAAATAATGTAAGCAACGATGTAAGGTTTTCTCCGCCGAGAAGGGAGCTTGTGGATATAGTGGAAATCTCGAGTAGGTGTACTCGAGGAGTGGAGTAGAAACGAGGATAGAGCCTCATTGTCGAACCACTATAAATCTTGGTGTCTTCCCACTAGGTTGTCTCCTTCCTTGCTCTTTACTTATTTCATTATCATTATACTTGCTTATTATTCTTGCTAGTGCATTTCAATTGAACCTAATCATTATGCAACTTATCTTTAAGTAAAAGATAGTTTTGATACAAACCAAATTGAAAAAATTTTAATTTGGTCACCAATCGAAGAGAAACTATTCAACCCCCCCTCCCCCCCCCCCCCCCCTTCTAGTTTCTACAGTGTCCAATGGTGAGATGGGTGAATTTTGTGGAGTGAAAGGTGAGGTAATCAAATGTTCAAAAATGTCATTCACAAAGGGAATGCTTTGAAGAGGTTGAGGGTTCACATCCAAGAGAGGACTAGGAGTGAAGGGTGAGGACAACTCATTCATCCTAGATTGGAATGAAGAGGAGGTAGAACCATGTGAATGGTTAGTACGATGAGTTATACTAGTATTGCATGGTGCAAGAGGTGGTGAAGGTTATGAAGAAATGAGAATAGGAGATATCTCATTCTTGGGTGTATGAAAAGATGAAGAGCCAAGTTTAGGAAACTTGATCTTGATCTTGAGGTTTCTTTTGGATAAGGATGGTTTGGATGAGTTTGATGATCTAGTGGACACCATAGTCGTGTGACAAGGTTTAGAAAGAAGGCTTAGAGGATTAAGAAGAATATCAACCAAGGGAGCTTTAAGAAGGAGAATGGATGATCTAAACTAGTAATGGGTTAAAATCCATTTTGATGAACATTGAAATTAGGTAGGCTAATTTGGGAAAAAGCTGGTTTTTAGCAAAAATTTCATCAATGTTTATAAAGATTTAGAGAAAACAGTGTAAAGCAAAGATTCTGTCGAATCTAGAGCCTGCGGTTCCTTAAATAAGGTTGCGGTTTGTTATCACTAAGGAACCGTCCATATTTAAAGAACCGTGGTAAGTGGCTTCAAAAAGGTGGACTTCCAACAACTTTTAACAGCCCAGGTTTTAGACAATGATATATCAATCCAAAATAGACTATTAACCAAAATCTAGAAAGCTAACTAACACATAAATTGCACAAAGATATGTGAATCGAAACATCAATCACATAAACAACTTCGTATTAAACAATCATGTAATCCAAACACAAAGTATTAGTTAGATAACACTAAACCCTAAAACCAAGAAACATAAATAAGTCTAATGAAAGGAAATAGTTCAACATAACATAACATGTTCATAAACATGTCAACCGTGAATCATTACCGAGCTTGAATTGATCCTCATTTCTTCTTTTTGCCAAAGCTCTTGATCATTTTCCCTATGCTCTTGAATGCACCCCTTTGCTCCACTCTAAGATCATACAACTCACCACGCGTTTGAAGATTTGAACAGTAAACATGCTCAAGTCCGAAATTTTCTTGAAGATCACTAGTGGCATAGTGAGGAGGAGGAGCAATATGGTCTAGCCCTTCCATAAAAGTGTTCATGTATGGGGTGGAGTCACTCGAAGAGCCAAAGTGAGCACTAGTACCTACGTCATCACCATCACTTGGTGACATAGGAGTTTACTCATTTTCGGACTCTTGTGGGTCATTCCTTCTCGTACCTCGATCACTTCTAGGCTTTCGTGGTTGCACCTCTCGAATAGGCATCATAACACGGTCAATCGGTTGAAAGTGAAAAAGATCAAGTTCAGGAAAGTCATCACCAACCTTTTTGAAAAGACGAATGAGGAGCATGGAATATGGAAGATTTGTGCTTTGTCTAGAAAGAGAATAGTTAATCCGTCGAGCGATGTAATATGGAATATTATACTTGGTGTTGGTAAAGATGCAACATATCATATGTGCCATACACGCGGGGATATGATCCCGGTTTCCACCAAGACAAAACACATTTTTCCTAAGAATGTCGGCCCACCGTACCAAACAATCATAAAGGTCGCTTACGAGTATCTCATGACGATTCAAGGATCGCTTAGTAGAGTGGATACTACGTACAACGGGTTTACCACGCCCTTTGGTAATGACATCAAGGATGAGGTCAAAGTCTAGCTCTTCGGTGTCATTTGGAGGACTATCATAAGACTCACTTAGAGCATCATGTCTTCATGAATCAGTGAAACGACAAGTACCTTCATATGACACACGAACTGCCTTTCCAAATTCCTCGAGAGAGTACTGGATGAGTTTAACATTAATGATGAACTTAACAAATATTCCGTTATCATTAGAGATAAGAGAATATGTACTAAAGAACTCCAAGAGAAAGTGAGGGTAAATGGCTTCTTTGATATATAACAAACAATCAAAGCCGAATTGAGAAAACATGACTTTGATGTAGTCATAAACCTCAATATCCTCTTGTACAACTCTACCCTCATGAAAGCAACAGTTTTGATGTGAACGAAAAGTATTAGCAAGGGTTTGTGAAGGATAAAAGTCGGCAAGATTAGGCATGTAAGTTTAGTATGTTGGTGGTCTTTTTGATATTCCGAATGCATGATTAATCACCTATAAACAACAAAAAAATATTTCCCCAATCACTCATATGCTACATAATGACAAAAAATCAAAATCGTGAGAATGTGTTTGATCAGTTTCTTGACAAACAAAGAGATAAACCTTACCATTCCCATGTTTACAATGTACCCAATTCATCATTGACTAGAACATATGTGTTATGTAAAATCAACCATGAACCTGAACATTGGTTTATCAAAAATTCGTTTTTAGGTAAGCATTAACAATACAATTAACAATTTGTTCATGTGTTCATATCAATTACATCATTTAACCAAAAATACTTAGTCAAAATTCGGATTTTTCTACATGTGGGTTTTAGTGAAATCGCAATGAATTTGAACCTAAGGAATCATAGTAATATAACTATGTCAACCCATATTCCTAGCAAGGTTCTAATTCAATTTTAATTTTAAAAATCCCCAATTATAAAAATAAGAACCTGGAATAAATTAGTTGAAATTGAATGAATGTACTTACAATTTATTGATGTTGGAAGAGGGATAAGTGAAACCCACAACCTGGAATCAATTAATCTTGAGTGATTGAAGCTTTTGAAGAATCAACAATGGTGGAAAAAAGGAAATATGTCGCCTCTATGGAGAAGAAAGGGTGGGTTTGTTTTGAAATGGTGATGTTTAAAAAAACTGATTATTTTAGTCACCTGGTGGGGCCGCGGTTCGTTATCGATATAGAACCACAGGCTTGAACCGTGACAATAAAAGAACAACCAACAGTGAGAGGTTTTTAACGAATAAAATCAAAGAAATTTTCAAAACCAAGTTTTTCTAAAATACTTAAAGTATATCTTAAGCCTTTTGGAAATCATTGGACCACTTCAATACTAGGTGATCACGCCTTAATGAAGGATTACAAGTTAAATCGAAACAGAAAAAGACCGAATAGGACCGAAACAGAAAAACGACTACTCGTAGCAAAGAAGCAAAGAAGAGAGAAACCAAGGGTAGTGAATCAAGACCAAGTTCAATGCTCAAGAGACAAGTGACAATCTTCAAGTTGTAGTAATGAAGAGCTTGTGTCATTTATAGTGGTTTAAGACGTGCCTTTCCAGCGAAAGTCTAAACGGCTTTGGTAATGAACCATACCAAGAAATTTTGTAAAATAGGTTAAGATCATTTTCAAAAGTAGTCTTAATGCTATTTCAAAATATGAGCAAAGTATAGGTTCACTTTCTCTCCTACATGATCGGATAGTTATTATTGCTAGGGTTTACAATATCAATATCCTTAGCATATTTCAATTCCAAATGTGTAATATCCTAACTACAACTTATCGAGTAGTTTGGTATCTCAAGAGATTAATTAATAATCCTAGAGATGAGCTCAATTGCACATATTACACATGATATAGGGCCTACTAACCGTATGGGTGCAAACCATGAAAACCATGATTGATACTTTAAGCTACAACTAACTCACTATACATCTTTGAAGTGAGTCATGTATCCAAGCAATGAATGTTTGAGAGGTATAAGAAAATAATCACATAACACAAACAAATGTCAAGGCAAGGATGCCAAGAACAAGCACATAGTCAAGTAATGATCAAAAGCATGATCAAAGGGCGTGTGAAAGGACGAAAACGTACCTTAGCCGCAAAATGCATTCCAAGTCTTCAAGGAACCAATGCAATGCCCAAACATGACTAAAGTGACTACTAAGTCTTCAAGGACTAGTATCACTCTCATCCATCTTGGTATCATCCTTTAATGATTTTGGAAATAAAAGAAGATGAGTCTTCTACAAGTGTAAGTAACTCAATCCACAATCAATTAAATGATTAATCTTTATGAGTACCTACACATAGCAAGATACAAACTAGTAGATACATTTCAAGAGTAAATCTAAAATGTATAAATACTAATATCTTGATGAGATGCTATATTACCAATTAAAAGGCTTATTTTCAATGAAAAGTAGTTTTGACCAAAGAGAAACTTTAGTATAACGAAAGCTTCTAATTTGAGGAAACAATGGATCGATCCAAGTTTTAAAGTACAACATACATCAGAGATCTTGAGTGACCATCGCTCTGATACCAATTGTAGAAACTAGAAGAAAGGGGGGTTGAATAGTTTCTCCTCGGTTTATGTCCTAATTAAAATTCCTTTCAATTAGGTTTGTCTCAAAACTACCTTTTACTTGAAAACTAGTTGGATAATGATTAGGTTCAATTCTAATGCATTAACAATGACAAGTAGTTGTTGTATGTAATGTAACAAAGAAAGTAGGTAAAGAGTAAGAAAAGAAGCAACCTAATAGGAAGACACCAAGATTTATAGTGTTTCGGAAACGAAGCTCTATCTTCGTTCCTACTCCACTCCTCGAGTACACCTTACTCGAGATTTCCACTATATCCACAAGCTCCCTTCTTGGCGGAGAAAACCTTACAACGTCGCTTACATTATTTGCTGACACTAAGCTAAATTTCGAGACCTAATCTTAGCTCGGACCAATCTACACACTTCACCTACTTCACCATTTTCCGACACAAGGCTAGATGTCGAGTTCTAATTGAAAGCTAGAACCAATCTTCACAACGTTTCCTACTTCACCATTTTCTGACACAAGGCTAGATGTCGAGTTCAATTCGAAAGCTAGAACCAATCTTCACGACTCTTCACTTGAAGCTAAGTGAGAACTCACAAGACACAACCACACATCACTTTATAGTTTAGTGAGAAGTAACACACAAATTTTACAACTCAATAACACATATCCAAGTATACACATGTAACTTGGATCTATACAAGACAAATCCAAGTATACACAGATACAATGGATTTACACAAGACTAATTCAAGTATTCACTAATACAATGGATTAACACAACTAATCCAAGTATACACAAATACATTGGATGTACACAAGACACAAATAAAACAAATGATGAACATGAATAGATCTTAGGAGAGGATGATCTTCATCAAGGCTTCATCTTTAATCACATCACAAGTGTGTGAGTGATCTTTTCTTTGGACAAGGTAAAGAAGGAGATCAAGGGGATAATCATAAGTAAACATACTTAACACATTAAGTGACCATTTACAAATGATTAGGAATTAGAAAAGAGAAAGATGGCAGAAAGAGTGTTGATGTATTGTGGAAATGTCGATGTAATTTAATTAGATACGATATAGGACAAATTTAGGAAATTACCCTTAGGAAAAGGTAATAATCCACAAATAAGTCGAAGACGAATTTAATTAAACACGTGGATGATCCAAGTTCGTTGTACACGAGGATCAAGTGAATTTGAGACGTTTTGTTTCAATTTGGACAATTGATTTGAATTGGTTATCGGTTTTTAATCTTAAATTACTCCTACAGTTTTTTAAACCTAAGTGCATGAATCGTTTCCCGATATTTAATCTGAAAGACAATAATTAAAAATTAAACTATTTAAAATTTAAACTATTTAAAAATCTATTAGAAGTTAACTATTTAATTAAAATAACTTTTACACTATTAGAAATCTATTTAAACAAATTTAGAAAACTTTTTAAAATCTTTAAACTAATTAAATCTATTTAAAATTAACTTTTACTAAATCTATTTTTAGACTAATTTTATTTAAAAACTAAATTAATTAAAATCTAATTTATTTAAAAACTAATTTTTATAACTAATTAAATTTCTAAAATTAATAAAACATTTTTATTTTGTTTTTATTTATTTATTATTTTAAAACATTAGAAAAGTAAATAAAATGATTTAAAGTTAAATAAAATATAACTATGTATTTTAACTAATACAAAAGGTGACAGCCTAGACTTAAGGCTATATTAATTAATAAAACAGTACTTAAACACAAAAGAAAAGTTGGATGAGATGGTAAGTGCATTTGGTCCCCACCCTTGAGGTCAAGGGCTCGAGTCCCACAAGGGACATATTTTGTTTAATATTTTTGGACAATGAAAATCAAAGTAAAAGTCACAGGGGTGACTAAATGTGATATATATTTTATTTGGAACTGATAGAAATCAGCTTTAAACTACAAGACCAATTGAGTCTGATAGCATTTATTACACAACTAAACCAGCAAAAATCAGCAAAGCATAAACTTATATATCAGCAAAATATGAAACCAACTAAGCTTAAATCAATATACAAAGCTAAACAATTACCCCATTTAAAAACCAAAAATCCAGCAGACATAATATAATTACCAGTCCTAATTTAAAAGCACACTCTATATCAGTTTAAAACCTCTAAGCAGTTATTAAATCAGTTTACTTAAACAAGAAAGAATCAGCTTAGAATCAACTAGATCATTCAGCATGGCTTGTGCAATAATAAAAGTTCATATCAGTAACACAACTAATATAAAAGAAAATAGCAGATCCAACATACCTTATAAAATCACACATCTTATATAAAACATCATAAGCTAAATCAGTTTTGAACATCAACTATGTTACTCAATTCAATCCCCAAACTAAACAGATTAAAACCAAACTCACTCTAAATCAGTTTTAACATCAATTAAAATGCTCAACTTAACCCCAAACTTAACAGATTTTTACTAAACAGGTTTAATATTCAAATCAGTTCATTAAATTCTAGAAATAAAACCAAAACCATAATCAGTATAAGCCAAACCTAACAGATTACTACTAAACAGATTCAAGGCAATAACTCTAAATCATATTAAACATTTAAATCACAAAAGAATCTAACACAGTTTAATCTAATAAACATTAAAATAAAAAGGGAAACGAACCTTTTGAAGTAAACCTTTGGGAAGAAGAGATACGCTGAGCATTCTTATTAACCCGAATAAACTTCACCATTCATCTCCATTCGAATCACCATTCGAACCATTAACCATCACCATCCACCAACGTTCTCGAACTCCATTTGAACAATATTCACCATACGAACCAGATACATTTATTTTATCAACTTTCCAGTGGTGAAAGTTTATCACCAAATTTACTTTAATTATCCAATTAAAGCTATTATTTAGCTTAGTTAGATAACTTTAACATTATTATAATCAGAACAGTTTAAAGAATAAATTGCAATATTGAGTTTAACAGTAAGCAAAACATGAGTTAATACAAATCCGAATAACTTTTATTAATTATCAAAATGATTACAATACTGAGGAAAAGAAAATTACAAATTACCCTAAATCTATTTTAACATAATAACTTTAAAGTAAAATAATGGATGAAGATTACAGAAAATATGGGGGTTTTATAGCCAAACCCCCAAGGCTTGTTGATGAAATCTGTTGAAGCGAATCTTCAATCTCAGCCCTTGAAATCTTCATTTTCTCTTCCTTACTTGATCTAGTGGCAGATATTCGCACACTAGCACACAGATTGCCAACTTGGCAATCAGGTGTGCTAGTTGTGCTTCTTTGAAGCTGAGTTGTTCTCTTCTAATTGGCTGATTGAGAGAGGGTGATGTGTTTCATCCAATCAAATGCAAGGAAGATAGCCACGTCACCTAAAATCATCCATCTTCTTAGTCTGGTTTTCTTGGGAATTAATTAAAGAGTGTGTGTATCACGCGCCTTTAACAAAAAAGCCCCAAAAATGATCTAGGTTTAGGGTTGATAGGAATAGTTTTATTTGGTTTGAGAGGTGAGAGATAAGGGTGACTCACTTAGTTTGTATCGAAAGACGTGTGAAAAGTGAATAAATGTTGACCAAGGAATGTGGTGAAAACTTATAACCGTTCATACAACCCTAATGGGTTTCAAAAGCTCAAAATACTCCACGTCCATATTATTTACTCAAATGGAATAATGGGCTTGTAGCCCTTTAAACATAAAACCGTCCATAGTTTTATGAATCTTGGGCCTTATAATGGGCTTGTTTACCAAAGAATCTCAATACTTTCTTCCTTATTGGGCTTTTGGGCCCAATATCCAATGTGCGACCCACAAGACCCATTTCACCTTCATTAAGTTAAAATCCACTAAAACGAACTTGATTTTGGCTTCCTTGATCTTTTCTTCAAAACCCGTGTCGATTTTGCCGGTTTTCGAGAACTTCGGTACCTACACACATTAAACAACAAAAACACATATACAAGGCCATATTTATACATTTTATGCATTTATTGAGTGTTTTTAGATATAAATGATATGAGTAAAATCACTCATATCAAACTCCCCCTTGCAAAGAAATTGCCGTGTCCTCACGCAATGATAAAATAAAACTACTAAATTCACTATTATTCAACTTTTGACACTTTATTTTGAGAAGACATAACATAATTCTTTCATTATTTGAAAAATAAATTTTAGGTTCATAAAACTCAAATAGATTCATCGTCCTCGACTTTTCTTTTTCCATGCCAAGTTTAAAAACAAGATCATTGTCAATCGTAAGTCCCAAAGTTAAGACAGCTTATACAAGTAATTTGTGTCAAACTCAATCTCCTATTATTCCTAATTGTATCTCTAGATTTTAAATGTCATTCATCCAAAGGCTCATTTGACTTATTTGATATTTATTAATCCAAAAATGAAGGAAAAAACGGTGTAAACTCAACACTCAAAACCTAACCTCGACTTCAAAAACCGTTGTCACTAAAGAAATCCCACATCAAGGATAACTTAACACGATTTGAGGGATAAATCCCCGGATCCGAAATTTGGCTAATAGGACTACTTAAAAGCAACAATAAATCCTCTAAAGTCAAATGTGACCTTATTAATAGAGTTAGCAACAATTACATCATATCACCTTGTGGCTCTTTAAGATGTAAAAGTGCTCCTTATTTATAATCCACACCCGAAGGCTCCTTGGACAAAAATAAGGGAATTGACATTCACCATCCCACCTTATGGCTCATGATGATGAAGCAATTTTTGTTAAACACGTTCCCATGCCATACACCCTAAGGCTCTAATGACAAGGTTAGTGCTACATGACTCCCACCCGAAGGCTCCTAGAGAACATGTTTTTATTTATTCTTATTATTATGATATGTATAGTAAGCCAAATTTCCGCAATCCCATGATCAAAAGTCCATGACGCTAACTCCCTTAATGTGTTCTCACTTTAATTATAAGGGAAGAAAAAGAAGGAGTTACGAGTTAAGATATAAGCCTAAACCGCTAAAAACTTCATTTATTAAGCAATTTATATTCAAGCGTGAAAAATAAAGACGAGGAGATTAAATCAAACACAAAATACTTATACAAGGAACAATTAACTTTAAAAACTTATGATTAAACTTTATCATCTCTTGCTCTCCATATTGTAAAATTTCAAAAATGAGAACTTAATGGATACTTAGCCTATTAAATCAAAGTTTTGGGTTTTCAAGTCATCTATAGGATCTTGCATCTTCTTAGACTTTTTCAAGTTTTAGAATTTGCTTTTTAAAGTTCCCTTGATAAACGACTTTCTAGGATCAATTATAGGAACTTGCGAAAAGTTCTCGTTCTTAAACCCGTATGAGTTAAGACTTTTGCGTTTTAAAGTTCCCTATATAAAAGCCTAGCAAAACTTGATTTAAACACGTTAAGGAAAAAGCTAAGGTAAAAACCAAGTCGAGTCAAAAACTATTTTTATTTTCACCAACAGAAAGCCTACATTTGTGTCAAAAACACTTATTTTATTTATTAAAACTTAAAATAACACTAAAAATTTAAAGTTTTTGTGAAAAACAAGAAAAACGATTACGTTAAGACACGTCAAAAGCAATTGCAAGCGATTATATCGATTGACTCCCCCATGCTAAAACCAAACATTGTCCTCAATGTTTCTTAGCTCAATAGTAACACCCCCTTGCTAAAACACGAAGAGTCTAATGCAAAAGTCCTAACATGGAAAGAGGACGCAAATCCATAAGTCGTTTATGAATTATGCTTCAAGATAAAACGTTAGTCGATAAAAATCAAAGGATAGAGAGTGTGCCCCTTTTGACAATCAAAGTATGGAAGATCAAGTGGACCGGCAAAAACCGAACACGAGAGTCTTCAATGATTAGGGTCATACCAAAGATTCACAACACAACAAAATACGAGCACGAGCTTGAAAAGATCAAGCCTTATTAGTGTTAGAAAATAGAAAGAAGATAGAATGTATGGGACTCCCCCACAAGGCACCTCGTTTTTATTCACCGATTCATGAGCTCGAATCGATCCCCGCATTCATTTGTCCTTAGGGAAAATGGTAAAAACCGGCATAATGGAATTCCAAAATAAAGCACGATGTCGGGGTCAAAGATTACATCCTCGTTGTCGGATGACAAACGAAAGGATGAAACTCCAACACAAATCTCCAAAAATAGATAATAGTCACAAATCATGATATGGATATAGCATGCTCCCTGAGATAAACTCGCACCAAAATGATCGAAAAATCTTTCAATTATTACATTGGTGAAAAGCCGAGATTTTCCTAAATCAACGATTCCAGGGTCGAATACCTCGTCCTAGAGAGAGAATGGAATGGAAAACGCGGTGTCGTCCCCCCATGCTAATCCAAAATCATATAAAGCACATGGTAATGGTGGGATAAAAGTCACAACCATAGTGGTATCAACTTGCATGACTTTGTTGACCTTATCACTCTTATGAATGTGAACAAATGGGTCATGGTACTCAAAATGAGTCGCATGAAAAACCCGCACATTAAGATCAAAGCGAGTGGGAAGGAGAATTGTAGTAAAGAAAATTTCTCCCTCCAGTTCAACATTATCATCATCATAAATCGGGTGATCAAACCAAGGGTTTTCAACACCGTCATAAGACTCTTCCTCAAATTCCGAAGGAATGTCTATCGAAAGTAACTCATCAAACTCCTTAATGAAGAGCTCATCATCACAAAGGTTGTGAGATGTAGGAGGTATGATGCTCTCAAAATCCTCATGAAACAATGGATTATCGTTCATTGAAACTTCAAAAAGAGGATTCGAGTAAGTCATATAAGTCTCATCAATCTTGACATCACAAGAAATATCCGAAAAAGTATCAAGTGTGTCACACTCGGATACAAGATCATCATTCTCGTTAGAAGGAAGTTTGTAACACTCTCAATTTTCGTATCGGTACAGCGGAAGGGTCTTTCAGAGTGTTACGGGATAGCACAATAACTCCAATCATAGACAACACATAAAAATGGTTGTACAAGGTTCAACATACATTCATTCGATAAAAAGTTTTAAAGGGTAAAACAGGTCCAAAATTATACAAGTCATTAAGTTTACAAAACATAGATCGAATGAACATTTTTAATATTATGTGGGCCATCAGAGTCGATCTCCATCCGGATTACCTTCAAGCACCTGAGATAAAAACATGCAAAAATCATATCAGCGAATGCCGAGTGAATTCATAGAGTTTAATAAAAACCATTATATAAAACAATCGTTAAAATCAGAACACAAGTATAATATCGGAAGTAAGTCCTTGTATTGCTAGTCAGGCAATATATAAATCAAGCATACATCTTAAACCGTCCATGAGACCGTAGCCTCAATATTACCATAGTAGGTAATATTATCATCGTTATTAGCATCGTATCATATCGGATATTTAAATTATATAGGATTATTATTAGCCGCATGACATTGTTACCTTACTGTGAAAACAACGGGCCGCGAACCTGACAACAATTTGCCCATCTAAGTTAGCGTGTCGTCACAAAAATCACGCTATGGAAATCTTCTCATACATAAATTCGCTTACCAATTAATGTGGTACGACGGGGATCAACCGTCAAGGCGCGAACTGGGGTGATCGTCCCCAAATAGTACTATCATATGCATAAGCGTCTACCAAATCCCGGTAGTTCACAATTCATGCTAATGGGACTTTAAGTGACATAACCTAACTACTAATAATCCTTTTTGTCTCGTTTATAGGGTCATAGCATCATTTGGGTCCATATCATTAAGCATACCATCGGGACTACTTGTGTTATATTTTTATCAAAATCTAGCATGTTATCTCCCTCGCGGGTTTACAAATCATTTTATAAAACATTTAAAAGAGTGCGAGGCTATGAACTCACGTTGATAATGAAAGGCGGATTATCGGCTACGGGCGTTCTTCGGTCACGGAAACCTATATAAATAATAATCGGTCTTAGACTTTTGTCCAATGACTTTATCAAAATAACAATATACATATAATGATTTTGTACATATGATGATGATCAAGTGGGTTTATATATCCTTGTTTACTCATTTTAGTGTTTACGTATTGGTAACTTTTTACTAGTTTACTAGTTTTACCTATTTACCTATTTTAAGTCCAATAAGCTTATTATAAGTTCTTTAACTTGTATTATTTCATTTTATACTTATATTATCAGTATTTACACTTTTCATGTTGGGCCCAAATGGGTTAAGCCCAATAAGTACTTTTTATAAGTGTTTAACTTATTTAGTCCAATTATTAGTCCAATATGCTTACTTAGCTCGTTAATGTCCGTATGTCCTATAGTTCGGGTTTTATCGGTTTTTACTTGTATTAGATACTTATATATCAGTATATGACTAATAAGTGTGAAAACACTTATCCTTTTACCACTTATTTCCAATAATAACAAGACCAAAACGTGTGATTTATGTCGTAAAAGTCGGAATTATGCGTGGTTTGTGTTTTTATTGTGTTTTAGGACCAAAATATGAAAAAGGAAGAAAACACGGGCTTTCACGGGCTTTTATTGAAGAAAACGGGAAAAGACGAAGTCAAAAGATCAAGAGTGCAAAAAGAATGGAAGTCCAAGGCCTATTCTGAAGATTTATCGAAGAAAAAGTCAAAAGACGGAAGTTTAACGAAGTCAAAGAACTTAAGTCTAATAGAAGAAGAAAATTAAAAGACAAGTTCAAATCCCGAGACGACAAAGACGAAGAATTAAAGTCAAGTCGAGAAAACGTGAAGAAAGCAAGAAAGAAGAGGCAACACATGCACTCCTTCCACCTTCCCTATAAATACCCTCCTAATAGTCATTAGGAGGGTGGTTAGATTTTTTTAGTTAATTTTTCACTTTTTAGTTTTTAGAGAGAGAAAGTCTTAAACTTTCTCTCACTAGTTCATCTTTTTCTTTTAATCTTTCAAGATTAACTCTTTGTATTGCTTATTTTTATTAATCAAGTTTCATTTTAAGCTTTTATTTCTTAATCTCATTCTACTTTTCTTTGATTTAAGATTGATTTTGGCATGATTATCATGTGATCCGTGTTGTTCTAATTGATTTCATGCTAAAAAGTTAATCTTTTGATCATTTTATAAGTTTTCATTTGATTAAGCTTTAAGACTTTTGTGCTTATTGGCTTATTTTTATGATTATCTTATTTTTCTTATTAAAAAGTTTTATTAAAAAGTTTATGTTTTTATTGTTTAACCTAAAAAGTTGCTTGATTTCGAGTTAGATAAGTTGAGTAAAGTGCTTATTTGATTCGGTTTTGTCGATTCGATTTAGTTTTGGGAATAAGTTTAACCTAATAGCTTATTTTCTAGCTTCTCTCTCGAATCCCTTAGATTTCGGAAAGGGTTTTAATCCCCTTTCCGATTGGTTTTTCCGACCAGGGGTCACCATCTAACCGATTCCTTGATTTTCGGAAAGGGTTCAAACTCCCCTTTCCGATTGGTGTCCTTTCCGATCGGCCAATATTCCGACGGCAGTTCCCTACCTTATTCCGATTGAACCAATCGGATTAGGGTTTGTAAATTCCGATTGGTAGCCCTTGTTTCATTTTCCGATTGGAGAGTTTTGCAAGTATTCGGACGGTGTCCCTTCTCTATATTCCGATTAGGAGTATTTCCAATATTCCGATTGGGAGAATTTGCATGTATTCCGATTGATCCTTCGTCCCTTTATTCCGATTGTTGCTTTTGCCCGTATTCCGACCAGTGTTACCATATTCCGATAGGAAAACATTCCGATCGGGGGTCCTTTTGGTTTATTTTGGTTTCTTTCGATATAACTTTCTTATAGTACCTTTTATTTTTCTAAAAATTTTCCAAGTGTTAGTTTTATTTTACCTTTAAGTTTTTATGCATTTATTTTTACTCGTCATTCAAATTAGTCTTTTAACTTCCATTTTACTCAACGACACTTAAATTACTTGCAATTAGTTTAAAACAAATCAACCAAACCTTTGATTCACCAAAAGACGATTGAGTCGCACTTTAGACCGGTTTTCAATTCGAAAAGATCGGAACTATAATGAACTTTGATACTAGGCCCAAAGATCCAAGTATTAAATGGCGCCGCTGCCGGCTCTTTTCGTTACGATAAACGGTTTCTAGTGAGAGACGCATTGAATTTTGGGATCCGTTCTTTGAACGTTATTTTCATTGCTATAAAATTTCCAAAAATCCTAAAAAATATAAAACTCTTCAAAAATACAAAAACATTAAAAAAAATAAAAAAAAAAAACCAAAAATATTATATAGATATCCTTTGTGTATATTTTTCTTCTGCAGGTGCATGCGTACTAGATCTACAAACTATTCTGAGCCCGAGAATCGTGAAGATTTAGATATGGCTGGTGTTAACAACAACAATAATCACCCACCTCAAAATAATTTGAATAACAACCACAACAATAACAACAACAACAATGTCCTTCAACCTGATTTACGAACCATGGAGGAATTGTGCCAACCCACCATGAACGGACGCGGAGGCCCGATTGCGCCAATGCACGTCACGGCTCAGGAGTTTTCGTTGAAGCATCATATGATACAACAAGTGCAAACGAACCCGTTTCGTGGAATTCCGGATGATGATGCCAACAAACACCTCGACAAATTCATTACCATTACCCAAAGCATGAAGTGCCCCGGTGTTTCTATGGATGACCTTCGCCTTCAACTCTTTCCACACTCGCTTTCTCACCATGCCGAAAAATGGTTTGACCGTCTTCCTAAGAATTCTATTCATACGTGGAACGACATGACTCAACGCTTTTTATCGCGCTACTTTCCCCCATCCATGGTCACTAGCCTTCGTAACCAAATCAGTGGATTTATGCAAGAGAATGATGAATCGCTTTTCGATGCTTGGGAACGTTACAATGATTTGATCGACCGCTGTCCTAATCACAATATGCTCCCCGTCACTCTCATTGACACCTTTTACAATGGTCTCACTTTTCGTGATCGTGACATGATCAATGCCACCGCCGGTGGTACTTTTATGAAAAGGAGACCGGAGGAGTGTCGAGAGTTGATTGAAAACATGACTACTCACCACAAGAATTGGGATTCTTCCGCATCCTCAAGATCTAATCAGAGAGTCAATGTTTCATCTACTTCTTCCACCACCAACCCGTCTATTTTGGAACGTGCTATTCTCGATATTAACAAAAGTCTCCAAATTTTGACTTCTAACCAAACTCAACAAGCTAAAGCCGTTGTTATCTCTTGTGACACATGTGGTGGTCCTCATTCCTACAATGAGTGTCCTTCTACTCACGGCAATTATTCTGAAGACGTTAACGCAGCATATGGTACTTATCCCACGGGAGGCTATCAAGCTCGCCCTCAAGGAGACCGTGGCTTGCTAAGTTATCGTTCCAACAATTATCTTGCTCCTCCCGGTTTCCCTCCTGCAAACCAAAACCAACAACAAAGCTACAACCGAAACAACCAATCCCAACCTCGTGCTCAAAATCAATATCAATCCCAAAGAAACCCATACCCAACTCAAGGAAATTCTCAAGCTTACCAAGCTCCACCTCTCAATCAACCGATGGCCGTCAGTCAAGACGTCGAGACATTTATGAAGACTAATCGTGAGATGGTGACGAATCTTCAGAGTCAATTTGTCAACTTGAAGAATGACATGGTGAAACAAGGGAGCGATATCCGAGCCGAGCTAAGGAATGACATGGCCAAACACAGCAATGATATTAATGCCAACATGCAAAACTCTTTCAACAATCAAGCTCTTCACCTTCGTGATATGATTGGTTCGCTCATCCAAGGTAATCAACCCTCTTCTTCGGGTACTCTTCCGAGTAATACCGTTGCGAATCCAAGAGGCGAGATGAAAGCAATCACCACTCGAAGTGGAAAAGGTTATATGGAACCCGAGCTTCCTACACCTCCACCGGTGATTGTGACCAAGGAAAAAGAGCAACTTACCCCACCTCCTTCACCTTCTATCCCCATTTCCCCACCACCCGTGGTTGTGAGTGATCCTATTCCCTTAAAACCTTCTTCTTCATCCAATATACCTTATCCTTCAAGGTTGAGGAAAGAGAAGCAAAAGAGCAAGGATGATATTCAGGTTTCGAACTTCCTTAAAATGTTCAAACAATTGAATTTTAACATCTCCTTTGCCGAGGCTCTCGCTCACATGCCCAAATACGCTAAGATGTTTAAAGATCTTTTAAGTGATAAAGAAAAGCTTCTTGACATTGCTCAGACCCAACTTAATGAGAACTGCTCCGCAGTGCTCTTAAGGCAATTGCCCACCAAACTTGGTGATCCGGGTCGCTTCTTGATTCCTTGCAACTTCCCGGGAGTAGAGAATTGCATGGCCTTAGCCGATCTAGGTACCAGTATAAACTTAATGCCTTTAAGTGTTTGGAAGCAATTATCTCTCCCCGAGCTAGTCCCCACCAAAATGACTTTGGAATTAGCCAACCGTACGGTTGCTTATCCAGTGGGGATAGCCGAAGATGTCTTTGTTGGCGTCGATAAATTCACCTTCCCGGCGGATTTTGTCGTCGTTGACTACGAGATGGATCCCCGTGTTCCATTAATCGTTGGACGTCCATTCCTGAGGACCGGTCGCACTCTCATTGATGTAGCCGCAGGCGAAATAATCATGAGAGTTGGTGATGATAAAATTGTCTTCAACATGGGTAAGATTTCTAAGCAACCTTATTCATATGAGAGTGTTAATGCTATTGATGTTCTCGATGAGGCTTGTGAAGAACATTTTCATGATGCTTGCAAAAGTACTCCTTCTCTACCCAATGTTGAGACCGTTGCCTCTATTGCTCCAGCATTGACTCCTTTTGGAGAAAGTGACTTGGATGATTTCGAAGCTAGCTTGGGTCCTCTCGATATTAAGTATGATAATTTGTCCACAAATTGGGATGAAGACATTAGTACTATTGAGAGACTTCTCAATGAGGACCCGTTCTCTCCTCCTGCTCCTAAAGAGGTGACTAATGATGATCCATCGTTAGTTTCACCATCTACTGAGGATCCTCCTACTCTCGAGCTTAAGGACCTACCGCCTCATCTTGAGTACGTTTTCCTAGAAGACGACGAAAAGCTACTGGTCATCATCGCAAAGGATCTAAAAGAAGACGAAAAAGCCCAACTTGTCGCCGTGTTGACGAAGCATAAACGCGCTATCGCTTGGAAAATCTCCGACATCCGTGGAATTGATCCTCACTTTTGCACACATAAAATTCTCATGGAGGACGACTTTAAGCCCACAATTCAAAGTCAACGAAGGGTGAACCCTAAAATCCATGAAGTCATCAAAAAAGAGGTTATCAAACTTCTTGATGCGGGTATGATTTACCCTATTTCGGATTCACCGTAGGTTAGTCCAGTCCATTGTGTACCTAAGAAAGGCGGAATCACCGTTGTGCCCAATGCAAACAACGAGTTAATTCCTACCCGTCTCGTTACTGGGTGGAGAGTTTGTATAGACTACCGCAAACTCAATGATGCCACGAGAAAGGATCATTTCCCCCTACCTTTTATGGACCAAATGCTTGAACGTCTAGCGGGTAATGAATATTACTGCTTTCTGGATGGTTTCTCGGGTTATTTTCAAATACCCATCGATCCCCAAGATCAAGAGAAGACAACATTCACTTGTCCCTACGGCACATTTGCTTATAAACGAATGCCTTTTGGCTTATGCAATGCCCCCGGGACTTTCCAAAGGTGCATGTTGGCTATCTTTCATGATATGGTTGAGCAAACCATGGAAGTCTTCATGGATGATTTCTCGGTCTTCGGGGATTCCTTCTCTGCTTGCCTTGCCAATTTGGAACGTATGCTTAAGCGGTGCGAAGACACTCGCCTTGTTCTGAATTGGGAAAAATGCCATTTTATGGTAAAAGAAGGCATTGTGCTAGGACACAAAATCTCTAAAGCCGGTCTTGAAGTTGACCGTGCTAAAGTAGATGTCATAGCCAAATTACCTCCACCTTCAACCGTGAAGGGTGTGAGAAGCTTTCTGGGTCATGCGGGCTTCTATCGTCGATTCATTCAAGATTTCTCTAAAATCGCTCGCCCGATGACCCACCTCTTGGAAAAAGATACTCCTTTTATCTTTTCTAAAGAGTGTCTCGAAGCCTTCAATCTTCTAAAGGATAAGCTAACTAAGGCACCGGTCTTGGTTACCCCAAATTGGGAGCTGCCTTTTGAATTGATGTGCGATGCTAGCGACTTTGCTATTGGTGCGGTTTTGGGCCAAAGAGTGAATAAACACTTCCAACCAATCCACTACGCTAGCAAAACAATGACGGGGGCTCAATTGCATTATACGACAACCGAAAAAGAGCTTTTAGCTGTTGTCTATGCTTTTGAGAAATTTCGCCCCTATCTTGTTTTATCCACCACCATCGTATACACAGACCATTCCGCGTTGAAGTACTTGATGACTAAGAACGATTCTAAGCCAAGACTTCTTCGCTGGGTTTTGCTCCTCCAAGAATTCAACATTGAAATTCGTGACAAGAAGGGAGCCGAAAACCTGGCCGCGGATCATTTGAGTCGACTTGAGGATCCATATCAGGGGGATCATCCGAACAAAGAGATCAATGACTCTTTCCCCCTGGAGACTCTAATGTCTATAAATCTCAATCTTGACGGCACCCCGTGGTTTGCGGATATTGCAAACTACTTAGCGGGTGGTATTCTCATCCAAGGGTTAACATCCCAACAAAAGAAGAAGTTCTTGAATGATGTTAAGACTTACTTTTGGGATGACCCTTATCTATTCAAACAGTGTGCTGATCTGATTATTCGTCGATGTGTTGACAGATCGGCCGCTTTTGACATCCTCCAAGCTTGCCACAAAGGACCCACCGGTGGTCACTTTGGTCCCAACTACACCGCTAAGAAAGTGTTTGATTCTGGATTCTACTGGCCCACCATTTACCGTGACGCTCACGAAATGGTTAAGCATTGTGATGCTTGCCAACGTCAAGGCAAGATCACACATAAGGATGAGATGCCTCAAAATTTCATACAGGAATGTGAAATCTTTGATGTATGGGGCATCGACTTTATGGGGCCATTTCCATCATCCAAAGGGAACAAGTACATCCTCGTCGCCGTCGACTACGTCTCTAAATGGGTTGAAGCTAAGGCTCTTCCTACGAATGATGCGAGGGTGGTTGTGAACTTTTTGAAGCAACTTTTCGCTCGATTTGGCGTTCCTCGTGCTATCATCAGTGACCGCGGGACTCATTTTTGCAACGATCAATTTGCACGAGTCATGGCAAAGTATGGTGTCAATCACCGTCTTTCCACCGCCTATCATCCCCAAACCAATGGGCAAGCCGAAATTTCCAATCGTGGCTTGAAGAGAATTTTGGAGCGTACTGTGGGAGAGCATCGCGCCGCGTGGGCCGATAAGTTAGATGATGCTCTGTGGGCTTTCCGTACTGCTTACAAGACCCCGATCGGTTGTACACCTTATCGTCTTGTGTACGGGAAAGCCTGCCACCTACCCATCGAGCTGGAACATAAGGCGCACTGGGCCTTGAAGTGGGCTAACTTCGACATCATCAAAGCCGGTGATCATCGCAAGGTTCAACTCAACGAGCTAAATGAACTGAGGAATGAAGCTTATGAGAACTCGCTGATCTACAAGGAGAAGACGAAGATGATCCACGATGCTAAAATCAAGAACCGAGAGTTCCACGTTGGTGATCACGTCTTACTCTTTAACTCTCGGTTGAAGATCTTCTCTGGCAAGTTGAAGAGCCGCTGGACTGGTCCATTCACCGTCGCCAAAGTATTTCCGTATGGGACCATTGAGCTTTCTCAGCCGAATGGGCCCAATTTCAAGGTGAATGGCCAGCGTTTGAAGCTGTACTTTGGTGAGGACATCTCTCAAGAGATGATTCCATCCCTCACCACGTTCCCCATGAACTAAAATTGGGTCGAGTCAGGCTCATGACTCGGTGAACAAAAACAAGCGCTTCTCGGGAGGCAACCCGTGTTCTATCCTTTACTGCTTTCCTAATAAGTGTAGGGGGAGCCCCGCATATGTTTGTTGTCTTGTTTCTTGTGATGTGCAGGGATTTAAGCTTCAGAGAGCATCTTGATGACTTTTGACGAACCGTGATACCGTGTTTCCATCTTCCCGGTTCTATCCTAAACTCTTGTGATTCAATATTTCATATTCTATATGTTCACATTGAATTCACTTTAGTTGTCCTTTCCTTAGCAAGATTTAATCAAAGTGCACAATGTCCTAAGTGTAGGGGAGTTTACTCCCACATACTTAAACATTGAGGACAATGTTTATCTCAAGTGTAGGGGGGACTTCTATCGAAGTAAGTGGTCTTTTCCATGAATTTGCCCTCATTTTAACCGGAAAATTTGATTTTTCGACATTTTTCAAAATTTTTAATCTATTTTGGCCTAGTTGTATAGTTGTATTTTCCTTTGTTATGTTTCCTTTGCTTGAATAAATTTTTAATAAAGTGGTTTTAGATTTTTCTTAGTCGTGAACATTTTGACTCAACCCGAGTTTACTTGCCTAAGTTTACTCTAGCTAGTATCCTTAACGTGTTTAAGTCAAGTTTTGCTAGGCTTTTATATAGGGAGCTATAAAACGCGAAAGTCTTAACCCTCACGGGTTAAGAACAAGAACTTTTCGCAAGTTCCGATAATTGATCCTAGAGAGTCGTTTATCAAGGGAACTTTAAAATGCGATTTCTAAACTTGAAAAAGTCTAAGAATTTGCAAGATCCTATAGGCGACTCGAAAACCCAAAACTTTGATTTAATAGGCTAAGCATCCACGAGTCTCATTCCTTGAGATTTTAAACTGTGGAGAACGAGAGATGATAAAGTCAATTATAAGTTCGGTATTCTTTCGTGAATTTATGTGAGTTAATTATGAGCCTATTCTCCCTCCGCTTGCTAATAAATTATCTGCTAATAAATAAGGTTGTACGATTTAAAAGGTTACTTAGCTTCTAGCCCCAGATCGTTTAAAAGTTACTCGGTAATGACGAGAGTTCATAGCCAAGGCATAACTTATGAAGCGGGGCGCGAAGATTGGCTAGTCCGAAAAGGCCCTAACAAGGCATGAGGGCTACATTTTGTTGCTAAAGATCCAAAAGTGATGTGAAGAATCATTTATCGAAAATCAATATGAAGGATCGAGACACACGACGAAAAGCAAAAACTCCCCAAAAGTCATGGAGAAGTCTATCCGAAAAGACCCTAACAAGGTATGAGGATAAATAGATCCAAGTCCTAAAAGGAGGCGGATCGTTGTATATCAAATTCCAAAATAAAGATTGGAGAAAAATGAAGAAGTCGTGGTCCAAAAATGAAGAATCTCTCAAAAACTTCAAGTGAAGAAATTCCTATTATGAAGAGAAGACCATAATTTCAAGAACGTCTCTCGAAGATTCGAAGTATGAAGTCGCTGCCAAATATCGGCCCGAGAAAGGTCTCAAAGCGCGAACCAAGTTATGCCAAGATATGAACTTTCTGATATCCCGAGAAGCAGTTTTAAAAGATTTGGTCCTTTAGCTAACTATTGATTAAATCGTTCACCTTATTTTCGGACTAAATAACTATCGAAATAAGTCAAACAATGCATCCTCGTGATCATTCAAGACAAAAATAAAAATATAAGAGATACACCTAGGAATAAGGGAGTCTAAGTGAATAATTGGCCCACATGAGTTCGTGATAGTTTGCTAACTTATAATAACAATGATCTCGTTTTTAAGCTTGGTATGGGGAACGTGAAACTTGAGGATGATAAACGTTCATGGCCGCCAAAACCCAATGTAAGTTTTTAATTTCTTTACTTATTTCTATCTTTTATGTTTAGTATTTAATAAAGGCCAAGGTGGGTTATTTATGATGGAGAATGTAAACCGTGCTTTAAAATTAATGCATTGCATGAGGGCATTGCAATGGTCAAGTGTAGGGGATTTAATAAGTGTGAAAACACTTATCCTTTTACCACTTATTTCCAATAATAACAAGACCAAAACGTGTGATTTATGTCGTAAAAGTCGGAATTATGCGTGGTTTGTGTTTTTATTGTGTTTTAGGACCAAAATATGAAAAAGGAAGAAAACACGGGCTTTCACGGGCTTTTATTGAAGAAAACGGGAAAAGACGAAGTCAAAAGATCAACAGTGCAAAAAGAATGGAAGTCCAAGGCCTATTCTGAAGATTTATCGAAGAAAAAGTCAAAAGACGGAAGTTTAACGAAGTCAAAGAACTTAAGTCTAATAGAAGAAGAAAATTAAAAGACAAGTTCAAATCCCGAGACGACAAAGACGAAGAATTAAAGTCAAGTCGAGAAAACGTGAAGAAAGCAAGAAAGAAGAGGCAACACATGCACTCCTTCCACCTTCCCTATAAATACCCTCCTAATAGTCATTAGGAGGGTGGTTAGATTTTTTTAGTTAATTTTTCACTTTTTAGTTTTTAGAGAGAGAAAGTCTTAAACTTTCTCTCACTAGTTCATCTTTTTCTTTTAATCTTTCAAGATTAACTCTTTGTATTGCTTATTTTTATTAATCAAGTTTCATTTTAAGCTTTTATTTCTTAATCTCATTCTACTTTTCTTTGATTTAAGATTGATTTTGGCGTGATTATCATGTGATCCGTGTTGTTCTAATTGATTTCATGCTAAAAAGTTAATCTTTTGATCATTTTATAAGTTTTCATTTGATTAAGCTTTAAGACTTTTGTGCTTATTGGCTTATTTTTATGATTATCTTATTTTTCTTATTAAAAAGTTTTATTAAAAAGTTTATGTTTTTATTGTTTAACCTAAAAAGTTGCTTGATTTCGAGTTAGATAAGTTGAGTAAAGTGCTTATTTGATTCGGTTTTGTCGATTCGATTTAGTTTTGGGAATAAGTTTAACCTAATAGCTTATTTTCTAGCTTCTCTCTCGAATCCCTTAGATTTCGGAAAGGGTTTTAATCCCCTTTCCGATTGGTTTTTCCGACCAGGGGTCACCATCTAACCGATTCCTTGATTTTCGGAAAGGGTTCAAACTCCCCTTTCCGATTGGTGTCCTTTCCGATCGGCCAATATTCCGACGGCAGTTCCCTACCTTATTCCGATTGAACCAATCGGATTAGGGTTTGTAAATTCCGATTGGTAGCCCTTGTTTCATTTTCCGATTGGAGTGTTTTGCAAGTATTCCGACGGTGTCCCTTCTCTATATTCCGATTAGGAGTATTTCCAATATTCCGATTGGGAGAATTTGCATGTATTCCGATTGATCCTTCGTCCCTTTATTCCGATTGTTGCTTTTGCCCGTATTCCGACCAGTGTTACCATATTCCGATAGGAAAACATTCCGATCGGGGGTCCTTTTGGTTTATTTTGGTTTCTTTCGATATAACTTTCTTATAGTACCTTTTATTTTTCTAAAAATTTTCCAAGTGTTAGTTTTATTTTACCTTTAAGTTTTTATGCATTTATTTTTACTCGTCATTCAAATTAGTCTTTTAACTTCCATTTTACTCAACGACACTTAAATTACTTGCAATTAGTTTAAAACAAATCAACCAAACCTTTGATTCACCAAAAGACGATTGAGTCGCACTTTAGACCGGTTTTCAATTCGAAAAGATCGGAACTATAACGAACTTTGATACTAGGCCCAAAGATCCAAGTATTAAATGGCGCCGCTGCCGGCTCTTTTCGTTACGATAAACGGTTTCTAGTGAGAGACGCATTGAATTTTGGGATCCGTTCTTTGAACGTTATTTTCATTGCTATAAAATTTCCAAAAATCCTAAAAAATATAAAACTCTTCAAAAATACAAAAACATTAAAAAAAAAAAAAAAAAAAAAAAAAAAAAAAAAAAAACCAAAAATATTATATAGATATCCTTTGTGTATATTTTTCTTCTGCAGGTGCATGCGTACTAGATCTACAAACTATTCTGAGCCCGAGAATCGTGAAGATTTAGATATGGCTGGTGTTAACAACAACAATAATCACCCACCTCAAAATAATTTGAATAACAACCACAACAATAACAACAACAACAATGTCCTTCAACCTGATTTACGAACCATGGAGGAATTGTGCCAACCCACCATGAACGGACGCGGAGGCCCGATTGCGCCAATGCACGTCACGGCTCAGGAGTTTTCGTTGAAGCATCATATGATACAACAAGTGCAAACGAACCCGTTTCGTGGAATTCCGGATGATGCCAACAAACACCTCGACAAATTCATTACCATTACCCAAAGCATGAAGTGCCCCGGTGTTTCTATGGATGACCTTCGCCTTCAACTCTTTCCACACTCGCTTTCTCACCATGCCAAAAAATGGTTTGACCGTCTTCCTAAGAATTCTATTCATACGTGGAACGACATGACTCAACGCTTTTTATCGCGCTACTTTCCCCCATCCATGGTCACTAGCCTTCGTAACCAAATCAGTGGATTTATGCAAGAGAATGATGAATCGCTTTTCGATGCTTGGGAACGTTACAATGATTTGATCGACCGCTGTCCTAATCACAATATGCTCCCCGTCACTCTCAAGTTTATAGTTTTTATAACTTATAAATATTATTCAAATACCCTTTTTATATATTGTCCATTTATTAAACCTTATACATATTTATATAAATGAAATTCATAAGTTAGTGGGTTTTAATTTCACATTTTATACTATATAATTTGAGTGCTTATATAATAGTAATAAACATTAATTCTTCAAAATCTGATTTTTATTTTCATATTCACCATTTTTATCATATCTAGAGTTCTACAATGAATTAGAAGCTCATTTTTGGATGGCATGAACTTCATATTATGTGCTACAATTAACTTAGTTATAGCTACTGCTCATTTTAAGTTTATCTATCCTTAACAGTCCCTACAAAACAGCTTATTCAGATTAGCACACTCATCTTGTTTTGATCATATCTCACTCATTTTAATGATTCTATTGCATTGCCAACTCTCACATGTGTATGACATATTGTACTTACTGTAAATGAATTCTACCATGCAAGTTTATCAGTTCAAGTTTTGGTTACATACTGTTTTTATACAGCCAACAAATTAAGCATGATTTTAGCCTTGTTTCTTATGGTTATTAATCTTTTTAAGCATATTTATCAACACTTGATCCCCACACAACATTTTTATCATCATATATTCATCATATACATATAAAAAAAGAAATAAAATACATTTGATCTTTACAAAAATAACAAGAGAAAATGGAAAGGATGATCTTCTTTACCAACCAAGAGTATATCTTGTTTTTGGAAGACAAGAACTTGATGAACACCAAATGTAACCCCAAGATCATCAAACACCAAGAAAGTAAGTTGAGAAATCAGCCCTAGGACACAAGCAAATCACCTCCTTTGTTGTTAAAATGGCCACCAAGTGATCAAGGCTTCAAGGTAACTCCATGATGTAGCTAGATAACAAGTATTTTATGGCTAGAAAAGATCAAAATGGGTGTTTTTTCTTTTAAGTGGGACGGAAATGGTGATGATGTTGAGAGAATTTTTAGTTGTTTTTGCATGTGTGAAATGGTGGTAATGAGAAGCTAGTTGTTTTTGAGTTAGTGGTAGTTTAAGTGTAAGGCTAACTTACACTTGTTAGCTTAATGTTTACATGATGCCACATCTTTGATGTGGTGTCATGTTTGGGTCGTCCCATGTGTAGTGGGGTGGGATGATTTATTTTGTCCCACCTCACTAATTTACGGGTACTCCTCGATTCTAGTTTCCTCGATTTGCGTGCCCTCGGGTCGTTTCACGAAAAACGGTTTTATAAATTATGAATCAACGGCACAAAACGAATCCAATAAAAATTGTCTCATCAAAAACGGAGTTCAAAAACGTAAATACGTAATCCTAAGGTTTTCGGTTTAATCGTAAAGGACGCTAAATTATGCACGTAAGCCCAAATTTAAATCCGTAAATTGTGAGTTCATCAACCAACACAAAAATAAGTTTCAAAATATTATACGAGAAAATAATTTACTACCTGAAAATGTTAGATTGTCTCAGCTTTTCCTCCTAAAAGGGATCAACGTCCTCGTGATCCATTTCATTTTGATGTCCGTTTCTTATTGAAATCGAATAGGTGCGGATATTTCTTCCACATTTCATCCTCTCGTTCCCAAGTATATTCTGGTCCATGCTTTGAATTCCATCGGATCTTGACATTAGGTATCCGACTTTGTTTCAGTTGCTTTACCTCACGATCCATAACCTCTACGGGTTCTTCAATAAAATGCAGATTCCCATCTATTCGAACCTTATCTAACGAAATTTTCTCATCACTCACTGCTAGACATTTCTTCAGATTAGATACATGGAATGTGTTGTGAACACCATGAAGTTCTGGGGGTAACTCTAGTTTGTAAGCTACCGGACCTACTCTAGATAAAATCTTAAAGGGTCCAATATAACGGGGATTCAATTTCCCTCACTTTCCAAATCTTATAACGCCTTTCCATGGCGATAATTTCAACATTACTTGGTCACCCACTTTAAAATCCATTGGCTTCCGCCGCACATCCGCGTAACTTTTCTGTCTACTACGGGCAGTCAACAACCTATTCTTAATCTGAACTATCATCTCCGTAGTCTCCCGGATCAATTCCGGTCCCGTGAGCTGGGTATCCCCAACTTCACTCCAACATACAGGAGATCTACACTTCATACCATATAAAGCTTCAAACGGTGCAGCCTTAATACTAGAATGGTAACTATTGTTATACGAAAACTCTGCTAACGGCAAATGTTTATCCCAATTCTTACCAAAATCTAACACACAAGCTCTCAACATATCTTCTAGTGTTTGTATCGTCCTTTCACTCTGCCCATCAGTCTAGGGATGATAAGCAGTGCTCATGTCGAGATTCGTTCCCAAAGATCTTTGGAGAGATTTACAAAAATTCGATGCGAATCTAGGATCTCGATCTGAAATGATCGATACAGGCACTCCATGCTTACATACAACATTCTCAAGGTATATACGAGTCAGCTTCTCCAGTGAGAACTGCTCTTTAACTGGAATGAAGTGTGCTTATTTGGTCAGTCTGTCGACAATGACCCAAATCGAGTTGTTTCCAGATGATGTTCTAGGAAGCTTGGTGATAAAGTCCATCGTAATTCGCTCCCACTTCCATTCAGGAATCTTTGGCTGTTGAAGTAGTCCTGATGGCTTTTGATGTTCAGCTTTAACTCTAGCACAAGTCAAGCATTGAAGAACATACATAGCAATGTCAGCTTTCATATTCGGCCACCAGTACAACTTCTTCAAATCATGGTACATCTTATCAGATCCTGGATGAATGGAATACTTAGATTTATGGGATTCTAACATAATCAAGTCTCTTAAGCCTCCAAACTTAGGTATCCACATACGACCTCTTAAGCATTTCACTCCATCAGCTCTAACCTCTAAAGGATCTCCTTCTCCTCGGAACCCTTCATTAACAAAATTTTCCTTCTTACAAGCTTCTATTTGCGCATTTCTAATTTGCTCAGGCAAATTATTGTGCACGGTCAAGACTAGAGAACGTACCCTGATAGGCTCTCTATCTTTCCTACTTAACGCATCGGCAGCAACATTGGCTTTTCCCGGGTGATATTTTATATCACAATCATAATCACTTAACAACTCTATCCATCTTCGTTGCCTCATGTTAAATTCCTTCTAGTCGAGAATATACTGTAGGCTTTTGTGATCGGTGAATACTGTACACTTGGTGCCATACAGATAATGTCTCCACAACCTAAGAGCAAAGACTACAGCTCCTAACTCAAGATCATGAGTAGTATAATTCTCCTCATTCTTCCTTAATTGCCTAGAAGCATAAGCTATCACTTTCTCTCGCTGCATCAAAACAGCTCCATAGCCTCTAAGAGATGCATCACAATACACTACAAAATCTTCACTCCCGTCGGGTAATGATAAAATTGGCGCACTACATAATTTTTGTTTCAATGTCTGAAATGCTCCATCTTCATCACTTCCCCAAACGAAAGGTTTATTCTTCTGGGTAAGCTTAGTCAAGGGTTTAGCTATCAAAGAAAATTCTTTAATGAATCGCCTATAATAGCCAGCCAATCCTAAGAACTGTCGCACTTCCGTTGGCGTTGTCAGTGCAGACCAATTCTTAATGGCTTCAACCTTTGCAGGATCAACATGAATTCCATCTTTGTTAATCACATGACCAAGAAATTGCATAAAATCTAACCAGAAATCACATTTCGAAAACTTAGCATACAACTTTTCATCCTTCAACAATTTCAAAACAATCCTTAAATGTTCTCTATGTTCATCTTCATTCTTAGAATAGATTAGAATATCGTCAATAAACACAATCACAAATTTATCCAAGTAGGGCTTGCACACTCGATTCATTAAATCCATGAAAACCGTAGGTGCGTTAGTTAACCCAAATGGCATTACTTGAAATTCAGAGTGTCCATAACGAGTTCTAAATGTAGTTATAGGAATATCTTCTTCACGGACGTGAAGTTGGTGATATCCTGACTGCAAATCTATCTTAGAATACACACTAGATCCTTGTAGTTGATCAAACAAATCATCAATCCTAGGTAAAGGATATCGATTTTTAATTGTCAACTTATTCAGTTCCCTATAATCAATGCACATACGGAAAGATCCATCCTTCTTCTTAACGAACAAGACTGGAGCTCCCCAAGGCGACGAGCTCGGTCGAATAAAACCTTTATCAGACAACTGCTTAAGGGTCTCAGATAACTCCTTTAATTCAGAAGGGGCTAATCGGTAAGGCGCACGTGCCACCGGTGCAGCACCAGGAATTAAATCGATTCGAAACTCTACTTGCCTTATCGGTGGAAGTCCGGGTAAATCTTTAGGAAATACCTCAGGAAATTCACAAATAATAGGTACATCTTCCAATCGTTTCTCCCTAGACTCATTCCCGGTTACTTGAGCTAAGAATAACTCACAACCGTTCCTGATGTACTTTTGGACTTTAGTACATGAAACGATTTTCAAACGGGATTCACCTCGATTACCATCAATTACTAACGTCCTATTCCTAAGAGGAATCTTAACCTTCTTCTCTCCACATAAAATAGTAGCATTATTCAACGACAACCAATCCATACCAATAATAATATCAAAACTACCTAATTCTATCAACATCAAATCAATCGGAAAGGAATAGTTCAAGAGATTTAGAGAGAATCCTTCTAATACCTTATTAGTTTTCACTAATTTACCATCAGCCAATTCTACCTCGTAACTGGTATTTATCTCAACAGGTTCAATATCAATAAGGGCACTAAATTTAGTGGATACAAAGCTCCTATCAGCACCCGAATCAAATAAAGCAACAGGTACAATCGCTTTCAACTTGGGGCATTCTGATTTCCTATGACCTTCTTCATTACAGTTGAAGCAAATGGTTCCCTTCTTACACCTTTCAACCTTGTGTCCAAGCTTTCCGCAATTTCGGCACTTCCAGCAGTCGCCAGCATGCCTCTTGTTGCCACACTTAGGACATCTATCATCGTTGCGTGGTGTGTTGTTGGTAAGAGCATTTGCATTCCCCTTTCTCTGGTTCTGACGGCGATTGAAATTCTTCCTATTATCACCTCTATCTATACGATCACCGACTCCCTTTCTTTTCTCACCAACACAGGCTTCATCTTCCCTATCCTGAATTATCTGTCCAATGAGTTGGTAAGCCATTCGAACAGCATCATCAATGGTCAGTGGTTTAGATGATGTCACGTCCCCCTGGATATTCCTGGTCAACCCTTTAATATATTGCTCAATTCGGATCTCTTCGGGTTCCACCAATCGAGGACATAGCAAGGCCAACTCATGGAATCGATTTGTGTAACTATCAATGTCCACACCTTTCATTCTCAAATGAATCAACTCTTGTTCTAACCTAATAATCACACTACGAGGACAAAACTCCAAAGTCATCTACTTCTTAATTTCAGCCCAAGGAGTAGCATTAGCCGCATCAAGCCCCATGAAAGCAATTCTCCCGTTCCACCAAGTCAATGCACGACCTTTAAGAGTAGCCATAGCAAAAGTCACCTTATCTTCCTCCTTACACTTACTAATCCGAAACACCGACTCAATCTTCTCAATCCACTGGCTTAATCCTACAACACCTTCAGTTCCATTAAAAGGTAGAGGTTCACACTTCATGAACGTCACATAAGTACAACCACCAACTTCAGGTGCATTAGTTCCAAGTCCTCCTACATTTCCTCCAGCATTAGCATTTACATTATTAGTATTTACATTCACATTAGTACCGCCAATTCCACTACCGCCAGCTCCACTACCGCCAGCTCCACTACCGCCAGCTCCACTACCGCCAGCTTCATTTCTAGCATTTGCCATAAATTCAGTCATAGATGCGGTAACTTGCTCCGTAATAATCCTACGTACATCATCCTCAGTCACAGCCTTCTTTGGCGGCATAGTTCTATAATTTCACAATTTCAAAGTATTAAGCATTCACCCAACAAGGGATTCATATAATATGGATTGAATTCATAATCAAGATACAAATAAGGCACAATATGGAATTCAAGACAATATACATATTTCATTCGATTTGAAATAGAAGCATTGTCTTAGTTACATCCCATATCAAAGTTCTAGCACTATATATACTCAAAATCGTGCCAAGTCTACTACTAACAAGTCGGTCCAGTCAAAGCTACAAAAGTACAAAAGATACAAAGGTCACTACTAAATACAGACTGGTCTACTGAGAACCGCCAGATGGTCCATCATCCATCGTCTTCTGTATCTTTGTCGGACGATCACTAGACACATCTTCAACTGGGCGCTTACGGATCACTCCTCTTTCAACCATGTCAGCATAAAATCTACTATTCCAACCCAAAGATATATTCAACTCCTTCTCAGCTTTCTCACGCATCGCACGAGCTACACTCAACTGAATCTCCATAGAATTCACCTTTTTCTTCATAGCAGCAAACTCACCACTTTCTAACACCGATAACCTCCTAAAAGCCTCATTCAAACCACGCTCTACATCAGTCAAATCCAAACTAAGCAATTCCCGCTCTTTCTCACCAACCTTAGTCTTTGACTCCAAATAAGCAACTTGAGTCTGAACAACACCTAATCCAATCTCTGACATACTACTCTTAACACGGGAAGCATCTAGATCACGTCTCAAGGCCCATGGTGCAAGACCATCAATATGAGTAGCCTTTCGAGTACTAGACGACTCTCCTATCACACGTCTACGAGTAGCAATACCATCAGTACCGTCAGGTGCATTATCATCCTCATCCTCCTCTGATTCAGAATCAGATTCAGACGATTCAGACATTTCATCCCTAGGTAGCTCAACCTCAGAATCAGACAAATAAACTGGTGGGGGCAAAGGCTCGCCCTCTAGAACATCATAAGGATAAATAAGCTCAGCTTCCTCATCGTCATCAACCTCATCGTCTATACCTACATCCTCCTCGACATCCTCTTCGTCAATCTCATCATCTAAATTATCTATCCCAATCTCCTCATCATTCTCAATATCAACATTATCAATCTCATTCTCTACCATATCAACCTGAGGGGCAATCTGATCTCCTAGTCCTATCTCGGGCTCGGGATGCTCAAATGTTTCCTCCTCATCATCCATATCATAATCTACTAAGTCTAAATAAGGATCATCATCTACATTAGGTTCGGGAATAGCATGGTTTTCTAAAGGAATATTAGGGTCAGCCATGACAATCTGCATTTATATATATATCTCGTATTAGGATAACATACTATTTAAACAATTACATACTGAAACCACGATATATACATATATATAAATTAAATTATATATATCAAAATATATATCTTCTCAATAGGGCATGTTGGTAACGTCGGAGATCTCTGGCACCGTTATAGTCAAAAGATTTTTCAAATATTTTCTCAAATGTTCATAGTTAAAAGATTTTGAAAAGTTTTGTTCATAACCTTGGTTTTTAAAATCTTTTGTTCTCTATAACGAGAGCTCTGATACCAAACTGTAACACTCTCAATTTTCGTATCGGTACAGCGGAAGGGTCTTTCAGAGTGTTACGGGATAGCACAATAACTCCAATCATAGACAACACATAAAAATGGTTGTACAAGGTTCAACATACATTCAATCGATAAAAATTTTTAAAGTGTACAACAGGTCCCAAATTATACAGGTCATTAAGTTTACAAAACATAGATCGAATGAACATTTTTAATATTATGTGGGCCATCAGAGTCGATCTCCATCCGGATTACCTTCAAGCACCTGAGATAAAAACATGCAAAAATCATATCAGCGAATGCCGAGTGAATTCATAGAGTTTAATAAAAACCGTTATATAAAACAATCGTTAAAATCAGAACACAAGTATAATATCGGAAGTAAGTCCTCGTATTGCTAGTCAAACAATATATAAATCAAGCATACAGTTAAACCGTCCATGAGACCGTAGCCTCAATATTACCATAATAGGTAATATTATCATCGTTATTAGCATCGTATCATATCGGATATTTAAATTATATAGGATTATTATTAGCCGCATGACATTGTTACCTTACTGTGAAAACAACGCCGCGAACCCGACAAACAATTTTCCCATCTAAGTTAGCGTGTCGTCACAAAAATCACGCTATGGAAATCTTCTCATACATAAATTCGCTTACCAATCAATGTGGTACGACGGGGATCAACCGTCAAGGCGCGAACTGGGGTGATCATCCCCAAATAGTACTATCATATGCATAAGCGTCTACCAAATCCTGGTAGTTCACATTTCATGCTAATGGGACTTTAAATGACATAACCTAACTACTAATAATCCTTTTTGTCTCGTTTATAGGGTCATAGCATCATTCGGGTCCATATCATTAAGCATACCATCGGGACTACTTGTGTTCTATTTTTATCAAAATCTAGCATGTTGTCTCCCTCGCGGGTTTACAAATCATTTTATAAAACATTTAAAAGAGTGTGAGGCTATGAACTCACGTTGATAATGAAAGGCGGATTATCGGCTACGGGCGTGCTTCGGTCACGGAAACTTATATAAATAATAATCGGTCTTAGACTTTTGTCCAATGACTTTATCAAAATAACAATATACATATGATGATTTTGTACATATGATGATGATCAAGTGGGTTTATATATCCTTGTTTACTCATTCTAGTATTTACGTATTGGTAACTTTTTACTAGTTTACTAGTTTTACCTATTTACCTATTTTAAGTCCAATAAGCTTATTATAAGTTCTTTAACTTGTATTATTTCATTTTATACTTATATTATCAGTATTTACACTTTTCATGTTGGGCCCAAATGGGTTAAGCCCAATAAGTACTTTTTATAAGTGTTTAACTTATTTAGTCAAATTATTAGTCCAATATGCTTACTTAGCTCGTTAATGTCCGTATGTCCTATAGTTCGGGTTTTATCGGTTTTTACTTATATTAGATACTTATATATCAGTATATGACTTTTAAAAACTTTACATTAGACGGGTTTGATCGTCTAAGTTTTATTTGGCGAAAAACGTTAATTTTACGGTAATAGCCGAAAAAGTCGTAAAAATCAAGTTTATAGTTTTTATAACTTATAAATATTATTCAACTACCATTTTTATAAATTTTCCATTTATTAAACCTTATACATATTTATATAAATGAAATTCATAAGTTAGTGGGTTTTAATTTCACATTTTATACTATATAATTTGAGTGCTTATATAATAGTAATAAACATTAATTCTTCAAAATCTGATTTTTATTTTCATCTTCACCATTTTTATCATATCTAGAGTTCTACAATGAATTAGAAGCTCCGTTTTGCATGGCATGAACTTCATATTATGTGCTACAATTAACTTAGTTATAGCTACTGCTCATTTTAAGTTTATCTCTCCTTAACAGTCCCTACAAAACAGCTTATTCAGATTAGCACACTCATCTTGTTTTGATCATATCTCACTCATTTTAATGATTCCATTGCATGGCCAACTCTCACATGTGTATGACATATTGTACTTACTGTAAATGGATTCTACCATGCAAGTTTATCAGTTCAAGTTTTGGTTACATACTGTTTTTATACAGCCAACAAATTAAGCATGATTTTAGCCTTGTTTCTTATGGTTATTAATCTTTTTAAGCATATTTATCAACACTTGATCCCCACACAACATTTTTATCATCATATATTCATCATATACATATACAACAAGAAATAAAATACATTTGATCTTTACAAAAATAACAAGAGAAAATGGAAAGGATAATCTTCTTTACCAACCAAGAGTATATCTTGTTTTTGGAAGACAAGAACTTGATGAACACCAAATGTAACCCCAAGATCATCAAACACCAAGAAAGTAAGTTGAGAAATCAGCCCTAGGACACAAGCAAATCACCTCCTTTATTGTTAAAATGGCCACCAAGTGATCAAGGCTTCAAGGTAACTCCATGATGTAGCTAGACAACAAGTATTTTGTGGCTAGAAAAGATCAAAAGGGGTGTTTGTTCTTTGAATTGGGACGGCAATGGTGATGATGTTGAGAGAGTTTTTAGTTGGTTTTTCATGTGTGAAATTGTGGTAATGAGAAGCTAGTTGTTTTTGAGTTAGTGGTTGCTTAAGTGTAAGGCTAACTTACACTTGTTAGCTTAATGTTTACATGATGCCACATCTTTGATGTGGTGTCATGTGTGGGCCGTCCCATGTGTAGTGGGGTAGGATGATTTATTTTGTCCCACCTCACTAATTTACAGGTACTCCTCGATTCTAGTTTCCTCGATTTGCGTGCCCTCGGGTCGTTTCACGAAAAACGTTTTTATAAATTATGAATCAACGGCACAAAACGAATCCAATAAAAATTGTCTCATCAAAAACGGAGTTCAAAAACGTAAATACGTAATCCTAAGGTTTCCGGTTTAATCGTAAAGGACGCTAAATTATGCACGTAAGCCCAAATTTAAATCCGTAAATTGTGAGTTCATCAACCAACACAAAAATAAGTTTCAAAATATTATACGAGAAAATAATTTACTACCTGAAAATGTTAGATTGTCACAAAGTTCATCAGAGAACTCCTCGAGAATGGTAGATAAAACATGAGGATCACGCTCGATCTCGAGATCGAAAACGTCTTCACTTCCCCGTGGAAGTGGATCAACAAGTTCATCGACGAACTTATCTAACGAATAGTCACAAACCTCACTCGGTGTAAAGTTAGGAATCAAAGGCTCTTCAAATGAAGATTGTGCCTTAGGATCATCAATTTGGTCCTTCGAATAGAATGAAAATGAGTCCATTTTCAACAATTTTTCAATTAAAGCAATATCTCCCTCGGGATCGAAATTCTCACTATTAAACTCACTAGGATCAAATACTGCACTAAGGTAATCATAAAATTCCTTATCAATCTTAGAACTATCATCATCCTCGAGTGGAGTGAGTGGAGATGAGGTAATATTACAACAAGTTTCAACAAAACAAGAATCTCGCTTTGAAATTAACTTTTCTTCTTCACGAAATGAGGGTTCCATAATTGGCCAAACACCCTTGTAAAATAGAGATCCCTTGTTTGTGTTACTTTCAATATTATTAGCAAGTTTTGCACTTTCCACTTTTTTAGAATCAAATTTTGGAATTTTTTCCGGTTTGAAAACAATATTTTTATCCCCATAAAACAATTTAATCTCCTCTTTCCTCATATCAACTTGAACTTGAGCCATGCACAAAAATGGTGGTCCTAAAATAATAGGAGCACGAAGATTGGTCTCATAATCAATGATTGCAAAATTGGCTAGGTAAAAGAACTTCTCCACTCTTACAATGACATTTTCCGCTATACCAACCGGATGGGCGGTGGTATCATTAGCAAGCTCAATGATCATTCGAGTGGGACTAAGTGGGGCATAGTCAATAGTTTTCCAAATGGACAAGGGTATTAAGTTAATGCTAGCTCCTAGATCCGCTAGAGCTTTGCATACCCCAAGATCATTTAAAACAAAAGGTATCAAAAAATGACCCGGATTCTCCATATTTCTCGGGATAGAAATCAAAGAAAACCGTGGAACAATTCATATTGAAAGTAGCCTTGGTAACATCAAGAAAGGTTTCTTTAGGTGGAGGATTAAACTCGATCACTTCTTCTAAATTATCATCATCATCATAACGGTGATGGCCTTAATCTCTCGCTTCGGGTTTGGAATGGTATTGCTAGGTAAGCAACCCAAAGAAGAGTATGGTTTGGACATAAATCCCTCAAACATCGAAAGCAATTTGTTCTCAAACTTAGCTTGATTTCCTTCAAAACAGTTTTGACTTTGTTGCATACGATTTTGACTTTGCTCTAATATTTGTTCCATACGGTTTTGGTTTTGCTCTAGTCTTTGTTGGTTAAGCTCAATCTTGTTATTTTGCCCCTTGATCGTATTTTGAAATTCATTTTTCAAAGTTGCAATTTGTCCTTGAACTTTGTTTTGAAAAGCTTTCAAAATTTACCTCATTTGTTTTGATGTAGCTTGACAAATCATTTTGATTATTGCTTTGAAAACCTTGATTGTTTTGATTAGCATGAAATCCATTTCCTTGATTAAAATTCCCTTGGTTACCAAGGTTAAAATTATTCCCATTGTTTCCATTGTTGTACCTACTTTGACCCGGTGGAGCAACATGATTTTGACGATGAGGTTGACCGTTAGGGCCATAAGTTCCCGTCGCGGCAAAAGCACTAGCTTGATCAAACCCCGTGGTTGAACAAGCATAATTCGGATGTGCTCCACCACATGATACACAAAAACTCTCAACCATATTAATCGATATATGAGGATTCTTCCTAATCTCATTCAAAATCGTGTCAATCTTAGAGTCCAATCTAGCAATCTAGGTATTAGATGAATTCACATTGGAAACAACCAGCGTGTTTCATGAATATTGCATTCTAGACTTATTCTCAATTATACCCCACGCGTCTCTCGGAGTTTTTCTTAAAAGATTACCACCCGCGGCGGCATTTAAAGAATCTTGTTCAACCATATTAAGTCCATTATAAAAAGTATTGATTTGGAGTAATTCCGAGAAACCATGGTGTGGACATTGTCTTTAATGTAAGATTTTACTAGTTGAAAAGAGTTCGTTTCTCGGTATCTTCTCGAATTGATCAAGGTTCAAAGTGCGACTCAGTTGTTCTTGGTGGCAAATAAAATGGTTTGGTTATCTATTCTACTTAAAAGGTAAATGCACAAAATAAAAACAATAAACTAAAAGCGATTAATTAATAAAAACAAAACAATTTAAATAATAAAACGTAATTTAAAGCGAAACAATTAATAAAAATAAAACTAAAAGACGAAATTAACTATCGACTCGAAAATAAAGTTTACTAAATGAAAAAGGAGAGAATAAAATTAAAATGGTACTTTAAAGCTAAACGAGGGAAAACCTGAAGCGGGTACTAAATAAAAGATAAAATTTAAACTTTACGAAAAAATATTAATTTTAAAATTAGAAGAAAAATTTAACTAAAAATTCGTAACTTTCAAAAATAAAATCGGAACAACTTTCAGATAAAACTAGACAATTACGGAACAATACTAGTAAATAAGCAAGCAGGCAGGCTAGCTGCTGGAAGCAGCTAGCCTGGCTGCTCATTTTGGCGCCAACATAGGTTAAGCAGCCAAGCAAGTTGGTCTTTCCCATCGTAATATAAGACAAAAATCTATCGGAATGTGTTTATGAAATGGTTCTATCGGAATGTTTTTTTTTTTGGTTATATCGGAATGTGTTTTTCTAATTGTAGTATCGGAATAATTATATATTTTTTTTTTTTTTTTTTTTTAAACTATTGGAATGTGAAAAAGAGAATCTATCGGAATACTAAAAAGACGAACCATCGGAATGTGATTAAAACTAAAGCTATCGGAATGTTTAAAAACGGTCACCATCGGAATAACATAAAGTGAAATCCATCGGAAAGTGGCTAAAGAAAATTGGGCAGCACTTCGACTTAACAAAGACCTTAAGACCCGTCGGAATATGCGATCTCAATGAGCGATCGCAATCCCGATCGGAATAAGGGGGATTTACCAACCTATCGCAAAGTAGAACCCACACTTGAGTTATTGCGATAAAAACCAAGAAGTCCGTCGGAATGTGTATTACCCTCAATATTGCGATGAACACCAACAAATCCGAAAATGGAGATAAGCAAAAATCTCAATAAGCACTTTCAATAAGCACACTAAACCAAAACTTGAACAACTTAATAAGCATAAATTTGAAAGCTTTTAAAAAAAACGAAATTCATAAACTTTATAAAAACACAAAATAAGAAAACAAAATAAGCAAACTTTAAAGAGACAAACTTTTTAAGAAAACTAAAAAGCAAATAAGCTAAGTACAAAATAAGCCAATAAGATTGTCAAACTTATAGCTTATTTCATACGAAAACTTATATAGAAGTAAAAAGGTGAACTTTTTACTCAAATAAGCAATATGATTAAGCAAAATCAAAACTTAATCCGAACCAAAATCAAATCAAAAACAAGAAAAGTAGGATGAGAAAGATAAATAAAAGCTTGATAAAAGGGAAATTAAGATCCAACAATTAAATTAACTTACTTGGAATTAAACGGTACGAAATTTAAGACATGTAATTAAAGTGACAAGAAATTAAAAGGTACAAGTAATGAAAATGGTGGAAAGACTAATTTTGTCAAAATTAGCTAACAACTACAAAATGAAGTCCTAATGATTTATTTATAGGGGAGGAGGAGGATTAGTGGAAGGAAGCTTCCTCCCCTCTTTCATTTCTTCTTAATTGCGTCATTAAGTCCCTCCTTCTTTTAATCTTCATTAATTGCATACTTAATCCTTTTCTTCTAATCTTCTTTAAACTTGGACTTAAGGGACTTTTGGCTTCGGGATTTCTTTGAACTCGTCTTTAAATTCTTCAATAAAATAGACTTGAATTCTTCGGCTTTTGATAAACTTCCGTCTTTTGACTTTTTCTTCGATAAATCTTCAGAATTGGTCTTGGACTTCCGTTCTTTTTGCACTCTTGACTTCTTGACTTCGTCTTTCATCTTTTTCTTCAATAAAAGTCCGTAAATGCCCGTGAATATCCGTGTTTTCTCCACTTCTCACCTTTTCGTCCTAAATCACAACAAAAACACAAACCACGCATAATTCCGACATAAAAGACATAAAATACACGTTTTGGCTCGGTTATTATTGTAATTAAGTGGTAAAAAGGATGGGTGTTTTCACACCTATCAAATCCCCTACACTTAACCATTGCAATGTCCTCATGCAATGCATTAGTTACAAAGCACGTTTTACACTTTCCATCATAATCAACCTACCTTGGCCTTTATTAAACAACTAAGGAAAATCAAAAAGATAGAAAATAACAAGATGCAACAAGGAAGAAACTTGTAAAGAAATCTAAGACTTACATTAGGGCTTGTGTGTCATGAATGTTCATCACCCTCAAGTTTCACGTTCCCCATGCCAAGCTTAAAAACAAGATCATTGTTAGTACAAGTTAGCATAACAAACATTTACTCATGTGGTTCAATTAATCACTTAAACTCCCTTATTCCTATGAGTATCTCTTAAATTTTATTGATGTCTTGAATGATCACGAGGATGCATTGTTGACTTATTTCGATAATTTATTTAGGCTGAAAGCAAAGTAGGACGATTTGATCAATAGTTAGCTAAAGGACAAAATCTCTTAAAACTGCTTCTCGGGATATCAAAAAGTTCATATCTTGGCATAACTTGGTTCACGATTTGAGACCTTTCTCGGGCCGATATTTGGCATGTACTTCATACTTCATATCTTCGAGAGACGTTTTTGAGATAATGGTCTTCTCTTCGTTATAGAGTTTCTTCACTTGGAGACTTTTGAGGAGTACTCCAGCTTTGTTGACCACGACTTCATGATTATTCTTCAATCTCTAATTGGGATTTTGAGATACAACGATCCGCCTCCTTTTCGGACTTGGATCTATTTATCCTCATACCTTGTTAGGGTCTTTTCGGATAGACTTCTCCATGATCTTTATGGGAGTTGATTGCTTTTCGTCGTGAGTCTTGATCCTTCATATTGATTTTGGGAATAATGCTTTTCACATCACTTTGGATCTTCAGCAATAAAATGGAATCCTCATGCCTTGTTAGGGCCTTTTCGGACTCGCCAATCTTCGCGCCCCGCTTCATAAGTTATGCCTTGGCTATGAACTCTTATCATTACCGAGCAACTTTTAAACGATCTTGGGCTAGAAGCTAAGTAACTTTTCAAATCGTACGACCTTACTTATTGCAGATAATTTATTAGCAAGTGATGGGAGAAAAAGATCATAATTAACTCACATAAGTTAATGAGAGAATACCAAACTTGTAACCAACTCTATCATTTCTCGTTCTCCACAATTTAAAATCTCAAGGAATGAGACTCGTGGATGCTTAGCCTAATAAACCAATTAAGGTCTACATGGTTAAGGATACTAGCTAGAGTGAACTTGGATAAGTAAACTCGGGTTGAGTCAAAATATTCACAACGGGCCTAATATATCTAAGATATCTAAACTTGTTAAAACCATTTTATTAAAATAAGAGAAAAATAGCAGAAACAAAGGGAACTACAACTAGGCCACAATAGATTAAAAATTTTGAAAAATGTCGAAAAATCGATTTTCCGGTTAAAATGAGGACAAATACAAGGAAAAGGCCACTTAACTTCGATAGAAGTCCCCCCTACACTTAATATAAACATTGTCCTCAATGTTTAAGCATGTGGGAGTAAACTCCCCTACACTTAGGACATTGTGCACTTTGTTTAAATCTTGCTAAGGAAGAGACAACTAAAGAGATTCCTATTTTAATATTGAGAAATATAAAATAGTGAATCGAAAAGAGTTTAGGATAGAACCGGGAAGAAGGGAACACGGAATCACGATTCGTCAAAAGTCATCAAGAGTGTGTTTTTGAAGCTCTAATCCCTGCACATGATAAGAAAGAAAGCAAGAAATACCACGGGGCTCCCCCTACACTTATGGTGAAAACATGAAATATAGATAGATAATTGGGTTGCCTCCCAAAAAGCGCTTGTTTTTGTTAACCGAGTCACGAGCCTGACTCGTCCCCGAATTAAATAGTCCATGGGGAAGCCTCGAATGTGATACCGGGATCAAAGACCTTGTCCTCGTTCCCGGTTGACATCAACAAAGGGGAGGCAAGAGGATAAGTCTTGAATGGTAAAAAGGTGCTCTCAATACCAGAAAATCAAGTGAAGTCCAGATTGACGGGAGGTGGGGTGGGTAAGGGAATCACATTGTCATCCTCCAAAGACAATGGAGGCAGACCAATTGGCAAAGCCGTAGAAGTATCAATCCTAGCATGGTCCATGTCACCTCCCGGGTCAAAGCATTTATCCTCATGATCGTAGAGAAGGAGTGTAGAAACTCGTTTGAGAAGACCACGATCAAGTACGAAACCATCATTCATTTGTGGGGATTGTTGATAAGTGAAATCCTCACGAATGTGGTAAACGTAATTCTCATAAGAGGAGTGTTGATTAGGTAACTCCTCGAGAATAGGATGTTTGGGCATGTGAGTTGGTTCGTCATTATTATGAAAAATAAGACGTTCCAACTCATCAAGTTCGGCATCGATTTTGGAAAAGTCGACCTCGCTTGTATGTGGAAGCGGAGGCAAAAGAGCTAGCTCTCGGTCGATAATTTCCGCAATCTCAGGCTCGAAGACGAAATCATCATACTCACCACATGTTGAACTCTCGTTGGGAGGATCAAATATCGGATGTGGAGTTGTGAGTATGTGATCATTGACTAGCGAAGCAAACTTGTCCGTAAGCTCCACAAAAGTCGGCACATCACACAAATTTTCCGGAACACCCGCGGGCTCACTTGGGATGACGACAAGTTCCTCGACACTAGACTTTAGGGATTTGTCCGATTCCATAGCCGAGATAATGTCAAGATGCTGATCCTCCATTATGAGAGAGCCAACGGGCTCCTCGGGTGTGATAGCAATAGACGAAGGAGGAAGGGGAGAAGTTTTGCTTTGCTTTAGAAATTCCTCCTCGTCGAAAATAACCTCAATATCGTCATCGCTCTCCTCATTATCTAAAGGGCCAATAATAATCTCAGGGATATGAGTACTCGTCCGATCTTGCTGCTGTAATAATGACTCCATATAAGTTTGCAGCGTGTGTAAAAGCTCTTTGCTTTGTTCTTGAAAAGCTGCGTCAAGATCGTTTCTTTGTGCTTGCAAGGCTGTAGCAAGATCGTCAATTGGTTCTTGGTAACTCATCCCGTGACGAGGCTGATGATCGAGTGAGTGCGGTGGGGGCTCAAGATTTTGAAAACCGGAATTATAGCAAGGTTGAGGCTCATAGTTGTTCATCGGTTGAGAATAATTAGAAACCGGGTTTGGTTCATAATAATCCATAGGTGAAGAAAACTGAGGACACGGATTTGGCTCATAACAATTCATTGGTTGACAATAATAGGTATCGTGAGGGCCCCCACAGTTGTTGCAAACCGGGTATGGAGAAAACTCAGGTGCGTCATGTGGATAGCTATTTTCATTGTCATAATTGTACCCCGGTTCTTGCCCGTGACCATACGGGTATTGAACCGGGCACGAAACATGCCAATGAGAATCGCTTCCACAATAGATGCATGGGGGAACAGGAGGTGGGTTCAAAAAGAATGAATTAGTCGAGTTGCACAAGGGACAAAATCCATTTTGTATGTAGTCGATATCATTTCCGCACCGCTCACATGTACACCATTGACAAGAGTTGTTCCCAGATAATTGTTTCCCACACCGGACGCAATGGACATAAAAATCCATAAAGAAGGATAGATAAGCAAGAAGAATATTTTTGGTGCAAAACTTTGAAAAAGAAATGCTTTTTATGATTTTTCAAATGTTTTTGGATTTTTGAAAATTTTTGAATACGAAAAATAACGTACACGAGTGAACGGATCCCAAAAGCCAACGCGTCTCTCACAAAAAACCGTTAATCTTCACGAAAAGAGCCGGCAGCGGCGCCATTTTAATGTAAGATTTTACTAGTTGAAAAGAGTTCGTTTCTCGGTATCTTCTCGAATTGATCAAGGTTCAAAGTGCGACTCAGTTGTTCTTGGTGGCAAATAAAATGGTTTGGTTATCTATTCTACTTAAAAGGTAAATGCACAAAATAAAAACAATAAACTAAAAGCGATTAATTAATAAAAACAAAACAATTTAAATAATAAAACGTAATTTAAAGCGAAACAATTAATAAAAATAAAACTAAAAGACGAAATTAACTATCGACTCGAAAATAAAGTTTACTAAATGAAAAAGGAGAGAATAAAATTAAAATGGTACTTTAAAGCTAAACGAGGGAAAACCTGAAGCGGGTACTAAATAAAAGATAAAATTTAAACTTTACGAAAAAATATTAATTTTAAAATTAGAAGAAAAATTTAACTAAAAATTCGTAACTTTCAAAAATAAAATCGGAACAACTTTCAGATAAAACTAGAGAATTACGGAACAATACTAGTAAATAAGCAAGCAGGCAGGCTAGCTGCTGGAAGCAGCTAGCCTGGCTGCTCATTTTGGCGCCAACATAGGTTAAGCAGCCAAGCAAGTTGGTCTTTCCCATCGTAATATAAGACAAAAATCTATCGGAATGTGTTTATGAAATGGTTCTATCGGAATGTTTTTTTTTTTGGTTATATCGGAATGTGTTTTTCTAATTGTAGTATCGGAATAATTATATATTTTTTTTTTTTTTTTTTTTTAAACTATTGGAATGTGAAAAAGAGAATCTATCGGAATACTAAAAAGACGAACCATCGGAATGTGATTAAAACTAAAGCTATCGGAATGTTTAAAAACGGTCACCATCGGAATAACATAAAGTGAAATCCATCGGAAAGTGGCTAAAGAAAATTGGGCAGCACTTCGACTTAACAAAGACCTTAAGACCCGTCGGAATATGCGATCTCAATGAGCGATCGCAATCCCGATCGGAATAAGGGGGATTTACCAACCTATCGCAAAGTAGAACCCACACTTGAGTTATTGCGATAAAAACCAAGAAGTCCGTCGGAATGTGTATTACCCTCAATATTGCGATGAACACCAACAAATCCGAAAATGGAGATAAGCAAAAATCTCAATAAGCACTTTCAATAAGCACACTAAACCAAAACTTGAACAACTTAATAAGCATAAATTTGAAAGCTTTTAAAAAAAACGAAATTCATAAACTTTATAAAAACACAAAATAAGAAAACAAAATAAGCAAACTTTAAAGAGACAAACTTTTTAAGAAAACTAAAAAGCAAATAAGCTAAGTACAAAATAAGCCAATAAGATTGTCAAACTTATAGCTTATTTCATACGAAAACTTATATAGAAGTAAAAAGGTGAACTTTTTACTCAAATAAGCAATATGATTAAGCAAAATCAAAACTTAATCCGAACCAAAATCAAATCAAAAACAAGAAAAGTAGGATGAGAAAGATAAATAAAAGCTTGATAAAAGGGAAATTAAGATCCAACAATTAAATTAACTTACTTGGAATTAAACGGTACGAAATTTAAGACATGTAATTAAAGTGACAAGAAATTAAAAGGTACAAGTAATGAAAATGGTGGAAAGACTAATTTTGTCAAAATTAGCTAACAACTACAAAATGAAGTCCTAATGATTTATTTATAGGGGAGGAGGAGGATTAGTGGAAGGAAGCTTCCTCCCCTCTTTCATTTCTTCTTAATTGCGTCATTAAGTCCCTCCTTCTTTTAATCTTCATTAATTGCATACTTAATCCTTTTCTTCTAATCTTCTTTAAACTTGGACTTAAGGGACTTTTGGCTTCGGGATTTCTTTGAACTCGTCTTTAAATTCTTCAATAAAATAGACTTGAATTCTTCGGCTTTTGATAAACTTCCGTCTTTTGACTTTTTCTTCGATAAATCTTCAGAATTGGTCTTGGACTTCCGTTCTTTTTGCACTCTTGACTTCTTGACTTCGTCTTTCATCTTTTTCTTCAATAAAAGTCCGTAAATGCCCGTGAATATCCGTGTTTTCTCCACTTCTCACCTTTTCGTCCTAAATCACAACAAAAACACAAACCACGCATAATTCCGACATAAAAGACATAAAATACACGTTTTGGCTCGGTTATTATTGTAATTAAGTGGTAAAAAGGATGGGTGTTTTCACACCTATCAGTCTTAACAAATCTTTAAACCTTTCCCAAGAAACTCCAAACGAATCATGCACTTTTTGTTCAAATCTAGTGATCTCATTCTTAAAGTGGGTTGTTTTAGATGGTGGAGAGAAGTAATTCATGAACTTAGACACTAAATCATCTCATGTCAAAATCGAACCCGGTGGTTCTTTTTCATACCAAAGCTTAGCGTTCCCCTCGAGCGAGTACGGAAAAAGCATGAGCTTAATCGCGTCATTCGGCACATCTCTAAACTTGAGAGTCGAGGTAATACGATGAAAATTCCGAATGTGAGAGTGCAGGTTATCGGTCTCATTGCCACGAAATTGGTCGGCACGAATGATTGATAAAAGACCCGACTTAATCTCATAATGATCCGCCAAAACAGTCGGCACAACGATTGCTTCCCCATACCCTTCGGTGGGTGCACGGAGCAATTCCTCCATTGTTCGGTTATCGGCCATCTCTACAAAAATAGGTGGAAACTCGGGTTCCACTATTCGTTGTTGACGATTTCTATTTCTACGAGGAATGTTTTCAAGCCTATCGTGATTAATCAAAAGTCGAGTAGATCGTAATTGCATAAACCAATGTCACGAGAATTTAGAGGGTTGAAGAAAAGAAATTAGATAAGAAGAAGGTTATTTTTGGTATTTTATTTGGTATTGCTCAATCAAAAAGATTGATAAAAACAAGGAATAAGGATAATTACTATGGAAGTAATCTACCCTCGGTCGACTTTGAAACGATAAGTGAAAACCTAACCGTCTCGAGGTTCAATAAGTAAACAACAAAAAATAAGATATAAACATCTAAAAGACAATTATTAAAAATTAAACTATTTAAAATTCAAACTATATAAAAATCTATTAAAAATTAACTATTTAATTAAAATAACTTTTACACTATTAAAAATCTATTTAAACATATTTAGAAAACTTTTTAAAATCTTTAAACTAATTAAATCTATTAAAAATTAACTTTTACTAAATCTATTTTTAAACTAATTTTATTTAAAAACTAAATTAATTAAAATCTACTTTATTTAAAAACTAATTTTTATAACTAATTAAATTTCTAAAATTGATAAAACATTTTTTATTTTGTTTTTATTTGTTTATTATTTTAAAACTTTATAAAAGTAAATAAAATGATTTAAAGTTAAATAAAATAAAACTATGTATTTAAACTAATACAAAAGCTGACAACCTAGACTTAAGGCTATATTAATTAATCAAACAGTATTTAAACACAAAAGAAAAGTTGGATGAGATGGTAAGTGCGTTTGATCCCCACCCTTGAGGTCAAGGGCTCGAGTCCCACAAGGGACATATTTTGGTTAATATTTTTGGACAATGAAAATCAAAGTAAAAGTCACAAGGGTGACTAAATGTGATATATATTTTATTTGGAACTGATAGAAATCGGCTTTAAACTACCAGTCCAATTGATTCTGATAGCATTTGTTACATAACTAAACCAGCAAAAATCAGCAAAGCATAAACTTATATAACAGCAAAATATGAAACCAACTAAGCTTAAATCAATATACATAACTAAACAATTACCCCAATTAAAAACCAAAAATCTAGCATACATAATATAATTACCAGTCCTAATTTAAAAGCACACTCTATATCAGTTTAAAACTTATAAGCAGTTATTAAATCAGTTTACTTAAACAAGAAAGAATCAGCTTAGAATCAACTAGATCATTCAGCATGGCTTGTGCAATAATAAAAGTTCATATCAGTAACACAACTGATATAAAAGAAAATAACAGATCTAACATACCTTATAAAATCACCCAGCTTATATAAAACAGCATAAGCTAAATCATTTTTGAACATCAACTATGTTACTCAATTCAATCCCAAACTAAAAAGATTAAAACCAAACTCACTCTAAATTAGTTTTAACATCAATTAAAATGCTCAACTTAACCCAAACTTAACAGATTTTCACTAAATAGGTTTAATATTCAAATCAGTTCATTAAAATCTAGAAATAAAACCCAAACCATAATCGATATAATCCAAACTTAACAGATTACTTCTAAACAGAGTCAAGGCAATAACTCTAAATCATATTAAACATTCAAACCATTAACCATCACCATTCATCTCCATACGAACCACCATTCGAACCATTAAACTTCACCATTCATCTCCATACGAACCACCATTCGAACCATTAACCATCACCATCCACCATCGTTCTCGAACTCCATTTGAACAATAATCACCATACGAACCAGATACATTTATTTTATCAACTTTCTAGTGGGGAAAGTTTATCACCGAAATTACTTTAATTATCCAATTAAAGCTATTATTTAGCTTAGTTAGATAACTTTAACATTATTATAATCAAAACAGTTTAAAGAATAAATTGCAATATTGAGTTTAACAGTAAGTAAAACAGGAGTTAATACAAATCCGAAAGTTTTATTAATTATCAAAATGATTACAATACTGAGGAAAAGAAAATTACAAATTACCCTAAGTCTACTTTAACATAATAACTTTAAACTAAAATAATGGATGAAGATTACAGAAAATATGGGGGTTTTAATAGGCAACCCCCAAGGCTTGTTGATGAAATCTGTTGAAGCGAATCTTCAATCTCAGCCCTTGAAATCTTCATTTTCTCTTCCTTATTTGATCTAGTGGCTGATATTTGCACAGTAGCACATGGATTGCCAACTTGGCAATCAGGTGTGCTAGTTGTGCTTCTTTGAACCTGAGTTGTCCTCTTCTTATTGGCTGACTGAGAGAGGGTGATCTGTTTCATCCAATCAAATGCAAGGAAGATAGCCACGTCACCCAAAATCATCCATCTTCATAGTCCGGTTTTCTTGGGAATTAATTAAAGAGCGTGTGTTATCACGCGCCTTTAACAAAAAAGCCCCAAAAAATGATCTAGGTTTAGGGTTGATAGGAATAGTTGTCTGGTTATTTGGTTTGAGAGGTGAGAGATAAGGGTGACTCACTTAGTTTGTATCGAAAGTCATATGTGGTGTGTGTGAAAAGTGAATAAATGTTGACCAAGGAATGTGGTGAAAACTTATAACCGTTCATATAACCCTAATGGGTTTCAAAAGCCCAAAATACTCCAAGTCTATATTATTTACTCAAATGGAATAATGGGCTTTTAGCCCTTTAAACATAAAACCGTCTATAGTTTTATGAATCTTGGGCCTTATAATGGGCTTGTTTACCAAAGAATCTCAATACTTGCTTCCTTATTGGGATTTTGGGCCCATTATCCAATATGGTACCCACAAGACCCATTTCACCTTCACTAAGTTAAAATCCACTAAAACGAACTTGATTTTGGCTTCCTTGATCTGTTCTTCAAAACCCGTGTCGATTTTGCTGGTTTTCGCGAACTTCGGTACCTACACACATTAATCAACAAAAACACATATACAAGGCCATATTTATACATTTTATGCATTTATTGAGTGTTTTTAGATATAAATGATATGAGTAAAATCACTCATATCAAGTGTTAATACAAGGTTTTGCCAAGTATGAAAAAGTTATCGTCTACTCTCGATTCGAATTGACCACGGTTAATGTGTGACTCAGTTGTTCTTGGTGGAAAATAAAGAAATATGATTACCTATTTTAAACTAAAAGTAAAATGTAAATATCGTTGAGTAAAAGTGGAAGCTTAAAAATTTTAACTAAAAATTTAATACTTAAAAATAGATGACGAGAATTTTAAAACTTGACAAGACGTAAATTTGAAAACTAAATAAGAATGCAAACTTAAAATAAATCTAAGATAAATCAATTAAAATAACACTAGAGAAAATTGGCGAGAAAAATAACAATTTAAAACTAAACAGGAAAACAAGTCGGAATCCTAATGCTTAACCTAATCCGGAATCTATGATTCCACGCACAATCCGGAATACACAATCCCAATCTAAGTCGGAATCTGTGAATCACTACCTAATCTGGAATGTGTAAAAATTATCTAATCCGGAATCCAACATCATGCATGCAATTCGGAATCCAACACAAGGTCCTAATCCGGAATACGTAGTGCAACACCTAATTCGGAATAAGTGAAACCTTACCTAGTTCGGAATCCGTATGATCAACCTAATCCGGAATCTGTGTTTGCAACACAATCCGGAATGTGTAATCCTAGATCTTATTCGGGGAATGGAGTACTACATGCAATCCGGAATGCACATCCACACGTAATTCGGAATCCATGGTTCATGACCTAGTTCGGAATACATGTTTTTGGCTTAATCTGGAATAACACTTTTGCACTTAGTTCGGAATATTGATTGACATATTATTCGGGAAAGGAGAAATTGGCTATAAGTCGGAATAAACTAATCTAAACCTAAGTCTGAATGTTGATCTTGAACATAAGTCGGGAAAAGAGGGTTTTGATAACCCGGATTAGAAACAACTAATAAAAACTAAAAATAAGCTAAAACCCAATAAGCACTTATCTAAAAACTTAACCAAATCAACTTTAAGAAAAAGCAAATAAGCTAAAATTTAAAAACTTTTAAAAACACTAAATAAACAAAATATTTAAAAACAATTTTTTATAAAAATAAACTAATAAGTACTTAATTAAAAATAAGAAAAATGACACAATAAGCTAGAAGAGCAATAAGCTAAAACATCAAACACTTAAAATCATAAAGAACAATCAAATAAGCATAACAATAAACAAATAAGCATCAAGATAAAACAAACTACATGATTATCAAAATTAAAACAAGATTAAAAATTAAGAAAGGTAGAATGAGAATGATTAATGAAAAACTTGATTAAGATTAAGATTAAAGATTCAAAATACATGATTAATGTAAAAGATCAAAACATGAAAGAAAAGCTAGAGAGAGAAAGTAATATTAAGCTACTCCTAATTAACTTACAAAATTAAAACTAACTAAAAATTATCTAACTCCTCATAATGACACATTAGGAGGGTATTTATAGGAAGAGTAAATGTGTTGATGCTTTCTTCTTTCTTCTCGTCTTTTCGTCTTTTAAATTCTTCGTCTTTCTCGACGTTGACTCGGGATTTGTCGATATGAAATGAACTCGTCTTCTAATTTTCATCTTTTATTATATTTGGTTCTTCGACTTCATTAAACTTCCGTCTTTAGACTTTTTCTTCGATAAATTTTCAGAATAGGCCTTGGACTTCCGTTCTTTTTGCACTCTTGATCTTTTGACTTTGTCTTTTGTCTTTTTCTTCTGTAAAAGCCCGTGAAAGCCCGTGTTTCTTCCTTTTTCATCTTTTGGTCCTAAAACACAATAAAAACACAAACCACGCATAATTCCGACTTTTACGACATTAAATATACGTTTTGGCTTGGTTATTGTTATGGTTAAGTGGTAAAAGGATGAGTGTTTTCACACCTATCAAATCCCCTACACTTGACCATTGCAATGCCCTCATGCAATGCATTAATTACAAAGCAAGATTTAAATTTTCAATCCTAATTAATCCACCTTGACCTTTATTAATCATAAGACATTAAGAAAACTAAAAATATAGAAATATATACAAAATGCTTAAAGGAAGAACAAGTAAAGAGATCGAAGACTTACATTAGGGCTTTGGTTGTCATGAATGTGTATCACCCTCATGTTTCACGTTCCCCCACACCAAGCTTAAAAACGAGATCATTGTTATTATAAGTTAATAAGCTAACACAAACTCATGTGGCCCAATTATTCACTTAGACTCCCTTATTCCTAGGTGTATGATAGGTGTGTAAACACCCATCCTTTTTACCATATAATTACAATAATAACCGAGCCAAAACATGTATTTTATGTCATTTATGTCGGAATTATGCGTGGTTTGTGTTTTTGTTGAGATTTAGGACGAAAAGGTGAAAAGTGGAGAAAACACGGGCATTCACGGGATTTTATTGAAGAAAAAGATGAAAGACGAAGTCAAGAAGTCAAGAGTGCAAAAATAATGGAAGTCCAAGACCAATTCAGAAGATTTATCGAAGAAAAAGTCAAAAGACGGAAGTTTACTTAAAGCCGAAGAACTCAAGTCTTATTTATTGAAGAATTAAAAGACGAGTTTAAAGAAATCCCGAGCTAAAAGTCATTAAAGTCCAAGATTAAAGAAGATTAAAGGCTTAAGGACCTAATGGTGCAATTAAGAGAAAATGAAGGAGGGGAGGAAGCTTCCTAAGCACTCCTTTATCCTCCCCTATAAATAGTCATTAGGATAATCATTTTCATTTGGTTGGCTAGAGTGAAACTAGTTCTTCCCTCTTTAATTTTTGCACATTTACTTTTCATGTCAATTTAAATACATTGTCTTGCACTTTTAATACCTTTTAATTCCAAGTAAGTGTTCTTTAATTTTGTTGCTTTAATCTTCATTTACCTTTGATCAAGTTTCTTTTCATCATTCTCATCCTACTCTTCTTGTTTTTGGATTGTTACAAATTCGGATTAAGCAAGCTTTTGCTTAATCTCTTGCTTATTTGATTAAAGGTTTTGTCTTTTCTTTTCCCTTTTAGCTTTCATACGAAATAAGCAATAAGTTTGACAATCTTGTGTGCTTATTTGGTATTTAGCTTAAGTGTTTTCAAATTTTCTTAAAAGTTTATTCTTTGTAAAATCCAATTCTTTAAGTTTCGTCTTTTACATTTCGAAAGGTTTTAACTTTGTTGCTTATTAACTCGTCCTTTTCCATTTCATTTAAGTTTTTGGTTACTGCTTATTAGTTGTAGCTTATTGTATTGTGCTTATTGTGGATTGTTTTCCATCGGAAAAGAAGGAATTTTACACATTGCGATAGCCTCACCCACATTCCGACGGTGACAGTGTTGGAATAGGGTTATTGGATTTCGACAGTTCATTGCGACAGAGCATTGCGACGGTACATTCCGATCTGAAACTTCCCCCTAATTCCGATCAAGATTCCGATCGCACATTGCGATCGGGATTGCGACGGCTCTTAAGGTTTCATTGAAACGAAGTGCTACCCAATTTTCCTTAGCAACTTTCCGATCTGAGGATTGCGATCTGACTTTACGATCTGAACAACATTCCGACAGCTTACTTTTCAATCATTCCGATAGACCTAGTTTTGATACATTCCGATAACTACTTTGCGATCTAGATTCTGATGGTATGGTGACAGCATTCTAATGTAAGGATTTTACTCGTTGAAAAAGTTCGTTTTCTCGGTGTCTAATCGAATTGAATTCTGGTTAATTGTGTGAGAATAGTTGTTCTTGGTGAAACAAATATTTTTGGTTTTGGAAAATAAATGAGCAAGACTTAATAACAAATTACGAGAAATTAAAACAAGTTAAAATGTAAACGGTGCGATATTTTGAAACTTCAAAAGTAAATGACGAAAAATGAAAGGACGTAAAATTTAAACTTAACATAAAATGACTGATGCAAATAAAAACTTAAAACTAAAAATAAAGCAATTAAAAATTCAAATAAAGAAAAAGGCGGGGAAAATAAAACTTGAAATCAAAAGAAGAAAACTTCAAAATTAAAACAGAAAGTACCTTGATTCGGAAGTTTAAAACTTCCGAATGAATACAACTGATTCGGAAACTTCCGAATGAATACAACTGATTCGGAAACTTCCGAATGAATACAACTGATTCGGAAACTTCCGGATGAAGGAGTTTGGTTTGGAAACTTCCGAATGAAGGAGTTTGATTCGGAAGTTCAAAACTTCCGAATGAAGGAGTTTCATTCGGAAGTTCAAAACTTCCGAATGAACAAATTCCCTTGGTTCGGAATTTCAAACTTCCGAATGAACAACTGGTGTTGAAGGAATACAGTAACATTCAAACGAAGAACATGGGAAACACAGTAACAATAATCGATCCACAAATTAATCAAAACTAAACGAAAGATTAAACCAAAACACCAAAAAAGCATCAACTAACAATAATCAATCAAAACAAATCATCAAAACTAACAAACATAACCAAATCAATTAAAACCCACTTGATCAAAATCATAAAAACTCAAGAACATGAACAATGAAGATAAAGAACAAATCAAACAAGAAAGGAAGAAGATAATGAATTAAAAGCTTAATTAAAAAGTAAAGATTCAATAACAAAAGCTTAAACACAAATTACTCTAGAGAGAGAAAGTATATCTAGAGAGAGAAACTACCTACTCCTAATCTAATCTAAAAACTAACCAACTCTCTCACATGTTGTGAGGGTGGTATTTATAGGAGAGGGGAGTGGTTGGTGGCTTCCTCTTTCTTTCTATCTTGGTCCTCAGTCTTTTAGTCTTTTAGTCTTCTTAAATTCTTCGACTTTTCAGACTTCGTCTCGGGATTTCTTTGAACTCGTCTTATAATTTCTTCACAATTTAGACTTGAGTTCTTCGGCTTTTAGTAAACTTCCGTCTTTTGACTTTTTCTTCGATAAATCTTCAGAATTGGTCTTGGACTTCCGTTCTTTTTCCACTCTTGATCTTTCGACTTCTTCTTTCGTCTTTTTCTTCAATAAAAGCCCGTGAAAGCCGTGTTTTCTCCACTTTTCACCTTCTCGACCCTGAAACACAATAAAAACACAAACCACGCATAATTCCGCCATTTACGACATAAAATATACGTTTAGGTCCTGTTTTAATGTAATTAAGTGGCAGAAAAGATGGGTGTTTTCACACCTATCAAATCCCCTACACTTAACCATTGCAATGCCCTCATGCAATGCTTAGTGATAAAGCAAGGTTTACATTTTCCATCATAATCAACCTACCTTGGCCTTTATTAAACAACTAAGGAAAATCAAAAAGATAGAAAATAACAAGATGCAACAAGGAAGAAACATGTAAAGAAATCTAAGACTTACATTAGGGCTTGTGTGTCATGAATGATTATCACCCTCAAGTTTCACGTTCCCCATGCCAAGCTTAAAAACAAGATCATTATTAGTACAAGTTAGCATAACAAACATTTACTCATGCGGTTCAATTAATCACTTAAACTCCCTTATTCCTATGGGTATCTCTTATATTTTATTTTTGTCGTAGAATGATCATGAAGATGCATTTTTGGACTTATTTCAATAGTTTATTTAGGCTGAAAGCAAAGTAGGACGATTTGATCAATAGTTAGCTAAAGGACAAAATCTCTTAAAACTGCTTCTCGGGATATCAAAAAGTTCATATCTTGGCATAACTCGGTTCACGATTTGAGACCTTTCTCGGGCCGATATTTGGCATGTACTTCATACTTCATATCTTCGAGAGACGTTCTTGAGATAATGGTCTTCTCATCATAATAGAGTTTCTTCACTTGGAGACTTTTGAGGGGTACTCCAACTTTGTTGACCACGACTTCATGATTATTCTTCAATCTCTAATTGGGATTTTGAGATGCAACGATCTGCCTCCTTTTCGGACTTGGATCTATTTATCCTCATACCTTGTTAGGGTCTTTTCGGATAGACTTCTCCATGATCTTTATAGGAGTTGATTGCTTTTCGTCGTGAGTCTTGATCCTTCATATTGACTTTGGGAATAATGCTTTTCACATCACCTTGGATCTTCAGCAATAATATGGAATCCTCATGCCTTGTTAGGGCCTTTTTGGACTCGCCAATCTTCGCGCCCCGCTTCATAAGTTATGCCTTGGCTATGAACTCTCGTCATTACCGAGCAACTTTTAAACGATCTTGGGCTAGAAGCTAAGTAACTTTTCAAATCGTACGACCTTACTTATTGCAAATATTTTATTAGCAAGTGATGGGAGAAAAAGATCATAATTAACTCACATAAGTTAATGAGAGAATACCAAACTTGTAACCAACTCTATCATTTCTCGTTCTCCACAATTTAAAATCTCAAGGAATGAGATTCGTGGATGCTTAGCCTAATAAACCAATTAAGGTCTACATGGTTAAGGATACTAGCTAGAGTGAACTTGGATAAGTAAACTCGGGTTGAGTCAAAAAAAATTCACAACGGGCCTAATATATCTAAGATATCTAAACTTGCTAAAACCATTTTATTAAAATGCTAGAAAGTAACAAAAATAAAGGAGACTACAACTAGGCCAAAATAGATTAAAATTTTTGAAAAATGTCGAAAAACTGATTTTCCGGTTAAAATGAGGACAAATACAAGGAAAAGGCCACTTAACTTCGATAGAAGTCCCCCCTACACTTAATATAAACATTGTCCTCAATGTTTAAGCATGTGGGAGTAAACTCCCCTACACTTAGGACATTGTGTACGTTGTTTAAATCTCGCTAAGGAAGAGACAACTAAAGAGATTCCTATTTTAATATTGAGAAATATAAAATAGTGAATCGAAAAGAGTTTAGGATAGAACCGGGAAGAAGGGAACACGGAATCACGGTTCGTCAAAAGTCATCAAGAGTGTGTCTTTGAAGATCTAATCCCTGCATATGATAAGAAAGAGAACAAGAAACACCAACGGGGTTCCCCCTACACTTATGATGAAAATAGATAGATCATTGGGTTGCCTCTCAAAAAGCGCTTGTTTTTGTTGACCGAGTCACGAGCCTGACTCGTCCCCGAATTAATTTGTCCATGGGGAAGCCTCGAATGTGATACCGGGATCAAAGACCTTGTCCTCGTTCCCGGTTGACATCGACAAAGGAGAGGCAGGGGGATAAGTCTTGACAGGGAGAAAGGTCCTTTCAACATACGTATAGTATGTGAAGTCAAGATCTACGGGAGGTGGGTTGGGTATAGTGAGCACATTGTCCTCCCCCAAAGACAATGGAAGTTGAGCAAACGGCAAAGCCGTATTGTTATCAATCATAGCATAATCAATGTCACGTCCCGGATCAAAGCACTCATCCTCATTTCCCGGTGTAAAACGAGTAGAGTAAAAGTGATACATCACCCGCTTGGGTGTGCACGTGGGAGGATGAGGTGGCAATATAATATGAGAAGTATGAGAACAATTACCTTCCACCTGTGTCCCTTTTTCAGTAGATTCAGATCTTTCCACCTCTGGGATAGAAGGTGTAGTGTCATCGTGTAGTAAATCCTCTAGAAAAAGTATATCTCCATCCACATCAGCATACCCGGATGTGTATTCCACGGGTGTATCAATAGCAAGAAACTCATCGATCTCAGGAATGTGAAAACTATCATCACTAATGAGTGAAGTATTTTGCTTTAGAAATTCCTCCTCGTCGAAAATAACCTCAATATCGTCATCACTCTCCTCATTATCTATAGGGCTAATAATATGCTCAGGGATATGAGTACTCGTCTGATCTCGCTGCTGTAAAAATGACTCCATACAAGTTCGCAGCGTGTGTAAAAGCTCTTTCGATTGCTCTTGAACAGCTGTAGCAAGATCGTTTCTTTGTTCTTGAAAGGCTGTAGCAAGATCGACAATTGGTTCTTGGTAACTCATCCCGTGACGAGGCTGATGATCGAGTGAGTGCGGTGGGGGCTCATAGTGTTGAAAACCTGAATTATAGCAAGGTTGTGGCTCATAGTTGTTCATCGGTTGGGAATAATTAGAAACCGGGTTTGGTTCATAATAATCCATAGGTGAAGAAAACTGAGGATCCGGATTTTGCTCATAATAATTCATTGGTTGACAATAATAGGTATCGTGAGGACCCCCACAGTTGTTGCAAACCGAGTGTGGAGAAAAATCAGGTGCGTCTTGTGGATAGCTATTGTCATTGTCATAATTGTACCCCGGTTCTTGCCCGTGACCATACGGGTATCGAACCGGGCACGAAACATGCCAATGAGAATCGCTTCCACAATAGATGCACGGGGGAACAGGAGGTAGGTTCAAAAAGTACGAATTAGTCGATTTGCACAAAGGACAAAATCCGGATTGTGTGTAGTCGATATCGTGTCCGCACCGCTCACATGTACACCATTGACAAGAGTTGTTCCCAGATAATTGTTTCCCACACCGGACGCAATGGACATAAAAATCCATAAAGAAAGATAGATAAGCAAGAAGAATATTTTTGGTGCAAAACTTTGAAAAAGAAATGCTTTTTATGATTTTTCAAATGTTTTTGGATTTTTGAAAATTTTGACAAGAAAAATAACGTTCACAAGTGAACGGATCCCAAAATCCAACGCGTCACTCACAAAAAACCTTCGATCTTCACGAAAAGAGCCGGCAGCGGCGCCATTTTAATGTAAGGATTTTACTCGTTGAAAAAGTTCGTTTTCTCGGTGTCTAATCGAATTGAATTCTGGTTAATTGTGTGAGAATAGTTGTTCTTGGTGAAACAAATATTTTTGGTTTTGGAAAATAAATGAGCAAGACTTAATAACAAATTACGAGAAATTAAAACAAGTTAAAATGTAAACGGTGCGATATTTTGAAACTTCAAAAGTAAATGACGAAAAATGAAAGGACGTAAAATTTAAACTTAACATAAAATGACTGATGCAAATAAAAACTTAAAACTAAAAATAAAGCAATTAAAAATTCAAATAAAGAAAAAGGCGGGGAAAATAAAACTTGAAATCAAAAGAAGAAAACTTCAAAATTAAAACAGAAAGTACCTTGATTCGGAAGTTTAAAACTTCCGAATGAATACAACTGATTCGGAAACTTCCGAATGAATACAACTGATTCGGAAACTTCCGAATGAATACAACTGATTCGGAAACTTCCGAATGAAGGAGTTTGGTTTGGAAACTTCCGAATGAAGGAGTTTGATTCGGAAGTTCAAAACTTCCGAATGAAGGAGTTTCATTCGGAAGTTCAAAACTTCCGAATGAACAAATTCCCTTGGTTCGGAACTTCAAACTTCCGAATGAACAACTGGTGTTGAAGGAATACAGTAACATTCAAACGAAGAACATGGGAAACACAGTAACAATAATCGATCCACAAATTAATCAAAACTAAACGAAAGATTAAACCAAAACACCAAAAAAGCATCAACTAACAATAATCAATCAAAACAAATCATCAAAACTAACAAACATAACCAAATCAATTAAAACCCACTTGATCAAAATCATAAAAACTCAAGAACATGAACAATGAAGATAAAGAACAAATCAAACAAGAAAGGAAGAAGATAATGAATTAAAAGCTTAATTAAAAAGTAAAGATTCAATAACAAAAGCTTAAACACAAATTACTCTAGAGAGAGAAAGTATATCTAGAGAGATAAACTACCTACTCCTAATCTAATCTAAAAACTAACCAACTCTCTCACATGTTGTGAGGGTGGTATTTATAGGAGAGGGGAGTGGTTGGTGGCTTCCTCTTTCTTTCTATCTTGGTCCTCAGTCTTTTAGTCTTCTTAAATTCTTCGACTTTTCAGACTTCGTCTCGGGATTTCTTTGAACTCGTCTTATAATTTCTTCACAATTTAGACTTGAGTTCTTCGGCTTTTAGTAAACTTCCGTCTTTTGACTTTTTCTTCGATAAATCTTCAGAATTGGTCTTGGACTTCCGTTCTTTTTCCACTCTTGATCTTTCGACTTCTTCTTTCGTCTTTTTCTTCAATAAAAGCCCGTGAAAGCCGTGTTTTCTCCACTTTTCACCTTCTCGACCCTGAAACACAATAAAAACACAAACCACGCATAATTCCGCCATTTACGACATAAAATATACGTTTAGGTCCTGTTTTAATGTAATTAAGTGGCAGAAAAGATGGGTGTTTTCACACCTATCACATTCCGATCAGACATTCTGATGGTTGTTGGTTTTGGATTATATTCTGCTTAGTTTTGTTTTTAAGTTAAATTTTAATACTTCGCCAAATTTAGTTTTCGTCACGCTTTAACTTTAAGTCATTTAATTTATTTACTTTTCAAAGTTTTTAAATATTTCACAATTCAAAGTTTTAACTAGACTTAGATTTTGTGACAATCCGTCAATTTATGATTGATATTTTATTCTCAATATTTATTTGAAAATATTATTTTATGAACTCACTTATTTTTGGGAAGAAATTTGGATTTACGTCTTGAAGTAGCATCGACTACGTCTAAACCGGAGGATTCAACGTTACGTGCTTACGTTTATATACACCGTCTTTGGTGACAGTCCGACATTTCAGAAAATAAATTTATCCGCGAATATTATTTTGGAGTTTTAAATTTGTGTTGGTTCATAAACTCACAAATTTACGAGAAGAGATTAGGACTTACGATTTTAATTTAACGTCCTTTACGACTAAACCGGAAACCTTAGGATTACGTATTTACGTTTTCGAACTCCGTTTTTGATGAGACAATTTTTATTAGATTCGTTTTGTGCCGTTGATTCATAATTTATAAAAACGTTTTTCGTAAAACGACCCGAGGGCACGCAAATCGAGGAAACTAGAATCGAGGAATACCCGTAAATAAATGGGGATGAGACAAGTGGGACACTTGCCCCACCCCCATTATAACCGTCCAACCCTTCACAACACACCACTTAGGTGTCAAAGTTTAGCTAACAAGCTAAACACTTGTCCTTTTTGCTTACAATGTAAGCTTACAACATCTCAAAACTAGCAACCTCAAACCACTCTTCTCATTTCAACATGAAATACCACACACAATTCTCTCTTCCTCCTCCATTTGTGCCGTCCAAAAACACTCCACCATAACACCCCTTTTGATCAATTTCATCCATGAAATCATGTGTTATTCATACACATGTTGAAGCCCTTTTGAAATCTTATTGATTGGTGGTGATTATAACATCCAAGGAGGAGTTTCCATGGAGTCTTGGGGCTGATTTTAAACAAGGAGTTCATGAAGAATGGTGGTCTTGAAGATAGTCTTGGTTATTCACAAGTTTCTCCATCAATTTCCATGTCCAAATCACAACCTACATCAACTTGGTGGTATAAAGATTGTCCTCCTCATCCTCTTGTTATTTTTGGTTATGTAATCTTGTATTTCTTTCACTTATGTATATGTATATGATGATGAATGATGATTAAAAATATTGTGTGGGGATTTGGTGTTGATAAACATGCTTAAAAAGATGAAAAACTATAAGAAACAAGGCTAAAATCTTGTTTAGATTGTTGGCTGTATAAAACAGTAAAGAATCATATGATAAACTGATAAAATGGCTTAAATAGATTAATATACAGTAAGCTGTATGTCTTGTACATATGTGAGAGTTGGCCATGCAATGGAATCATTGTAATGAGTGAGATATGATCAAAACAAGTTTAAAGTACAAATCTGAGTTCATTGTTTTGGACGATTTTTAGAAAATACTTAGAGGCTATTCAACATTAGCTATAGAAGAGTTAAATGGAGCACATATCATGTAGTTTATGTGATAAAAATTTGAGCTTTTATCTCCATATAGAACTCTAGATATGGTAGTTTTGGTGAATATGAAAATAAAAATCAGATTTTGAGAATTAATGTTTATTATTATTATATAAGCACTCAAAATTATATTGTATAAAATGTAAAATAAAAACCCACTAACTTATGGATTTTATTTATATAAATATGTAAAAGGTTAAATAAGTGTATAAATTATAAAAATGGTAGTGGAATAATACTTATAAGTAATAAAAACTATAAACTTGATTTTTACGACTTTTTCGGCTATTACCGTAAAATTAACGTTTTTCGCCAATTAAAACTTAGACGATCAAACCCGTCTAATGTAAAGTTTTTAGAAGTCGTATACTGATATATAAGTAACTAATACAAGTAAAAACCGATAAAACCCGAACTATAGGACATACGTACATTAACGAGCTAACTAGGCATATTGGACTAATAATTGGACTAAATAAGATAAACACTTATAAAAAGAACTTATTGGGTTTAACCCATTTGGGCCCAACATGGAAAGTATATATACTGATAATATAAGTATAAAATGGATTAAAACAAGTTAAAGAACTTATAATAAGTTTATTGGACCTAAGACACGTAAATAGGTAAAACTAGTAAACTAGTAAGAAGTTACCAATACGTAAACACTAAAAAGAGTAAAAGAGAATATGTAAACCCACTTGATCATCATATATATAAAATCATCATATGTATACATAATTGTTATTTTTATAAAGTCATTGGACATTATTCTAAGACAAGTATTATTTGTCTAGGTTTCCGTGATTGCAGCACGTACCGTACGTCCGAATTGCCGATAACCGCCTTCCCACATCAACGTGAGTTCATAGCCTCGCACTCTTTTAAATGTTTTTATGAAATATTTTATAAACCCGCAAGGGAGATAACATGTTAGTTTTTATAAAATAGGACACCATTTGTCCCGATTGTTTGTTTATTGATTTGGACCCGAATGATTGTATGACCCGATTGTATGACCCGATAAATGATTAAAGGACCTGATAGATGAAATAAAATGGATTATTAAAGTTAGGTTATGTGACTAAAATTCCCATCAGCATGAATTGTGAACTACCGGGATTTGGTAAACGCTTGTGCATATAATAGTACTATTTGGGGACGATCACCCCAGTTCGCGCCTTGACGGTTGATCCCCGTCGTGCCACGTTGATTGGTAAGCGAATTTATGTATGAGAAGATTTCCATAGCGTGACCTTTGTGACGACACACTAACTTAGATGGGCAAATTTGGTATCGGGTTAGCTACCCGTTGTTTGTTGTAGTAAGGTAACAATGTCATGCGGCTTATAATAATCCAAATTAATGAAATACTACTATATGCTCCGAATTACGATGTATTGCCTGACTAGCAATACGGGGTCATACTATTGATATTATGTTCGTGTTTTGGTTTTATATAACCATATTCATATAACGGTTTTTATTTAACTTTATACAACGTCATAAGACGTATTGTATGATGTTTTTACGACATTGGCTCGTATAATGATTTTTAAGGCAAATGCCTATATTATGATTTGATAAAGATTTGTATAAAATGATTTTGGCTATTTTATGGCCTATTACAATGATTGGTACAAAATGATTTTTGGTAATAATTTTATACCAAAGTTATATTGATGGAATTTATTAAACTCTATGAATTCACTCGGCGTTATCGCTGACCTTTTCTTTTAACATATTTTATCTCAGGTACTTGAAGGTAATTCTTGGGAAGACGACAAAGGATTCATGGCCCGCACCTAAACACTTATTTCCATTCAAATGCTTTGTAAAACTTGTATTAAATACAATGACTTGGGACCTATGTAACTTTGATATTTATGAATGGAAATGCTTTATTATTAAACGACGTGATTTTTAAGCGTTGTCTATGATGTGAGTAATGTGCTATCCGGTAAGACCAACTAGTCTTCCGCTGTATTGAGTTGTACTAATTTGGGGGTGTTACAGTTTGGCATCAGAGCTCTCGTTATAGAGAACGAAAGATTTTTAAAACCAAGGTTTTGAATATAACATTTCAAAATCTTTTAACTATAAACATTTTTCTAAAAATGTCTAAAAATCTTTTGACTATAACGGTGCCGAAGAATTCCCGAGTTACCGACAAGGCCAGACTGAGAAGTGTTATTTTAATATATATATAACTTGGATTATATATATATATATATATATATATATATATATATATATATATATATATATATATATATATATATATATATATATATATATATATATATATATATATATATATATATATATATATATATATATATATATATATATATATATATATATATATATATATATATATATATATATATATATATATATATATATATATATATATATATATATATATATATATATATATGATGTAATTTTATTACATGATTGTTTGATGATTATTTCTATATTTATACAAGGTATTTATACGACGTAGATTGTCACAAGTAACCCTAACTCCCCTAGCAAATTAATCGAAGCTATTCTCATAGGAATTCTAGCTATCCTAGATCTAACCCAAGTTGTGGATATTCATGATCCCAACAAAATGGTTGATATTCGTAGAAATGTAGATATTAGTTGATTGTGATATTGAAAAAGAATTGGCGAGATTAAATCTGATATCGATGTCATGACGATCTTTCCTTATAGAGTGGAGTTTTACAAAACGTTACCACCTAGAAAGATGTCATCTGATTCGTTGTCATCCAATTCTTAAATTGAAATCGAAAGGGTGAATGTTGCACTTGAGGCTGTCATTGGAACCATTACCCAAAAGCCTCATGCACTAGTACCTTTCCGAGAAGTCTAGTTAAATGATCAAGTCATTTCATACTAATGACTCATTTGATAATTGTTGTTGAAGAAGTTATAGAATCGGAAATTAAGTGTTGATCATATCGAGCTTTTATTGCCCTTTTAAGATCTAAGAATAAGATTGAAAGTATTGGAATATGAGGTAGGATATCGAATTGAGTATAAGTTGATTGAAACTTGAATAAAGTAAACTTTTAACCCGTATGGAATATGAGATTGTTAATATAACTTGTTGAGTCCTGTGATTAAATTATAAGGTTTTAATTGATTGTTAGTTTGTGCTAAGGGTTGTTCCTAGGCCATTATCCACTGATGAGGATGCCCAGTGTCCAACAAATAAATTGAAGAAATCTTCTTCTGAAATTGGGACCGATGGATCTTCCAGGACAGGTAGGACACCTAATGACTCTTGTAGATTAGTATTCATTGTGGTATCTTTTAAAAATCCCTAACTTAACTGAGACATCAGTTGGTAGGATGAGTTCTGAGAATTGTATCACATAGTGACACGTAATGTGTTACGGTACAATTTTGACTTGTTTGTGATTAATGAAAAAGACTACCTTTGATTGCTAAATTTTACATGTATCGATGATATCTATCCTTTCTTGCTTCTTCCTAATGTTCGCATTAGTGATGCAACCATTGACCAAGTACTCATCTCGATTTGAGTTACGTTATGAATTATTCTTTTTTGAGTGCCATCGAGGTCATGAACCTCATGATTAATTGGCTAAGCTCATTTCCTATCATATCGTAGTTAATTCTTGGTGAACAAGCTTTCATCACTCTTTTGCAGATCACACCTTGTTTTTATAAAGTTAAAACGGTATCCTTTGAGAAAATTTAATTTTCATCACTATAAGGATTATTCAAAGTGAGATTTATAAGTGATTGTTATCGAAATAAAGTTGTTTATGAAACCCTTTGGAAATCTTAATTGTTTTCATGACAAAGAAATTCTTTGTAAATTTATTTTTGATTCTTATTTAAGAATTAAGCATGAAAATGTTTTTATCATCAAAAATTTGACGAACTGAGTATTGCATCGTTAATCTTGAAATTGTATATAGTTGCGCACCTACATATAATTTGGAATGGACCATGCAAGGCTGATTAGTAGTCACCATAAAACTAATGAATAAGCACTAAATTTTCTTTGAAGATTGTGAAAGATTAAATTTTATGAGATCTGCAAGAAGTGAAAAATAAGGACATAATGTTAGGGACACCTACATATGTGCCTGTAGCATCTATTCTTCCGAGTCGAATTTACTCATCTGTGGAAATTGTCTTATTTGACAATTGACAATTCTTTCTTGTCCAATTCTCCCGTAGTGAGATTCTTAGGAAAAGTATCTGATTACCGAGTGTTGATACCCGACTGGATGTATCGACGTTCCTATCATTTCTTTTGATTTGTTTTCATTTGAATGACCTGGGTAACGATCCGAGGAGCTTTCGAATGCGTACTCAAATTATGAAAACATGGGATATATTCATATTCGTTAAATGTTTTCGTCTGTATCTGATTTGAAATTCTCTCGCGTAGATTATGCGTTGACCTTACTCTTTTAAGGTTAGTTATGTCTCCAGATATTTTGTGAAGGATTATGAGTTTTTATTAGTCTTTTGAGAAGATCACATCTTATCGACGGCAATAAAACTGGAAAGTTGATGGTGCCAGTAGAATGGATTGATTGATTATGACATGACGACATTGTCTTAATTGATGGGAACTCGAATAGAATTCCCCTAAATGATAAGATGTTGATTATCAAAACTGATCTAAATAATTCTTGATGGATGATTTTATCCTGCATTTAGACTTGAAATTATACCGTGAATGGTTGTGAACTAGTTATAGATATTGTAATCTAGAAGAACCTAATATGAATTTATTAAAAGATGTTTCTGTTATCTGAAACTTTAGGAGGTATTTATTGATAACTTACCTAGACTTTCGCCACTAAGGCAAGTTGAAATTGGTATTGATTATATTCTCGGTGTTGCACCTGTGGCTTGTGCATTGCACGTCGGCACCATCTAAATTGAAAGAATTACCGTACAACTGAGAGAGTTGTCGGAGAAAGATTTTATTCTACCGAGCTCGTCATCATGAAGAGCTATGGTGTTATCATTCCTTATATTTTTAGATTACTGTGAACTGAGTAAATTGACAATCGAAAACGATATCCATAACTCGAAATGGAAGATTTGTTTGATCATTTACAAGGTTCTAGTGTATGTTTTAAAGATTTGATCCACGGCATGGCTATTATCAACTTCGCGTTTTCGAAGAAGATTATCTGTTCCAATCACTACATCCAGAACTTGTAATAAACATTATGAGTTTCACGTGATGTCGTTTGGATTGATTATACACATGTAGCCTTCATAAATTTGGTGAATCACGTGTGCAGGCTGTAATTTGATAAATTCATGCTCGTGATCATTAAGGACCATTTGTTTGTTTATAAGTATAAGAAGGAGTTAGTAATTATTTATAGATTGCCCTGAATTGGCCGAACAATTAAAACTTGTACCTTGAATATTTAACATAAGACTTAAGACTTAATCCTTTACATGATTTAACCGTGTGATTAATAGATAATGGAATATAAATTGACTCTTCAAAATTTAGAAGTCATTTAAGACTTTGAGTTATACTAAAAAGAAAGTGCAAATATATTTTGACAAATGTTTTAACAAAGGATTTTAAGGGATTATTCCCTTATACACAAACCATTTAACTAAACTTTTGTTTAGGGGTAAATGTTTGTGTATACTTCCAGATAACCTAAGAGGGATTGAGAAAACCATTTAATCCATGACTTAAAACTTGAAACGACAATTTTTACTTGTCAACTAAGAAAATTTTGGCCAGAGTATAAACAAAGATTTTTCGAACATTTACGAATCCTACTAATTATTTGTGATAAATCAACAAAAATCGTGTTAATTAAATTAAAAATTAATTTGAACATTTTCATATAATTGGTCGAACTAAGAAATTTAAAATTCTTACGTTTACGTTTCATAAAAATTTAATAATTATTATTTAATTAATTGTAATAATTATCGACGCTTTAAACGTCGGATTGAGAAAAACTGATAAAAAATGATAACTGAAACGAAACTGAAACTTAGAAAGTGTGAAGAAAGAATTTTCGAATAAATACGGTCATGATATTTATTTCATCAGGAGAAAGTGAATGTAGATACTGACACATAATACAGAAAAGATAAAGAATCAATTAGGACATGTTCCTTAATAATGAAGGCGCAACATAAATTGCCGAACAATATAAAAATAAACAATGTTTATAAAAAGGATAATATAAATAGTGAAAGGTTTCACGGCTAATGTGAACCATTAAAATTAAGAAGCCGATAGCGTTAAATGTTTAAAAGGCAGTTTGTGATTGTCTAAATATGGAGGATTGTGAGATATAGTTATGCTGGAATTTGTAAGTATAAGTATTCTATTTATGTCATTTATGACTAGAAGTATCTTTGTCTAAAGAAGTTTTACTAATGACAAATTATGAAGGTAGACATCGCCTCATACATTAGTAAACGTTTAGCTATTGCAAAGGTCATCATCTGAAATTGATTCGATTTGGGTCATCGTCGACAGACTGACCAAATCTGCTAACATCATTCCCGTTAATGATAATTGCAAAGGAGTTATGTAAACATTGTGTGCCTGTATCAAACATCTTTATCAAGATCCTCGCTTCGCATTGAATTTCTAGAGATTTGCTCAGAAATCATTGAGAACGAACCTTGATGAGAGTACTATGTAATATAAGTAATATAAGTGTTGTTTTATGTTTGAATGATTTACCTTTGGTAATAGACCGCATAATCGTTTTCCTTTGGAGATATTATCATTGATAACTATCGTATTAGGATTGAGATTGAATCTTGTGAGGATATATATTAGAGCATCTGTAAGCAGGAGTTGAGATAAAGACACCCGACATACACCCATTGTGAGTTGGACATGTCTTTTAGGTTTAAGGTTTCCTATGATGGCGAACCTAACCTTACAAAATACCCGACCCGCGAGATCTGAAATGATTGTTGAAATTAGGATCTGATTATTGACTGCCAGTAGTGGGCAAGAAGTTATGTGAATATGAAATGTAGATCTTAAAGTGCCAGATGGGTAGCGAAGTTATGCCAAAATTTTTAACCTTGGAAAAATGAATTAATGATCTGACAAATCATGGGATATAAGTCCCCGTTGTATGGGACCATTGAGATGATGTGAAAGATTGGTTTGAAAGGCATATAAGCTGGATCTACCCTAGGACTTCAAGAGCTGCGTGAATTATGTTTCGTATATCGAACTTGATGGAATATCTATCAAGTGAAAATCTGAATTCTTCTTAATAAAGCTTAGATCGGCGAAAAGTTGCATTCATCAGAAACCCGTGAACATCATGGATAGAGAAAGTAAGTCAACATTTAGCCTGATCTTATTCCCGTAGTTATGTTTGATGAAACTCGCGTATTGCAATGAATTACACTTGTGAGAAAAGACCGAATGTGGAGGAAATACCCACATGGCTTTAACTCTATAAGAAGCGAGTAGTAAGGTAAGATGATCTTTGAGGACAAAGATCCTGTTTAGGGGTAAATGCTGTGACAATCCGTCAATTTATGATTGACATTTTATTCTCAATATTTATTTGAAAATATTATTTTATGAACTCACTTATTTTTTGGAAGAAATTTGGATTTACGTCTTGAAGTAGCATCGACTACGTCTAAACCGGAGGATTCAACGTTACGTGCTTACGTTTACATACACCGTCTTTGGTGACTGTCCGACATTTCAGAAAATAAATTTATCCGCGAATATTATTTTGGAGTTTTAAATTTGTGTTGGTTCATAAACTTACAAATTTACGAGAAGGGATTAGGACTTACGATTTTAATTTAACGTCCTTTACGACTAAACCGGAAACCTTAGGATTATGTATTTACGTTTTCGAACTCCGTTTTTGATGAGACAATTTTTATTAGATTCGTTTTGTGCCGTTGATTCATAATTTATAAAAACGTTTTTCGTAAAACGACCTGAGGGCACGCAAATCGAGGAAACTAGAATCGAGGAATACCCGTAAATAAATGGGGATGAGACAAGTGGGACACTTGCCCCACCCCCATTATAACCGTCCAACCCTTCACACCACACCACTTAGGTGTCAAAGTTTAGCTAACAAGCTAAACACTTGTCCTTTTTGCTTACAATGTAAGCTTACAACATCTCAAAACTAGCAACCTCAAACAAATCTTCTCATTTCAACATGCAATACCACACACAATTCTCTCTTCCTCCTCCATTTGTGCCGTCCAAAAACACTCCACCATAACACCCCTTTTGATCAATTTCATCCATGAAATCATGTGTTATTCATACACATGTTGAAGCCCTTTTGAAATCCTATTGATTGGTGGTGATTATAACATCCAAGGAGGAGTTTCCATGGAGTCTTGGGGCTGATTTTACACAAGGAGTTCATGAAGAATGGTGGTCTTGAAGATAGTCTTGGTTATTCACAAGTTTCTCCATCAATTTCCATGTCCAAATCACAACCTACATCAACTTGGTGGTATAAAGATTGTCCTCCTCATCCTCTTGTTATTTTTGGTTATGTAATCTTATATTTCTTTCACTTATGTATATGTATATGATGATGAATGATGATTAAAAATATTGTGTGGGGATTTGGTGTTGATAAACATGCTTAAAAAGATGAAAAACTATAAGAAACAAGGCTAAAATCTTGTTTAGATTGTTGGCTGTATAAAACAGTAAAGACTCATATGATAAACTGATAAAATGGCTTAAATAGATTAATATACAGTAAGCTATATGTCTTGTACATATGTGAGAGTTGGCCATGCAATGGAATCATTGTAATGAGTGAGATATGATCAAAACAAGTTTAAAGTACAAATCTGAGTTCACTGTTTTGGACGATTTTTAGAAAATACTTAGAGGCTGATTCAACAGTATCTATAGTAGAGTTAAATGGAGCACATATCATGTAGTTTATGTGATAAAAATTTGAGCTTCTATCTCCATATAGAACTCTAGATATGGCAGTTTTGGTGAATATGAAAATAAAAATCAGATTTTGAGAATTAATGTTTATTATTATTATATAAGCACTCAAAATTATATTGTATAAAATGTAAAATAAAAACCCACTAACTTATGGATTTTATTTATATAAATATGTAAAAGGTTAAATAAGTGTACAAATTATAAAAATGGTAGTGGAATAATACTTATAAGTAATAAAAACTATAAACTTGATTTTTACGACTTTTTCGGCTATTACCGTAAAATTAACGTTTTTCGCCAATTAAAACTTAGACGATCAAACCCGTCTAATGTAAAGTTTTTAAAAGTCATATACTGATATATAAGTAACTAATACAAGTAAAAACCGATAAAACCCGAACTATAGGACATACGGACATTAACGAGCTAACTAGGCATATTGGACTAATAATTGGACTAAATAAGATAAACACTTATAAAAAGAACTTATTGGGTTTAACTCATTTGGGCCCAACATGGAAAGTATAGATACTGATAATATAAGTATAAAATGGATTAAAACAAGTTAAAGAACTTATAACAAGTTTATTGGACCTAAGACACGTAAATAGGTAAAACTAGTAAACTAGTAAGAAGTTACCAATACGTAAACACTAAAAAGAGTAAAAGAGAATATGTAAACCCACATGATCATCATATATATAAAATCATCATATGTATACATAATTGTTATTTTTATAAAGTCATTGGACATTAGTCTAAGACAAGTATTATTTGTCTAGGTTTCCGTGATTGAAGCACGTACCGTACGTCCGAATTGCCGATAACCGCCTTCCCACATCAACGTGAGTTCATAGCCTCGCACTCTTTTAAATGTTTTTATGAAATGTTTTATAAACCCGCGAGGGAGATAACATGTTAGTTTTTATAAAATAGGACACCATTTGTCCCGATTGTTTGTTTATTGATTTGGACCCGAATGATTGTATGACCCGATTGTATGACCCGATAAATGATTAAAGGACCCGATAGATGAAATAAAATGGATTATTAAAGTTAGGTTAGGTCACTAAAAGTCCCATTAGCACGAATTGTGAACTACCGGGATTTGGTAGACGCTTGTGCATATAATAGTACTATTTGGGGACGATCACCCCAGTTCGCGCCTTGACGGTTGATCCCCGTCGTGCCACATTGATTGGTAAGCGAATTTATGTATGAGAAGATTTCCATAGCGTGACCTTTGTGACGACACACTAACTTAGATGGGCAAATTTGGTATCGGGTTAGCTACCCGTTGTTTGTTGTAGTAAGGTAACAATGTCATGCGGCTTATAATAATCCAAATTAACGAAATACTACTATATGCTCCGAATTACGATGTATTGCCTGACTAGCAATACGGGGTCATACTATTGATATTATGTTCGTGTTTTGGTTTTATATAACCATATTCATATAACGGTTTTTATTTAACTTTATACAACGTCATAAGACGTATTGTATGATGTTTTTACGACATTGGCTCGTATAATGATTTTTAAGGCAAATGCCTATATTATGATTTGATAAAGATTTGTATAAAATGATTTTGGCTATTTTATGGCTTATTACAATGATTGGTACAAAATGATTTTTGGTAATAATTTTATACCAAAGTTATATTGATGGAATTTATTAAACTCTATGAATTCACTCGGCGTTATCGCTGACCTTTTCTTTTAACATGTTTTATCTCAGGTACTTGAAGGTAATTCTCGGGAAGACGACAAAGAATTCATGGCCCGCACCTAAACACTTATTTCCATTCAAATGCTTTGTAAAACCTGTATTAAATACAATGACTTGGGACCTATGTAACTTTGATATTTATGAATGGAAATGCTTTATAATTAAACGACGCGATTTTTAAGCGTTGTCTATGATGTGAGTAATGTGCTATCCGGTAACACCAACTAGTCTTCCGTTGTATTGAGTTGTATAAATTTGGGGGGGGTTACAGATTTAATTACCCGTCATTTATTTTAAGTCTTGCAATTTAATTACACTACAATGACACGACTTTTGTTTCACCAAAGAACGACTGAGTCGCATAGTTAAACCAGATCAATTCGATTAGACCACTAGAACGATAATTTTCTTACTAGGTAAAAACCAGTTATCAAATGGCGCCGCTGCCAGCTCTTTTCGTAAAGATTAACGGTTTTCTGTGAGAGACGCATTGCTTTTTGGGATCCGTTCATTCGTGAACGTTATTTTTCTTGCTTAAAAATTTCCAAAACCCATAAAAATTAAAAAATTGTTAAAAATCCATAAAAATTAAAAATTTCAAAAATCCAAAAAGATTTTATATTTATTGTGTATATATTTTGTCTTTGCGTTTGGTATTGTTTTCTTTTGTCTTTGTAGGTGTATGCGTACTAGATCTTCTAATTATCAAGAGCCCGAGACTCACGAAGATTTAAGTATGAAAGGTGTCAACAACAATGATCCACCGCACCTCAATAATAACAACAACAATGTTCTTCCACAGCCCGATCTTCGGATAATGGAGGAGCTTTGTCAACCTACCATGTTTGGACGAGGAGGACCAATTGCGCCGATGCAAATCAACGCTCCGATGTTTTCGTTGAAGCACCACATGATTCAGCAAGTGCAAACAAATCCTTTTAGAGGAATGCCTGATGATGATGCCAACAAACACCTCGACAAGTTCATTACAATCACCCAAAGCATGAAGTTGCCCGGTGCCACAATGGATGTTCTACGCCTACAACTCTTTCCACATACTTTATCACATCATGCCGAGAAATGGTTTGATCGTCTCCCGAAGAATTCCATTCATACTTGGGATGACATGACTCAACGCTTTTTGTCGCGCTACTTTCCACCATCCATGGTCACGAGCCTTCGCAATCAAATAAGCGGTTTCATGCAAGATCCCGATGAATCTCTTTTTGATGCTTGGGAAAGATATAATGTCTTGATCGATAGATGTCGAAACCACAACATGCTCCCTGTCACATTGATTGATACTTTCTATAACGGTTTGACTTTTCGAGATCGTGATACGATTAATGCAGTCGCCGGTGGAAAATTTATGAAAAGGAGACCCGAGGAGTGTAGAGAGCTAACTGAGAACATGACTCTCACCACAAAAACTGGGATTCCTCCGCTTCTTAAAGGAACAACCTGAGAGTCAATGTTTCTTCTACCTCAGCAACCCCCGACATGACCGAATTCACTCGCATGATGACTGAAATGAACAAAAGTATCTTGCTTCTCGCTTCAAACCAACAACAACAAGTTAAAGCGGTAGCCAATCCTTGTGAAACATGCGGCGGTCCACACTCATACACCGATTGTCCTTCTACACAAGGAAATCCGGAAAATGTGTATGCAGCTTATGGTAATTATTCACCGGAAAATTACCAAGCTCGACCTCAAGGGAATAGAAATTTGCTGAGTTACCGATCAAACAACTACCTTTCACCCGGTTTTTCTCCTTAAAACCAAAATCCCGCCACCAAATACAATAGAAGCAACCAAATCCCACCAAAAGCTTCTAATCCTTATCACCCACCCGCTCAACAAACCCCACCCATTAACCCGGATGTTGAAGCCATAATGAGAACCCAAGGTGAGCAAATCAAGAATCTGCAGAGCCAAATTATCAATCTTAAAGGAGATATTACCAAGCAAGGAAATGACATTAGATCCGAGCTTCGAGATAATATTCAATCCTCCTTCAGCACTCAAACGAATGATATAAAGAATATGCTGGCTAGTTTCTTGCCCACAGCTCAACCTTCTACTTCGAGTTCTCTACCTTCAAACACCGTCACCAATCCGCGAGCAAATGTGAGTGCTATTACTACCCGTAGTGGAGTAACCATCGTAGGACCACCTATCCCGCCCCCATCATCTACACCTCCTCCACCACCATTTATCCCTACTCCTCCTACTCCTAGTATTAGTGCACCATTACCGTCTCCGCCTCGTCGTGATGAAGCACCCACCAAGAATCCTCCACCAACCCCACCTTCAACATCTCAACCTTTACCTACACCTACACCTTCACCACCCAAACCCAATATCCCTTATCCTTCACGGCTAGGAAAGACAATAATGCTAAACAAGGATGACTCTCAAGTGTCGAGCTATGTGAAGATGCTCTCTCAAATGAAAATTAACATTAGCCTTGTTGAAGCACTTGTCCACATGCCGAAATTTGTGAAAGCATTCAAGGAATTGCTTAACAAGAAGGAGAAGTTGATTGAGCTTGCCAACACACGCTTAAATGAAAAATGCTCTGCAGTTATTCTTAAAGAACTTCCGGAAAAGCTTGGAGATCCCGGTCATTTTGTGTTGCCTTGCATTTTCAACAAAACTGAAGAATTTACTGCCCTAGCTGATCTCGGGGCCAGTATTAATTTGATGCCTTTGAGTGTTTGGAAAACACTATCATTACCCGACCTTACTCCAACAAAGATGACTCTCGAGCTAGCAAATCGCACTCTCTCTTACCCCGTTGGTATTGCCGAAGATGTGTTCATTAAAGTTGGCACATTTACTTTCCCGGTCGACTTTGTCGTTGTTGATTATGAAATGAACCCTCGTATTCCTTTAATACTTGGTCGGCCATTCTTAAGAACCGGACGAGCTCTAGTTGATGTTGCCGAAGGTGAGTTAATCTTAAGAGTCGGGGATGATGCACAAGTTTTTAAAATGGGGAAGCTTACCAGCAAATCCTATGGACGAGAATCTGCGAATATGATTAATGTGCTCGATGATTTTGTCATCTATAACAATCCTCTATTCGAGTCTTGCATTGATAATCCACTCTTTGAAGATGATGTGGATGACTCTCTCTCCAATTTGAAACCTTCTCCCATTTATGATTCTCCACCGATCTTTGATGCTTATGATGATGATTTTAGCTCAGATTCGGATGATTATGATGACTTTGCTTCCGAGTATCCCGACATGCCCACGTATGATGATTTCGATGAGGCCGATACTCTTTCGAGTGATTCTTCACATGATGAAGATCCTCCGTCATCCATGCTCAATCCTACTTTGGATGATTACTCTTTTGAGGAAGAATTCTCTACATTTCTCAATACTTACTTCCCTCATGAGAGTGATGCTCCTCCTTTAGACTTTGAAGATTATCGTCTTGATCCTACTTTAGATTTGAAGAAAATTCTTTCAAAGGAGAAGCAACCGGTCGACACCGAAATCCGCAGCACATATGATTTAACACCTCTTTGTCCACCTTCTGAGGACGAGGTTGTGCATCTTCTTCGCGGATCTTCTTCACATTCTGCTGAGCCTGGCTGCTATTTTCCCCTAAAGGAAAAGGTGTTCGACCCTGGTATTGATATTCTTCAGCCATCTCAGTATCCACCTGATGAAATAAAAGGAAAAATCTTTGGAACTATTGAAGACATGCTTGCACCACACCATACTTGCTTCCACCGTGCTCCATCGTTGCTTAAGGGAACCTTGCCTCTTCTTCTTTGGCTTGCCTTGTTCGCCTTAAGCTTGTGCTATATGATGGACGAAAACTATGTCTTTGATCCTGGTGGATATGTTTCATGCTTCTTCCTATGGTAATCAAGGTCGATTCAGGCTCACGACTCGGTTAACAAAAATCAAGCGCTTCTTGGGAGGCAACCCATGTATCTATCTTTTAGCTTTCTTTATCCTAAGTGTAGGGGAGACCCATTAGTGTTTGCTCTTTCCTCTCTTCTACTATTCAGGGATTCGAGCGCTCAATGATCCACTCTTGATGATTCTTGACGACCCGTGATTCCGTGTTCCATTTTCCCGGTTCTATCCTAAACTCTTTTCGATTCACTATTTTATATTTGCTCAATATTAAAATAGGAATCTTTTTAGTTGTCTCTTCCTTAGCAAGATTTAAACAAAATGCACAATATCCTAAGTGTAGGGGAGTTTACTCCCACATGCTTAAACATTGAGGACAATGTTTATATTAAGTGTAGGGGGACTTCTATCGAAGTTAAGTGGCTCTTTTCCTTGTATTTGTCCTCATTTTAACCGGAAAATCAATTTTTCGACATTTTTCAAAATTTTTGATCTATTTTTGTCTATTAGTTTTATCCTTTGTATAGTTATTTTCTTTCCTTATTAAAATAGTTTAATAAAGCGGTTTTAATTTTCAAACGTTGTGAATCTTTTGACTCAACCCGAGTTTACTTATCTAAGTTTACTCTAGCTAGTATCCTTAACATTTTTAAGTCAAGTTTTGCTAGGCTTTTATATAGGAAGCTATAAAACGCGAAAGTCTTAACTCTCACGGGTTAAGAACAAGAACTTTTCGCAAGTTCCTATAATTGATCCTAGAGAGTCGTTTATCAAGGGAACTTTAAAATGCGATTTCTAAACTTGAAAAAGTCTAAGAGTTTGCAAGATCCTATAGGCGACTCGAAAACCCAAAACTTTGATTTAATAGGCTAAGCATCCACGGGTCTCATTCCTTGAGATTTTAAACTGTGGAGAACGAGAGATGATAGAGTCAATTATAAGTTTGGTATTCTTTCGTGAATTTATGTGAGTTAATTATAAGCCTATTCTCCCATCGCTTGCTAATAAATTTATCCGCAATAAATAAGGTTGTACGATTTGAAAAGTTACTTAGCTTCTAGCCCAAGATCGTTTAAAAGTTGCTCGGTATGGTTTAGAGTTCATAGCCAAGGCATAACTTATTGAAGCGGGATGCGAAGATTGGCGAGTCCAAAAAGGTCCTAACAAGACATGAGGGCTATATTTTGTTGCTAAAGATCCAAAGTGATGTGAAGAATCATTTATCAAAGATCTATATGAAGGATCGAGACACACGACGAAAAGCAAATACTCCCCAAAAGTCATGGAGAAGTCTATCCGAAAAGGCCCTAACAAGGTATGAGGATGAATAGATCAAAGTCCAAAAAGGAGGCGGATCGTTGTATATCAAAATCCCAAATAAAGATTGTATAAAAATGAAGAAGTCGTGGTCCAAATATAAAGAATCTCTCAAAACTTCAAGTAAAGAAATTCCTATTATGAAGAGAAGGCCATTATTTCATGAACGTCTCTCAATGTTTGAGGTATGAAGTCGCTGCCAAATATCGGTCCGAGAAAGGTCTCAAATCGCGAAGCGAGTTATGCCAAGATATGAACTTTTTGAGGTCCCGAGAAGCAGTTTTAAAAGATTTTGTCCTTTAGCTAACTATTGATTAAATCGTTCACTTTATTTTCGGCCTAATAAACTATCGCAATAAGTCAACAATGCATCCTCGTGATCATTCAAGACAATAATAAAATATAAGAGATACACCTAGGAATAAGGGAGTCTAAGTGAATAATTGGCCCACATGAGTTCGTGTTAGTTTGCTAACTTATAATAACAATGATCTCGTTTTTAAGCTTGGTTTGGAGAAAGTGAAAACTTGAGGATGATGATTATTCATAACATTTCCAAAACCCGAAGGTATGTTTTTTATTTCTTTACTTTGAATGTTTTTAGTTTTCTATCTCTTTAATAAAGGCCAACGTGGATTGATTATGATGAAAAATGTAAACGTGCTTTGTAACTAATGCATTACATGAGGACATTGCAATGGTCAAGTGTAGGGGATTTGATAGGTGTGTAAACACCCATCCTTTTTACCACTTAATTACAATAATAACCGAGCTAAAACGTGTATTTTATGTCATTTATGTCGGAATTATGCGTGGTTTGTATTTTTGTTGTGATTTAGGACGAAAAGGTGAAAAGTGGAGAAAACACGGGCATTCACGGGCTTTTATTGAAGAAAAAGATGAAAGACGAAGTCAAGAAGTCAAGAGTGCAAAAATAACGGAAGTCCAAGACCAATTCAGAAGATTTATCGAAGAAAAAGTCAAAAGACGGAAGTTTACTTAAAGCCGAAGAACTCAAGTCTTATTTATTGAAGAATTAAAAGACGAGTTTAAAGAAATCCCGAGCTAAAAGTCATTAAAGTCCAAGATTAAAGAAGATTGAAGGCTTAAGGACCTAATGGTGCAATTAAGAAAAAATGAAGGAGAGGAGGAAGCTTCCTAAGCACTCCTTTATCCTCCCCTATAAATAGTCATTAGGATAATCATTTTCATTTGGTTGGCTAGAGTGACACTAGTTCTTCCCTCTTTAATTTTTGCACATTTACTTTTCATGTCAATTTAAATACATTGTCTTGCACTTTTAATACCTTTTAATTCCAAGTAAGTGTTCTTTAATTTTGTTGCTTTAATCTTCATTTACCTTTGATCAAGTTTCTTTTCATCATTCTCATCCTACTCTTCTTGTTTTTGGATTGTTACAAATTCGGATTAAGCAAGCTTTTGCTTAATCTCTTGCTTATTTGATTAAAGGTTTTGTCTTTTCTTTTCCCTTTTAGCTTTCATACGAAATAAGCCATAAGTTTGACAATCTTGTGTGCTTATTTGGTATTTAGCTTATGTGTTTTCAAAGTTTTCTTAAAAGTTTATTCTTTGGAAAATCCAATTCTTTAAGTTTCGTCTTTTACATTTCGAAAGGTTTTAACTTTGTTGCTTATTAACTCGTCCTTTTCCATTTCATTTAAGTTTTTGGTTATTGCTTATTAGTTGTAGCTTATTGTATTGTGCTTATTGCGGATTGTTTTCCATCGGAAGAGAAGGAATTTTACACATTGCGATAGCCTCACCCACATTCCGACTGTGACAGTGTTGGAATAGGGTTATTGGATTTCGACAGTTCATTGCGACAGAGCATTGCGACGGTACATTCCAATCTGAAACTTCCCCCTTATTCCGATCGCACATTGCGATCGGGATTGCGACGGCTCTTAAGGTTTCATTGAAACGAAGTGCTGCCCGATTTTCCTTAGCAACTTTCTGATCTGAGGATTGCGATCTGACTTTACGATCTGAACAACATTCCGACAGCTTACTTTTCAATCATTCCGATAGACCTAGTTTTGATACATTCCGATAACTACTTTGCGATCTGGATTCCGATGGTATGGTGACAGCATTCCAATCAGACATTCTGATGGCTGTTGGTTTTGGATTATATTCTGCTTAGTTTTGTTTTTAAGTTACATTTTAATACTCCGTCAAATTTAATTTTCGTCACGCTTTAACTTTAAGTCATTTAATTTATTTACTTTTCAAAGTTTTAAAATATTGCACAATTCAAAGTTTTAACTAGACTTAGATTTAATTACCCGTCATTTATTTTAAGTCTTGCAATTTAATTACACTACAACGACACGACTTTTGTTTCACCAAAGAACGACTGAGTCGCATAGTTAAACCAGATCAATTCGATTAGACCACTAGAACGATAATTTTCTTACTAGGTAAAAACCAGTTATCAGTGTATCTCTTATATTTTATTATTGTCTTGAATGATCACGAGTATGCATTGTTGACTTATTTCGATAGTTATTTAGGCTGTAAATAAAGTAGGACGATTTAATTAATAGTTAGCTAGAGGACAACATCTTTTAAAACTCCTTCTCGAGACCTCATAAAGTTCATATCTTGGCATAACTCGCTTCACAATTTGAGACCTTTCTCGGATCGATATTTGGCATTGACTTCATACTTCAAATCTTGAGAGACGTTCATGAAATAATGATCTTCTCTTCATAATAGGAATTTCTTCACTTGAAGTTTTTGAGAGATTCTTCATAATTGGACCACGACTTCTTCATTTTTCTCCAATCTTTATTTTGGATTTTGATATACAACGATCCGCCTCCTTTTAGGACTTGGATCTATTTATCCTCATACCTTGCTAAGGTCTTTTCGGATAGACTTCTCCATGATCTTTAGGGGAGTATTTGCTTTTCGTCGTGTGTCTTGATTCTTCATATTGATTTTTGATAAATGATTCTTCGCATCACTTTGGATCTTTAGCAACAAAATGTATCCCTCATGCCTTGTTAGGGCCTTTTCGGACTAGCCAATCTTCTCATCCCGCTTCAATAAGTTATGCCTTGGCTATGAACTCTAATTAATACCAAGCAACTTTTAAACGATCTTGTGCTAGAAGCTAAGTAACTTTTCAAATCGTACAACCTTACTTATTGCAATTAAATTTATTAACAAGCGATGGGAGAAAAAGCTCATAATTAACTCACATAAATTCATGAAAGAATACCAAACTTATAATTGACTCTATAATCTCTCGTTCTCCACAATTTAAAATCTGAAGGAATGAGACTCGTGGATGCTTAGCCTATTAAATCAAAGTTTTGGGTTTTCAAGTCATCTATAGGATCTTGCAACTTCTTAGATTTTTTCAAGTTTAGAATTCGCATTTTAAAGTTCCCTTGATAAACGACTTTCTAGGATAAATTATAGGAACTTGCGAAAAGTTCTTGTTCTTAACCCGTAAGAGTTAAGACTTTCGTGTTTTAAAGTTCCCTATATAAAAGCCTAGCAAAACTTGACTTAAACATGTTAAGGATACTAGCTAGAGTAAACTTGGATAAGTAAACTCGGATTGAGTCAAAAGATTCATAACGGGCCTAATATATCAACGACATCTAAACTTATTAAAACCATTTTATTAAAATTTATTCTAGAAATGAAAGAAAATAACGATAACAAAGGAAAATACAACTAGGCCAAAATAGATCAAAAATTTTGAAAAATGTCGAAAAATCAATTTTCCGGTTAAAATAAGAACAAATACAAGGAAAAGCCCACTTAACTTTGATATAAATCCCCCCTACACTTAATATAAACATTGTCCTCAATGTTTAAGCATGTGGGAATAAACTCCCCTACACTTAGGACATTGTGCACGTTGTTTAAATCTTGCTAAGGAAGATACATCTAAAGTGATTCCTATTTTAATATTGAAGAATATAAAATAGTGAATCAAAAGAGTTTAGGATAAAACCGGGAAGACGGGACACAGATCACGGGTCGTCAAAAGTCATCAATAATGGATCTTTGAAAGCTCGAATCCCTGCACATGATAAGAAAGAAAACAACAAACACATACGAGGGTCTCCCCCTACACTTATTATAAAAAAAACGGATAAAAAGGATAGATACTCGGGTTGCCTCCCGAGAAGCGCTTGTTTTTGTTCACCGAATCGTGAGCCTGACTCGACCTTGTTTAGAATGGTAAAAATATTGAAGAACATCCACCGGGATCAAATACATGGTTTTCGTCCATCCAATAGCACAAGCTTAAGGTGAAAAAGATAAGCCAAAGAAGAGTAGGCGAGGTTCCCTTAAGCAATTATTGAGCATGGTGGTAGAAAGTATGATGAAGTGCAATCATATCTCCATTGTTTCCAAAAGTATTTCCTTTTATTACATCAGATGGATACTGAGATGGCTTAAAAATCACGATACCCGGATCAAACACCTTTTCTTTTAGGGGAAAATAAGACTCAGGCTCAGTAGAACTTGAAGAAGATCCGCTCATAAATCTCACAATCTCATCCTCAGAAGGTGGATAGAGAGGTGTCAAAACATAAGTACTGCGGATGTTGGTGTCATCCGGTTTCTTCTCCTTTGAAACGGGTTTCTTAATATCCAAAGGAGGATAAAGACCAAAATCAAAGTCCAAAGGAGGAGAATCATTCTCATTGGGGAAGTAGGTATTGAGAAAAGGAGCAAAATCTTCCTTAAATGAGTAGTCGTCCAAAGTAGGATCAAGCATTGTTGGTGGAGGATCTTCATCAAAATTAGGAACAAGGTCATCATGTGAAGAATCACTAGAAAGAGTATCAACATCATCAAAGTCATCATAAGTTGGCATGTCTTTATACTCTGAATCAAAATCGTCATAATCATCCACATCAAAACTAGAATCATCATCATAGTCATCAAAGAGCGGTGAAGACTCATAAATTGGTGGGGGATCCAAAGTGGAGGGAGAATCATTAGAATCATCCACATCGTCTTGGAAAAGTGGATTATCATAGCAAGACTCGAAAAGAGGATTGTCATATACAACAAAATCATCAAGCATTATACTTTCCAAAGTAGTAGTAAGCTCTTCTTGAAGCACATCAATCATTTTCACTGATTCTTTTCCATTTGATTTACTTGTAATCTTCCCCATCTTAAAAACTTGGGCATCATTCCCGACCCTTAAGATTAATTCACCTTCGGCAACATCGACTAAAGCTTTTCCGGTTTTCAAAAATGGTCGTCCAAGTATTAACGGAATACGAGGGTCCATTTCATAATCAATAACAACAAAATCGACCCGAAAAGTGAAGGTACCAACTTTAACGAAAACATCTTCGGCAATACTAACGGGGTAAGCGACACTTCGATTCGCTAGCTCAAGAGTCATCTTTGTTGGTGTAAGGTCGGGTAATGTTAGCTTTTTCCAAACAGTTAAAGGCATCAAATTAATACTTGCCCCGAGATCGGCTAAGGCAGTAAATTCTTCAACGTTTTTAAAAATGCAAGGCAACACGAAACGACCGGGATCTCCAAGTTTTTTCGGAAGTTCTTTAAGAAGGACTGCAGAACAGTTTTCATTCAAGCGTATGTTGACAAACTCAGCCATCTTTTCCTTCTTGTTAAGTAATTCTTTGAATGCTTTGACAAATTTTGGCATTTGACAAGTGCTTCAACGAGGCTAATGTTAAAGTTCATTTGGGAGATCATCTTCAAAAAGGAAGTGACTTGAGCATCCTCTTTTGTGAGAAATTTGCACTTGTCTAACCGAGAAGGATAAGGGATGTTGGGTTTAGGTGGTGTAGGTGTAGCAGGTAAAGGTTGAGATGTTGATGGTTTAGAGGTGGTAGGTGGGGTTGGTGAAGGGTTTTTCTTGGGTACTTCTTCCATGAGAGGTGGAGACGGTAATGGAGAACTAGTACTAGGAGTGGAAGTAGGAGGGATAAATGGAGGTGGAGGAGGTGTAGATGGAGTAACTGGGGAAGGGATAGATGGTCCTACTAGAGTTGCTCCACTGCGTGTAGTAATAGCACTTACATTCGCTTTAGGGTTTGTTTGGGTTGTAGAAGGAAGGGCACCTTGGGGACGAAGGGTTTGAAACATTTGAACGAATTTCCTATCTGTGGACTCTTGCATTTACTTCATGGTTTTCTCATGATCGGTTAATTTTTGTAGAATCAAGTCCATGTGCGGATGAGGTAAATTGAACCCTTGTTGTTGAAAACCTTGGTTTGGGTATTGGTTATATGGTGGAAAACCTTGAGGATTGAAACCTTGGTTTTGCATTGGATAATTACCTTGGTTTCCATTGTATCCCCTCACATTAGCGTTTTGTTGAACATTTGCTCTTGGTGGCCCTTGGTTGTTATGGGTGGGTGGGTGTGGTCTTTGTTGAAAACCGGGTGGAGCCAAGTAATTTGTCGAGTTGTAAGACAAGTGATTAACATCGACATTAGGCTTGAAATGAACTCTCTCGGTGTTGTTGTAAGCATACACTTCCCCGTGAGATTGATCATAAGCTTTATCACAATTAGAATAAGAGTGTGGCCCACCACAAGTTTCACAAGTAATCTTTAGAGCATGGGCATGTTGATTAGGAGGGTGATCTCTTAGAACAAGTTGCTTTACAGCTTAAGTAAGTTCCTTAAGATGATTGGTCAAGTCACTCTCACTGGCACTAGCCATAGTAGCCCTTACACTCTTGATTTGGACTTTGGCCTTGTTTTCAATAATAGCCCAAGCCTCATTCATAGTTTTGACAAGAATATTACCCCCGAGGCACTATGTAGTGAATCTTAGTCACTCAAAGTTAATCCATTATAAAAAGTATTAATTTGATGTACCTTTGTAAAACCGTGTTGTGGACACTTTATTAAAAGTTCCATAAAACGATCCCAAGATTCACTAAATATCTCACCGTACTTTTGTTCAAAATTGATAATGTCATTCCGCAAAGCGGTAGTACGTGAGGATGGGAAAAATAATCGATAAACTTGGTCTCAAGGTCCGTCCATGTGACAATACTCTGGGGTGGTTCCTTATCAAGCCAAGTCCGGGCTTGTCCCTCGAGGGAGAAAGGAAAGAGGAGCAAACGAATTGCCTCTTGTGAAACCCCATTGTATTTAACAGTATTGGATAAGTGTACGAACCTTTTAATGTGATCATGTGGATCATCATGAGTGCGACCTAAGAAAGGTGTTGCGGAAACCATTTGAATGAAACCGGACTTGAGCTCGAAGTTGTTGGCGTCAATAGCCGGCACCACAATCGCATCATCATTGCCTTCTACATGTGATTGCCAAAGCTCGATCATTGGACGGTTCTCCATTGTGTTGACAACGGGAGGCTCTACAACAGGAGGATCAATAATAGCGGCTTGAATGGACTTCCTTTTGCGTGACCGAGTACGCATACACCTACACAAGAAAATAAAAGCAAAGAAATAGAAGAAATAAAGTTAACGTGAAAAGGAAATATTTTTGGTGCAAAATCTTTGAAAAATAAATGCTTTTTATGATTTTTTAAATGTTTTTGGATTTTTTGAAATTTTTTATTTTTAAGGATTTTTGAAAATTTTTGAGCAAGAAAAATAACGTTAAAAAATGAACGGATCCCAAAATCCAACGCGCCTCTCACAATAAACCGTTAATCTTCACGAAAAGAGCCGGCAGCGGCGCCATTTAATACAACGTTTTGCCAAGTATGAAAATGTTATCGTCTCGTCTCGATTCGAATTGACCACGGTTAATGTGTGACTCAGTTGTTCTTGGTGGAAAATAAATAAATGTGATTACCTATTTTAAACTAAAAGTAAAATGTAAATATCGTTGCGTAAAAGTGGAAGCTTAAAATTTTAAAGTAAAAATTAATACTTAAAAATAAATGACGAGATTTTTAAAACTTGACAAGACGTAAATTTGAAAACTTAATAAGAATGCAAACTTAAAATAAATCTAAGATAAATCAATTAAAATAACACTAGAGAAAATTGGCGGGAAAAATAACAATTTAAAACTAAACAGGAAAACAAGTCGGAATCCTAATGTTTAACCTAATCCGGAATCTATGATTCCACACACAATCCGGAATACACAATCCCAACCTAAGTCGGAATCTGTGAATCACTACCTAATCCGGAATGAGTAAAACTTATCCAATCCGGAATCCAACATCATGCATGCAATTCAGAATCCAACACAAGGTCCTAATCCGGAATACGTAGTGCAACACCTAATTCGGAATAAGTGAAACCTTACCTAGTTCGGATTCCGTATGATCAACCTAATCCGGAATCTGTGTTTGCAATACAATCCGGAATGTGCAATCCAAGATCTTATTCGGGAAATGGAGTACTACATGCAATCCGGAATGCACATCCAGACGTAATTCGGAATCCATGGTTCATGACCTAGTTCGGAATACACGTTTTTGGCTTAATCCGGAATAACACTTTTGCACTTAGTTCGGAATATTGATTGACATATAATTCGGGAAAGGAGAAATTGGCTATAAGTCAGAATAAACGAATCTAAACCTAAGTCTGAATGTTGATCATGAACATAAGTCGGGAAAAGAGGGTTTTGATAACCCGGATTAGAAACAAACTAATAAATACTAAAAATAAGCTAAAAACCAATAAGCACTTATAAAAAAACATAACCAAATCAACTTTAAGAAAAAGCAAATAACCTAAAATTTAAAAACTTTTAAAAACACTAAATAATCAAAATATTTAAAAACAACTTTTTATAAAAATAAACTAATAAGCACTTAATTAAAAATAAGAAAAATAACACAATAAGATAGAAGAGCAATAAGCTAAAACATCAAACACTTAAAATCATAAAGAACAATCAAATAAGCATAACAATAAGCAAATAAGCATCAAGATAAAACAAACTACATGATTATCAAAATTAAAACAAGATTAAAAATAAAGAAAGGTAGAATGAGAATGATTAATGAAAAACTTGATTAAGATTAAGATTAAAGATTCAAAATACAAGATTAATGTAAAAGCTCAAAACATGAAAGAAAAGCTAGAGAGAGAAAGTAATATTAAGCTACTCCTAATTACCTTACAAAATTAAACTAACTAAAAATTATCTAACTCCTCCTAATGACACATTAGGAGGGTATTTATAGGAAGAGTAAATGTTTTGATGCTTTCTTCTTTCTTCTCGTCTTTTCATCTTTTAAATTATTCGTCTTTCTCGACGTTGACTCGAAATTTGTCGATATGAAATGAACTCGTCTTCTAATTTTCATCTTTTATTAGATTTGGTTCTTCGACTTTATTAAACTTCCGTCTTTAGACTTTTTCTTCGATAAATCTTCATAATAGGCCTTGGACTTCCGTTCTTTTTGCACTCTTGATCTTTTGACTTCGTCTTTTGTCCTTTTCTTCGATAAAAGCCCGTGAAAGCCCACGTTTTCTTCCTTTTTCATCTGTTGGTCCTAAAACACAATTAAAACACAGACCACGCATAATTCCGACTTTTACGACATTAAATATACGTTTTGGCTTGGTTATTATTATAGTTAAGTGGTAAAATGTAAATTTGATCCACTATTTATATGAGACAAAAGCCAACGGCTCTCTGAGTGCGGTTCCTTAATTGTGCTTGCGGTTCCTTATCACTTGGGAACCGCATAGCCATTTTGATGAAACGTGGGAGTAGAATCCGCTCCCTTTTTGTCTTTTAGTGGGGAAGTAATATCTGAGGTAAGTTTTTACCTTCAAAGGATATTCCTATGGCATTTGGAATATGCCATATTCAAATTTACATTTTTCATTTTAATAAAACATTTTCTTAAAAGAAAGTTTATTAAAAAATATTTTGTCACATTTGACAAAATGTAGGTTTAGGACTAATAACTTTTATGATCACTAATCATGATTAAGATATGTTAGTGCAATAGTTAAATGATTATTACCTTGATGATAGTGTTTGTTAGATAATTCATCTTAGGATTGTATTTGACGATAAATGTCTTTTTAATTTGTCGTGATCAAAACTAAGAAAGATTAGTTAACACTAATAATGTTTTTAGGCATTACTTTGCATTAACAGTATTGTTATTGTTGTTTTAATCGTTTAAGTTTGTTATTTACTTGTTACAAAAACTCACTTAAATCCTATAAGCAAGATATTACTTATGGCTGATAAGTAGTATTGTGTTAAAAGGGCCAACAAGTGGATAATTAAAAGTTGACACACATGAACCTTCATGGTCACCTCTAAATGTATATACATAGTAAGGTTTGAGTGTAAACAATATTTGATTCGTGTTTTATCTATTTGGTTTTGGGTTAAACATTTCAGATGATTAATTCTAAACAGTGTATACAAATGCAAATGCGTATATAATAGAGTAATACCGGTAGCTTGAAATTTGAAAAATGTAAAAACACAAGATCCGATAGTTTTAACACAATTCATAAATAGAATTCTTAAAACCTTTTATTGGATCAAGTTTACACTACTAAAAAACAAAAGATCACCCATCTACACTGTTTTTAACCCAATAAGTTTTTTCAACCGATTAAACCCGACCCAATAAGATTTATCGGGTTCGGGTCGAGTCAACCCGACCCTATTAACACCCTAGTTGTGACCCGTGTTTTAAAAACTAGGTCAATGATTTACCCGGTCGAGCCTCCGGGTCACTAGGTCAACCCGGTTATATACTGTTACTGTTGATACAAAAGTTGGATGGACCACGTCTGACCCATATTAGGCTAAATTCGGGTGTTTGGGACTCCGACTCATGCACCAAGTGAACTTATAGATAAAGGTAAAAAAAATGATCTTGGCCCGGCCTGGTTTGCTTATTTCCATGGATTTTGGGCGGTTTGCTTTAGTTTTTGATTAAAACCGTTGACCTGATCCGATTTTAAAACCATATGTACTACCAACTTGTAAGTTATATGAAGTTTTTTTAGTGTTTTAATAGTTGTACAATATATATATAATAGAATGTAGTATTCAATATAGAGGTATTTTAAAAATATTATTAATTATTTTGTTTAATATATTAATTAATGTGTATTTGTAACATATGCTTTATAACATGTATTAATTAAAATTAATTTTAGAAAAGTGATAGTAATGCTTAATTGACTTGTATAATATGTTTTAATATTTGTATTATATAAAAATTAATTAAGAGAGAGTGCATAAAATGTTCCTTCTGTCCTAAACTAATTGTCACCTGATAAAAACACATTCTTTTAGAAAACATCACTATCATTGCATTATCTCTCTTACTTTTTTTGCAAAATGACACACATACCCTTATACAATTAGTTAAAAATTTATATATACTTTATAATTTCTAATACCACTTAGAGATGGCAAAAAACTCCGAATCCGACAGAGAATCCGATACCCGAATCCGATTTGACCGGGGATTCCCCGAGTTGACCGAGTATGGGGATGGGGGTGGGGATTCCCCGATAATAAAAAGCGGGTATGGAGGCGGGGATGGTAATACCCTTGGTTCCCCAAACCCGTCCCCGAACCCGCCTCCAAATATCTTTATTCTACATGTACATTTATATATCTTGTATGTTTCAAATATCTATTAGATATTTAAAACACTATAAATCGCTGGTTAACATCTCCTTTGACACTAACCTTATAGGATGAGCTCTTGCGTGTTAGTTTTGTTATTATTAATACTCAGTATGATCGCATGAATGTTAATCTCATTAATATTGATATTACCGTATTGTGTTATTCGTAATGGGTGCGTCATTTAAAACTTAGTTTAAATTTTAATTGTGTAACGGGGAAAAAATCCCCGATTCCCCATTGGGGATCCCCGTTCCCCGCTGGGGATGGGGATGGTATGTAGTTTGTAATCCCCTATGGTGATGGGGATGGGGATGGGGATATATATTTAACTTTGGGGATGGGGATGGTAGCAACCATTCCCCGCAAACCCGACCCCGTTGCCATCTCTAATACCACTATGTGCAATATAGCAAACTTGTTAAATTACTTACATCTATTTTTGGAAGAGGATTATAATTTTAGGATAGCCGAAATGGTATAAGGGACTATAAATTTGGGACAGAGGGAGTAGTAGAGTTTAGATCAATTAAACTCTCTTTTTAGCATATACCACATCAACCAATCACATTCATTCAAACAAACTTTTCACATTTTTCTTAAAAAACTAATTATCTCACAATTGGTAAATCGTCAAGTGACATAAATACACCATTACAATGAGAATTACATTATCTTTTTATCGAGAGGCACATGTATATATTTCCGACGAGCTTTTTTTTCTTGAGAAAATTATATATGACTCGTATCACAGATCATATATGATTTTTCAAAATCATATATGGTTCGTTCGTGATACGAATCATATATGATTTCTCATGAAAAAAATTGTCGAAAGCATATGCATGTGCCCCTGGAAAGAAAAATTATTTAATTTTTGTTATAATGATATGTTTTGTTTGACGTACCGATTAACGATTTATAAGATATTTAATTTTTAAAAAATAGGTTTTTTTTTGTTAGATGAAAAAAATGAGTGGTTGTTTAAGTTGATTAAGTTTATGCAAAAAAAAATGTTCAACGTAACCTTGATTAAAGTCATCGGGTCTAACAAATTAAGTGAGGTGAGTGTTGTAGGAACTTAAGAGAACAAATGATTATGTGTCGCTCCACTACATTGGGCTCTTGGTCTTTGACTAGACAAACACAAAGTACAATCTCCCATCAAGAGAAAGATGATCCCTTCTCCTAGCCATGACTTAAAATTCACATGTGCAAGTCGAAATATTAGAGTATATTATTCCCTATAATCTCATTCAATATCATTAACCAAATATATATGCCAACCTAAGTCGGTTCACAGATGGGCTACATAAACATCAACATGCCTTGGACTATATAACAAATACTGCTAATACTCCCCCGCAGTTGGAACGGGAGGTCTTCAAACATTCAAATTGGAACGAAACTCAAGAAAAAAAGCACTTGGGAGACCCTTAGTAAATATATCAGCATACTGAAACCGGGACAGAACATGGAGCACACGAACCTGACAAGAAGCAACATAGTCACGAATAAAATGAATGTCAATCTCAATATGTTTAGTGCGTTGATGCTGAACATGATTAGTGGATAAATACACGGCATTAACATTATCACAATAGACAAGAGTAGTAGTGGTAAGTGGAGTATTTAACTCAAGCAACAAATTCTGAAGCCACGCGGTCTCAGCAACATATTTGCAACACCACGATATTCTGCCTCAGCACTAGATCGAGACAGTGCGACCTGCCGCTTGGCAGACCAAGACAAAAGATTATCACCAAGGAACACACATTACCCGAAAGTGGATCAACGGGTAACAGGGTAACAAGCCCAATCAGCATATGTGTAGGCAGTAAGCTGAGCAGTAGACCAAACATGAAACTGATGTCCAAAAGCCATAGTACCACGGAAATAATGCAAGATGCGCTTCAAAGCAGTAAATTGTGGTTTACGCGGGTCATACATGTAAAGACATACCTGTTGTACATCATAAGATAAATACGGGAGAGTGAAAGTCAAATGTTGAAGAGCATCAGCAAGACTGCGATACAACGTAGGATCACTAACAGGATAACCATCAGAACCAAGCTTTGACTCAATATTGATAGGGGTCTTACATAGGTTACAATTCATGTGGGCTTGCTCAAGAATCTCTTCTGCAAATTTAGACTGAGAGAGGAACAAGCCAGACTTCGAACGCTGCGCAGATATACCAAGGAAATAATTGAGAGAGCCTAGATCAGTCATAGCAAACTTACTGTTAAGTAATGCAATAATGCATTGTAAAAGAGTTGCAGATGAGGCGGTGAGTACAATGTCACCCACATATAACAACAGATAAGCAATATCTGAACCGCGATGATAGACAAATAATGACGCATTAGTTTTGCTGTGCTGAAAACCGACACATGTAATAAAACTAGAAAACCGCTGAAACCATGTGCGCGGAGCTTGTTTAAGCCCATATAGCGAACGCTGCAAATGACACACATGATCTGGGTGAACAGAATCAACAAATCCCGGTGGCTGGTGCATGTAAACTGTCTCAGAGAATTGGCCATGAAGAAAAGCATTCTTCACATCAAGCTGGTGAATAGGCCAATCTCGTGATACTACAAGACTCAATACAGTACGAATCGTAGCCGGTTTAACAGTCGGGCTAAAGGTCTCATCACAATCAATCCCCGGTTGTTGATTGCGGCCATTGGCAACCAACCTAGCTTTATACTTGCTTAAAGAACCATCTGCATTAAACTTATGCCTGAAAAGCCACATGGAACGAACAATATTAACATTAGCTGGATGTGGCACAAGAGCCCACGTTCTGTTAGAAATCGAAGCATTATATTCATCGACCATAGCTTGTTTCCAATTGGGATCACTAAGGGCATGTGAGTGAGAGCGAGGCAGCGGTGAAGTAGTGGTGACATGACAATTCATTTTTGGGATAGGTTTGGAAATCCCGACTTTCACACGTGTGACCATGTGGTGTGTATTAGTAGGAGGGTTAGGTAATATATGTGAGCTATTAGTAATAGTGGGTGTGATTTTGTTTGCGGACTGATAGCCGTAGGGGTGTTTTGTTGTGTCGGGATAGTGGGTTGTATTATGGTTTGGTGGGACGGTGATGATGGAGGTCTAAATAGAGAGGGTTGTTCGAGAGTAGGTGGTGGGGGTAAGGGAGTGGGCTGAATTGAAGCAGTGGGTAGTGGTCGAGGTGAAGGAGTTTGTATGGGAGGAGTGTGATTATGTTCTGTTGGGATAATACGGGTAAGCAAAAAATCGTAATTTGGTGGTGTGGTTGGTGTCATAGACCAAAAAGGGAATACCTCCTCATCAAATATAACGTGGCGAGAAATAATAATTTTATTAGTCGACAAGTCAAGACATCTATAACCACGATGTAAGGTCGGATACCCAAGAAAAATACATGCGGTTGAACGAGGTTGAAGCTTATGATCAAAATATATGTGCGGATAACAGAGACATCCAAACACACGTAAGTGATCATAGGTTGTTGGTTTGTTATAAAGTTTGGTAAAAGGTATTTCATTGTTGATGGCGGTGGAAGGGAGAAGATTTAAAAGGTGAGTCGCTATGTGAAGGGATTCAACCCAATATGTGGGAGGTATGTGTGCTTGAAAGAGTAGTGTACGGGTAATATTATTAAGGGTGCGTAGCATACGCTCGGATTCCCCATTTTGTTGGGAAGTCTTGGGACGTGAAAACCGAAACTGTATGTCATGTTGGAGAAAAAGGTTATGGAACGGGTATTGTCATACTCACCCCCATGGTCACACTGCAAGATTTGATGTCAACATTAAATTGTTGATTCACATAAGAACGAAAAACAACAAAGGTATCAAACAAATCAGACTTATGAAGCAACGAATATACCCAAACATAATGAGAGAAACGATCTAAAAAGATATCATAATATTTAATACCGATTTCACTCTGAGTAGGCGAGGTCCACAAATCAGAATGAATAATTTCAAACAAAGTTGCAACATTTGACTCATAAAATGGAAGCTTATGATGTTTACCTAACTGACACGCATGACACAAAGCGGATAACTTTGATTTATTACATGAAATAAAATGACTAGACTCTAAGCGACGAAGCACATCTTCACCAGGATGACCAAGGCGTCAGTGCCACGTAGTAGGACTCAAGGTAAGCAAAGCAAATGGAGTGGTAGGTGATGGTTGTTGGGTGACAGGATAGAGGTCTCTAGTACTGTCACATCGGAGAAGAAGCTTGCCGGTTTGGTAATCCTTCACAGAATAACCATACACGTCAAATTCAACAGACACATTATTATCACGAGTAAACTTTCGGACATAAATTAAGTTTTTGATGATGTTAGGTGTCACAAGTATATGATGAAGGTGTAGAGGTTTGTGAGGTGTGTGTAAAAAGCTATGACCCGTGTTTTTCACGGGTAGAGGTTGACCATTGCCAACAAATACCGACTTTTTTTTTTAGCCGCAACAAATACCGACTTATAAATGCTTTGATTGCTAAAAGATGTGAGCATACATGTGTTGTCAGCCACATGAGAAGAGGCACCAGTATCCATATTTTATGCGGGATCCTGAAGAGTCATAGTTTGAAATGACTGCGGAAGCATGGTTGCTTGAGCCGGGTAACCATATTGCCGCGGATAAATAATACCTTGACTACCTAGTATAGGAGCAGAACCAAAATAAGGACCTGAAGCTTGTTGGGCCGAAGTGTGATGGACCGGAGGTGGCTGGGCCATAACATGGTGGGCCGGTGTAACAGTTGCAATGTGAGTCTGTGGAAGTTGTTGGGCCGATGTAGGAGAGTGGGCCTGATATGAGTTTGGGCCAACACCAGAATGAAAATACAAAAATCCCATATTAGGAAGCATGGAATATGGGTTATAGTGACCATTTGGTAGGGCTTGAGATAACAGTAGGACGAGTAACATTGGAAAATGAATTAGTTGGTGTCCCACGTGAAGAATTTGTATACTGTGATCTAGGGATGAGCACGGTACGGGTACCGGTACCGTACCGAATCGGTACCGAATTGATGGTACCGAATTTTTCCCGTGCATAAATTAAGGGTACCGGTACCGTACCGAACGGGATTCGGATATCGGTACCGGTACCGGTATCGGTACCGGTACAGGGAAATCGGGATTTTCCCGTTTTTTTTGGGAAATTCCCGATTTGGTACCGGTCCGGTACCAAACTAGTGGTACCGAATTTTTTTTTTCACCTTATTTCGTGGTACCGGTACCGTACCGAACGGGATTCGGGTACTAGGAATCGGTACGATTCCGGTACGGTTTCGGGATTCGGATCCAAATGCTCATCCCTACTGTGATCCTAGAATGCTATTGGTTCCCATGGACTTGTTATTTAAGCTAGGTGTTGTAACAGTAGGACGTGGCCTTAAATCATTATCACCATGCACAAATTTACAATGAGCTCCATAAGTGCAAGAGCCTCGTTGAAAATTACGACAAACATCAAAACCCAAATACTTGGGAAATCTGCGAAGATAGTCTTAACAACTCAACAATGATAAGGTTAGGACACCCATAGAGGCCTGTGTGTCTTCCAAACAGTATTTTAGGCTTTATCCAAAAAGTAGAAACATACTCTGTATAAAAGAGGAAAGATCATAAAGATCATATATTTGCATCAACATTTACATTATAATGATACCATAGGAAACATTTACCATGATTCATAATACTATACCCTTCATGAGTCCTGCTGGTCTTTTAATTTCTTACATATATACATAAAACGGCCAAACATAGAGCAACAGCGTTACAAATGTTTGTTTCTCGTTCTATTGACAGATGTACGTTGCTCTAAGATTTGGTTATTTCTGCTTAGCCTTAAATAAATTACGCCATTTATATATGTACTATAACAAGCATTTTGTTGTACCTAAAGATCGAAACTGTGGCTGTTGAAATGGAAAATAGGCTCACCACTCATCCTCCCAAAATTCTTTGATCTGCACTCTTTAGCAATGCTTGTTTGAAGTGCTGTAGGTCCACAAACCATCACACCGATATCCACATTCCCCCATCGCTCTGCCATGCTTCCAAATATTTCTACATTCACAGAAACAAATATTTCAATATAGATTAAACAAGAGAAACACAATATAAAGAATTAATCCAGTAACTATAATTACAATAACAATGCCATTTATAATCTAAATTGTTGAATAAAACTGTTCCCCTTTTAGGTAAAAAAAATCATTTGACTCGTTTAATGACCTCGAGTACCGTCTCATATATTAAAGACACGTACCATTGAATTTTGGTCTTTCACCATATTTCAAGATATTCACATGATCTTCCTGCGAAGGATTCTTGAATGCACTAGAATCCTCGTGCTGCAAGCTACAGATACTATGTTCATCTTCGTCCTTCTTCCCAGTTTTAATATCCCAAAGATGCCATAAAGCAATCACAAAACCTCCAAAGAGAATAACACTTGCAGCCATGCATATTGTAAATAGAAGCCCCTTGTACCACCAATGCGTAATGTTGTAAGGGTTAATGTAAAATAGATCCAACATAGCAACTGAAACTACCAAACCGACTGTAGACACCCCCAAGTAAGCTCCAGACCATATGATATTTCCTGTGCCAACCAAACTGGATATGGCACCTCCGCTGGGACCATGATAGACTGACGAGCTGATATTCTTTGGTATTTTTCCCTCTTCCTGTAGTTTAAGGTGACACGTTAGAACGTGGAAGTGGAATACAAACAAGAGGCGGGTTGATACTAGGGTAACAAAAAGATTTTGTTTTAAATGGGTCATAGTTTAGTTTGCAACAAAACAGGTTAGGGCCGGTCGGGTTGACCCGCAAACACTATTGTGTCCAATTTTTGTTCTATTTATAACTAACAAATGTGATATTTATGATCCAAATGCATTATTATTCCATAAAAAGAAAGACAATGTAAGAGGTTGTTTGGATTTCTAAGCCATTTGAGTTCAAACACAATCCAAACAAGTAAATGATCAATTTCCACCTCCAGTGTTAACTGTTAAAATGAATAGGAAGTAGTATTAGTATACATACCAGTGGGGGTTCTGATTCTCGAGTGACATAAGTTTGAATCTCGAGATTCAGAGTGTTGCTGAAATACGGGCAGAGGGTGTTCAAGTCAAGTGAGTGGAGAAGTGGAAGCTCATCAGAGTTTTTGACAGCCCAAACTATTAATACATTTCTCGGCAGACATGGTTTAGAGTCCCTGATACGCTGAAGAATATCACTCAAGATAGCAATGAACGGTGATATCCCAATGCCACCAGCAACCAAAATAAGATTTTCATACCTAAATAGCAACAATGTATACTGATCAGTTAAGTAACCAATTATTTTCGTACCGGTGAGCAACTTAGATAACAAGGTCTACACATTTTGTAAGGAACATCGCCAGTGAATGGATCATACTTTCAGCTACTTTAAAGGCCTATTTTAAAAGTTTACAACAAAATCAGGGACCTGGTTAAATGTTATACCCAGAACAGTGTCGTTTTTTTATTATAAACTTATAACATAGTACTTAGAGCTTAAATGGAGTAATACTATTTGAAATAAAAGAGTAGAGTAGGTACGTCAAGTGGTATGGTGACTCGTGCCCATAAGGTCCCTCCACGGATGCCTTTAGTGTGACATTTGGCTGCAGTAGACCATCTGTTTCACCAGGAACACTCAAGATATGCCCCCTTAGTTTTTCGGTCCAATCTCCAAGTACTTTTATGAGAATAGCAAGATGGTGTTTGCCATCTAATGGACTAGATGAAACACTAAAAGGATGCCACTGCAACCATGATAATTCTCTAATTTGTATGAAAACCCAACCAAGGGCATTGTACTGTAAACCTACATTTTAGAAGAGAAAATGAATTATACACGATGCTGGGAAAGTCTACAGGGGAAAATTTCTGAATGAAGAAACTTAGTTACAGTCAATCTTTTTGTAATAATATATACTTTCATATTCAAAATCTATATGTTATTGCTCAAACATATACAATAAAGTACATACGGTTCCTGTATCTGATTATAACTTATTAAGCAGACTGGTAAATTTTTAATCTTGATGCATGTTACCTAAAGTAAAAGTTACTTCAAGTATGTTACATTCAGTATGTATCAAACTATCAATACCTTCTGGTTTGGAAATAACTAGTTCCACAGTCCCCGATGGAAGGCATTTGGCTGAAAGTATGTCAACAGTCTTTCGTGACTGAAAGAATCTCAGATACCGATCAAGCATGAAAAGGAATATTCCAGCAGCAACTATGCTGAAAATGAAATCGCCAACGTGCATTGCCAAGAAGACAACAAAAACGATGTATAGTTGATGAGTGTAGAAGAATAACTCAAAGTTTAGCCTCCTAACGGGCGGAAGCGATGTAACCCACATCAGTAGACCTGCTAGCAGACTGATTACTCCAGGAAGATTGGCAACACCAATACTTTTCCATGCTGTAAGCTGAAAAAAAGTTATGGCATGTCAACAGCCTTCTATGTTTGTATCATGTACTGAATGTGTTAATCTTGTTTAAAAGACACTATTTTTAATGTGATTTATATGTAGTTTCTTTATAAAGTAAAGTGTCAGCACATCAACACAATCTGATCTGACCCATTTTGGTCCATAAATCTATAAGCACCTTTTTTAGTTTTAACCTGTTCTTGTTTGACACAAACAAAACAAATAAAAGAAGATAAACTTTTTTTTTTTTTTTTTTGGGATAACCATGGTTTCCGACACATTGACCGACTAATCCACAGGGTTTGAACCCATAGCCACACAGACCCAAACCAGGTAAAGCCCTCCTTTTTTAGGAGGCCGGCGTGGCCACTTCAAGGTTGTTAAAATTAATCAAGTTTTGTTAATATGGGAACCAATGTCCCTACTTATGCATAGAATATCCAACATAAAACCTTAAAAACAAACTGAATTGTATTGTTATGTTGAAGCGACACATGTGAAAGTAAGTGACAAATCGTTAGAGTACTCACTTCTTCTATCAAACGGCCTTGGATTGCCCATGCAATCACATAAAATAGACCATGTAGAGTGAAGAGCATCATTGTGAGATGCCCCAACCAGACATGGTAACGAGTTGCATGTTCAAAAGGGATATCGATCAGCCGTAGAAGAACCGATCCCCTTGCAACGGGAAGAAACATAAATGCCATGCATACTAATCCAATAAACCCGAAGCGCAGTCCTGTTAATTCTAGTAAGAGAAGATTCCTGAAATTTTTTGCAATGATAGGTAAATGTCAGAGAAGAACAATAAGGAGTCAACAACAAAGTTATGAACTTCAACGTCACGATTCAAATTTTGCAAAGTCCCTAGCGATAGGAGTTGCATGATGGACAAGTCAAGGGTTATGAAGCAAGACATTTTTAGTACTCATAAAAACGGACCAGTTTGGTTGGGTTGACAGTCAAGTACTTTTTCTTGCCCGATTGATTATTTGAATTATAGTAGTTGTATATCAATACGATTACAAGAATAATCTAAAATGATTTATGTGATTGTATGCATTATAACATGACAATGGTCAGACTCTCGACCTCTTTTGACCACAATTAGACCTGTTCATCTTTTAGCTAAACATTTTGATCTGACTCATTTGGCTTCTTTGTGATAAAACACAGCCGAATTGACTAGAAATTGTTAACCATACTAGTAACAATAGTTCAGATTTTGTGAGAATTATAAACTACACAAGACCATTGGCAGGAAGCACAAGGCAAATTTTATTTGCAGTGTCTGATAAGAGACTAATCCTGTAGGATTGTACGGGTCTGATATGGTATACTATAATTGCATTTGTAGCACCTTTTGGGTACCGTTGGAATTCATAAAGATATCTTCTTGTCTTCTTAAAAAAAAAAAAAATTACTTACATGTAAACATACATATAGTTCATGTTCTGTTAAAAGAAAGGCGATTACATCCACAGATGACAAGATCCATTAAATATAAAATTTTGAAGGTAAAAAATAGTTTAAGAAAATCATGCCATACATCATGCACCAACTGAATAAATTTAGTAACAAATTTAATTTGCATCACATACTAATCTGCTAAAGTATAGATTATGTACTAGTAAAGTACACGAGATACTATAACAATACAGGTATATGGAGTATAAAAGAATCAATTCATGAATTGAACAAAGAACACATATATAAAAAAGCATAGTGTCTACCTTGTGCCTTTATCAGTGATCTCAAACAAGGGCAACAGACTCATGTTCTTAATGGTATAAGCTATAACAGCCCATATGATATACACACCAAACAACAGAATTCCAATCAGTTCGGCCGCAGTAACAACTCCAAAAGGTCCATCTACAATAACCGGAAACGTCCATAATCGGAAACTTGCAGTTTTTTTTGTTTTCCTACATAACATAAAGTAATGATAAAAATTTATAAGTTGTTAGAAACACACATCTTTTAGTACCAATTTAAGTTTATAAATATACGTAGTAGCTTACTCCTGAATCTCTTCTTTGCCAGATATCCTAAGGTAAATTATTGCAAGAAACACGATAGCAAGTATTGGACCACTATATATCAGAAAGATGCTTCCTGCAAATTATAAAAAAATAGAATTAGTTTATTGAGAATAATGGTAAAGTAGAGTTAAGGAAACTGCTTCACGAAAGAAGCATGATGAGTTAGTTACCTGTGATACCAAAAAGAGTTTGATTAGTAGCGTGAACAACTTTTGTATATACTTTGTTCACCGAGTCTAATGGAGCGAAAAACAAGAAACTAGCCCATGATATGAAGATCAACCACATTGCAAATTTAAGAACCCAGGAAGATTTCAGTAAAAAAGATTGCGTTTTGTTTATGTAAGTGAAAGTGTCATGATCATCTTGTTTATTAGAAACAAGAAGAGGTACATTAGGTCCTTCTGTGCCCATTCTTTTCAAGCAAGCAAGCAGATTGCTTGCAATTATGTATAGATGAAAGGCTAAGGTTTTTGCTTTGAGAATATGTTCTTTTTGCTTGATTTATGTTGTTGGTAGAAAGTTGTTTATTTATAGACCCCCTTCACTTTCATATAATGTGGACCACTTATTTTCATCTGATTGTTGATAAAACTTTTGTTAATATAGGGTTTGAATTATTTTAAGGAAAAGTTTGTGAAACTGAGTTTTCAGAAAGGGGCCATCTACAAAGTCATTTTTTAATAATATGTGTTTGAGAAACGCATAGACAAACATTCTCTCCTTCATAATGTAATACTCTCTTTTTTTCTTCCCAAATTTTTGCAAAACTGCGCCTTAAGATGACATTTGGGTGCGTTTGATATATCGATAGGAATTATTATAGTCATGGTTTTGATTACATAATAAAATGGTAATAGGTAATTTGAAGAGATGTTTGGTATATTTTCAAAGATATGGGTATCTCTATTACAAATCAAATAGAGAGCGCTTAGTTCGCAAATTTTAAATCTCTAATTTTTAAACATCGTGATATTAATGATATTCTAAATATTCTTTCATGTTTGGTTCGAAAGCCTTTATTACAAGACTAGCGAAAACAACAACAACGAAGTGTTCTTTCGTCATTTCATCATCATCAAACACAATTTTGAGGTTTAAACTGGTCTGATAAGCTTTCCTCACTAAAGGATAAAAGAGAAGTGTAGTCTACGTCACGGTTCCATATAGGGTCCAACGGTTCGATATATATATCGAACCGTGGGAACAATAAAGAACCGTACCTAGATAATCGTTGGTCTTTTTGTCCCTATAAATAGTGGATCATTTTTCAATCCCCTCAACCTTTTTGGACTTCTCTTTTCTGCTTCTAAATCTCTTTTCTAGTCATTAGTAAATGATCACGTAATTAGTTAAATATGTTTACTTATGATTATTTCCTTGGTCCCTTCTTCATATGTCCAAAGAGAAATTCACTCACATACTTTTGAAGTGTTAAAAGAAGAAGCTTTGATGAAGACCCCTCCTCTCTAGATCTAGTCATGTTCATCACATTTATTCTTTTGTGTCTTGCGTAAATCCAAGTTATGTGTATGCTTGGTAATCGTGTGTGTCTAAGTTCTCATTTGGCTTTAAAGTGATGTGAGTATCAGTGTTGTGTGTCTAAATTCTCACTTGGTTTTAAAATAGTGTAAGTATGAGTATTGCGTGTATAAGTTCTCACTTGGCTTTAAAGTGATGTGAGTGTGAGTGATAAATGTAAATTGGTTTTATCTAAGATTAAAACTTGACATCTAGCCTTGTGTCAGAAAATTGGAATAGAAGACGTGTGTACATTTGTTCTATCTAAGATTAGAACTCGACATTTAGCTTAGCGTCGGAAATTGGTGTAAGCGACGATGCAATATTTTCTCCGCCAAGAAAGGAGCTTGCAGATATAATGAAAATCTCGAGTACGTGTACTTGAAGAGGGGAGTAGGAACGAAGAGAGAGCTTCGTTGTCGAACAACTATAAATCCTTGGTTTCTTCCTTTAGGTTGTTTCTTTCCTTACTTTTTACTTATTATTATTGATGAGACCTCAATTATACATGGCCTCATCGTCCAAATTAGGCTTAAAATGTACAAAAATATCATAAAAACCGTGCAAAACCCTTTGTATTTTTTTATTGTGTGTTTGTAGGTTCGGATATCGTGAATTCAACAAAAGATCACAAGATTCAAGCAAAACCGAACACGAGAAACGAAGCTACACAAAGAACCGGACCCGAGCATTAATTTTCCAAGAAAAGTCCTTGAAGTTTGAAGATTGTACAAGATTGGTCCCTATATTTTGAAGACTTGTCACTTTAGACCTTTGTAAATCTCATAAATACAAGTTTGGTCCTTAAAGTTTTAAAAATTGACAAAACAAGCCCTTGAAGAATGCTTAAAGTTACATAACAAGCCCCTATTGGAGTTATCAAAAGTTGAAGGGACTAAAATTGTAGTTTAACCAAAGATATAAAGAATGGACTTTGCCCTAAAATGCTATTATTAAACTTTGGGAAGAAAATCACAAATGTGGAAAGATTGAGTGCCAAAACTACCATAAATCATACCCATTTCCCTACCAAACCCGACCAGCCCACCCATATTTACCCAACAAGCCCAAAACCAACCCAACTCGTTTTATTAATCATTTTGAAAAAGAGTTTAATAATAACTCGCGGTAAACACACCCACTAACCTCTAATTTGGATCTAACCATACCACTGTTCATCTATAAACCCTAGAATCCTAATTCACTAATTACCTAAAATTACCCTAATTCATTATCTAGATACCTAATTACACATGTCCTAACCAAAACCCCACAATCAAACCCAACCCCAGCTCACCCATGTGAGCTGTGGGGACCTTCCTTGCCCCATTCACCCTCGTTATAGCAAAATCAGCAGACAAGATTAATGGCCAAGGGTTATTACTTACCCCAATGTTCATTTGATGGTTTAGATTAATTCTGCACAACTGTATCATCACATGTCATGGCTTTATCACATGGGGTTCTTCTTTGACCAACTTCAAATTTTCAACAAAAGGACATATTGGTAATTGCTTAGCTAGGGTTTTCTTTATTCTATAATAGTCTTTTAGTTAGTATAAAAGGAGGTCTCAGTGTGTGAGAACCCCTTTTTTCTATTTTCTTGTAAAACTTTTTAATTAATGAATATTTAAAGTTTTTCTTAAATCCTTTGCAAGAAATCTGAGTTCCAAGTAGTGTAGTGTTTTAAATATTGTGTTTGATTCAACATTTTACAATTTACTTTTAATGTTTTATTTAAAGATTCTTTTCTTAAAAGAGATTTGAGAAAAGTTTTTGAAGAACCATTTGTGCTTAAATTGATAATAAGCTGGATTGGCACCTCAGCTTGTTGTTAGGTTAGGCTCAAGTGTTAATTTTTTTATGTTCTCTTTAAATTTACTTGCAAGTTTTATCTCACAGATTTTAACAAAAATCTTTTATGTTTATTATTTTATGATTAAAGCTTAGTGTTTCATAAGCTATACGACAAGCTATTGACACGAGCTTGTGGAATTGCTTTTGGAGCTTTTATCTCCTTGTTCTTTGGTGTGTTCAAACTGGTTACAAGAAGGTGCCTGATTTTGAAGATATGCTTAGTTTTTTCTTTACCTCTGCAACCAAAAACTTCCAAATCTACTTGACCAAAGATCTAGCTAACATGGAGATGGAATTCATCCATTGTGGGGCTTGGATGTAGGTCCTACAAGGTAAAAACAAGCTTCAGCCCTCCTTGTGTATGAAAACATTGTGATTTTAGGTGATTTTGTGAAAAGTTTGTTTGTATGCTCATAGGTTCATTTTTATTGTTGATTTGAGTTTTCTGCATGTTTTATGCAAGTTCTTGGTAGATTAATGGTAGTGTAAGTTGTTATTGCAAAAATACATTGTTAAGTTTTCAATCAGTTAAGTTAAAAGGGTGTTTGGTTAAGGGTGTTAAAAGGATTTTTGGGTGACACAAGGTCTTACAGCTAAGTATTTTTTATTGATAGTTTGATTGTTAGTTTTAAGCATCTTAATGTGTGAGTGAAGTTTGCATATTTTGTTCAAAAATAGGTAAAACATATCAGCCTTGATATCTTGGTGGTTTTTAAGTAATTTGACTTGAAATCTTGCTAGATGCTAGTTTACATGTTTATATAAGTCTGTTTGTTATTGGTTGTTAACTTGGTAGCTTATTAAAGCTTTTGGCTTAAGTTGAAATCCACTAGAAAAGCTGTCATAGACACTTGTCCGAGAACGTTCACTTTTGTTAGTCATCAGATATCGGATGACACTTAACTGTTAGGTCATCCTATATCTAACAACAGGGTTATTTCTGTTTGCTTATTGGTGTATAACTGTTTGCTTTTTGGCTTGTATTTGGCTGTGTTTTTGCTTAATCTTAGGTTCTATCACCTCCCCAATAAGTAGAAAGCTTATTGGGGTTGATCTTGTCCAAATAAAGAAAAATATAGTGCATGAAGGCCTACGTAATCCTTGAATTATCCTAACCTTAGAATGATTAAAGAGAGAGAGAAATAGATGAAGAAAGAGAGATAAAAATAGATGAAAAATTAGGGCTTGTAACTTATGGTGTGTGTTTTTGGTGATTAAGGACTTAGGAAAGTGATTAATGAATGATTAAGGCTTAATTAGGGTTTATACATCCTATTTAAGAGATTTGGGTCCTTGGTTTGAAGTTTAACAAAGGTTTGATGTGAAAATGGGAAGTATACTTTTGTAGATTAGGGTTTTCTAATGATCTAGGGTTTTATCTTAGTAAATGTGATTATCCTTCTCTTAGCTACTGATGCAAACTTAATTAGGTTCTATACATTGTGTCTTAGATGTCTAAAGAGTTCATACACTTGGTTTAAGGGTTTAGTTTAGGTAAACATGTCTAAAGAGTCAAAATACCTATTTTGACCTAATTTACAAGTCATGCATTGAAATCTTGTACCTTATGCATTAGGATACTGTACATTATCTTATCATAATATTATAATGTTAATGAAGTCCTATGAGTGTTTGTTGACTTGTCCTAAAAGACTAGGTTATGATTCCATGTAGATTTCTTAATATAAAGGTTTCTATATCATTAAGCCCAATGACTTTTGAAATTGAGTATTTTGAAGTTCGTTTATTCTCGATTCTTGACAAATTGAAAGACATAAAAATATCGAGCTTTTAATTGTTCTTGGTTGTTAAGGATATTTGAAATTCTATGTCTAATTCAATCAACACGTAAAAAGTGGAAAATAATAGGCTACGTATCCGTAAAACACCGTGCAAATACCAATTACTATTCACAAAGTACAAATTTTAAATGCATAAAAGTAAAATTGCTTGAAATGTAAGCTAAATGAAAGTATAAGGACTGAATTGTAAATTTCAGAAACTACAAGGACCAAATGTGTAAAATTTAACCAACTAGTAACAACTTTAACAAACTTACTAACTGATTTTGTAAAAACTGAAACTAAAAGGAGCGATTATTTGCAAACCCTAAAAACTTGCAAGTTTAACACTGAATTCAAGCTTTAACAAACACTAGGGACCCGTCAGCAATAAAATGGAAATATATATGAAAAAAGGGCTAGCGCATACACTAAGCTGGTTTGAGCTTATTTTTGAACCAAATTTGTTCTGGTTTGTTTTAAAATGCTTAAAATAGAAAATGATCTAGACTTGTAAAAGGAATCAGCTTAAAAGCTTGTAAATCACAATGTAGCTTATTCTAATAAGCCAAGAATAAGCTATCTAGAAATCCAGACTTCCACAATTTGTTTTTCTTGTAAAATCTGATTAACCAACTAACAAGAGGATTGGAATGTCTTTTAGAATGAAAAAATGGTTCACTAGATAAGCCATAATATGGAATTAAGCACAAATGAGCTTATTTGACCAACGTTGACCAAAAATTCCAAAAAAACATATTTTTACAAATTCCACTCAGGACATGTTGGCAACAAGATTTGTGAAAGAAAATTGACAAATTTGTGAAGTAGAAATGGAGAAATAGGAAATCAGTAATGACTTTGTCACAGAAACATGCATAAGCTCATAAGCTAACTGAAAAGCTATTTTCTCACTCAAACTTCTAAACTGTATAATTTCCTTTTACACACTAAAACCTTGGATGTTGAACTACAAATAGAAACAGGTTTGAGGAAATATGATCAAGTAACAAAGAAATGCTAATGGATTGAATTTGGCTAGTTTTTTGATGAACAAGTGAACAGATTCTTAACCCAAACTTTTTTACAACCAATTGCCTTTTTAAGGACTATTTTGACCACAAACTGAAACAAAAGTGTTTACACTAGTTTACTTGATGTAAATGAGCAAGAATTAACAAGTTAAACAACCTTGAATCACCAACTCTGATTTAAACCAAACACTTCTTTAAAATCAGTTATCCAACTTTTTCAAGGTGAATTTAAGCACAAGTCTAAAACAGGTTTTGACTCTTATCAGACTATGTTAATATGACAAAATGAGGTATGTTTGATCTGAAAACAAGCAAGTAACCACTCTTAACCACAAAATGAGACTAATGACTTTTGACTGTTGAAAATCAAGACTGGAATTAAGTCAAACAAGATTAAAGGCTACAAATCTACTAATAATCTATCAAACTGATTCAGTTATGCTACAATCAAGCTAAACACATTATCATATCAACAAATAAGAGCTAATCTAAGAATTTAGCAGGCGGAACACTTGAGAGGAACCAAAATTGGGATTTCTAGAACCTTTTAGCTAAGAAGCCTCCTCTGATGGAGTAGAGGAGCGCTGAGCTCTCTAGAAAACACTTGAACACCAGTAATTAACCCAAATCCATCAACCTTATCATCAATATCAACAACAATCTATAACCCTGCTACAATAATGAAAAATGGCTTGAAATGAACTGCAATTGAGCTCCTTATGAAATTGACAGCTACTAGTACTCCAAGATATCATCAAAGCATCCATTTATCATGCAAGATCAATGGCAACACATAGAATCAACAAGATTGCAGTAGAAAGGAAGTATGATAAGAATGAAGTGAACTGAATTTTTTTTGTTTTATTTATTTAGAGGGAAAATCTATTACAAAGGCTAACTGACTAACTAACAGGCTCTTAAGTGTGTGTCAAACACTTAAGAGTTGTTGTAACTGAAAAGGTAAAGCTAGAATTAAGAGAGAAAATGGAAGTGTGTGTTTTTCACACTTTAAGCTACCAGTTACAAATGAGATATCTAACTGTTATTTATAGAGTTGGAATGATGAAGTAGTTGGGGTAGATGAGGTGTTGTGATCAATGGGAGAGTGCCAGGTGTCATGATTTGGTCAATTGCAAATTCTCGTGTTCATCACAAATTGGGGGAATTTAATCTGATTGATTTTAGTGTAATTGGATAGTCTGAGTAGCTTCCTTGCTTGATTCAGAGTAAGTTTCATGTTAAGTTCAATTTCTGAAATGCCTTCCTTCTCAAAATCGAATCTGGGCGCGTTTAACTTTGAAGGTGACACGTGGCGTCCCTTGATTGGTATTTATTTGATCATACGGATCATTATCCAGTTTGGATAAAATGAATATTGCATGTCAGCTTCTGATTGGATGAAAGGAGAGAAAGTGGGTTTCGCTGTGTTGATTCGGTATTTAATGCAAATGAGTTAGTGGCCTAGCTGGCGTATGACATGGTGATCCGAATACCACTTTTCCTTTCTTCCCATTGGTTGAAATGTTATATATATGGATTAATACCAAAGTTTGTATGATTTTGTCACTTTCAGCCCATCTTCTTTAGCAGAATTGTCATTTGAGCTCTTTTCTTCATTCCTTTGGCAAATTAAGTCATTTGACTTGCATTCTTGATTATTTAAGTCCTTTGACTTAGTTGACTTGAAGGTTGACCAGGTTTGACTTTTGATATTGACTTTTCCAAAATTGCATTTAAGTCCCTCAACTTTTGAACATTGTCAAGATAGGTCCTTTATCTTCAAATGGCTTGTCAACTTTGATATTTCTCTTGTCTTTTCTTCATAAATGAGCTTGGTTTCACTTGTTTGCTTGAAATTTGTATCCTTGTTACCTATTTAAGCACAAACACAAAACATACCACATAATACTACTTTATAGCACAAAAGTTAGGTATTTTCTATATGTTTTAGGGTGATTTGTTGACTTATTGATATGAGATTTTGCTCATATCAAATCCCCTACACTTGATCATTGCCATGACCTCATGCAATGCTATATTTTAAAGCACAAATTTATATTTTCCTTATAATTAACCCACCTTGGCTAATATGGAATGCTTTTACACTTCTCTACACTATATGATGCATGATTTTGATTTTATACAATGCAATGCAAAGAAAGTAATTCTATTTATATATTTTGGATTTTTCATAAATGGTTTTGATGGAAAAACTCATAAGGAAATCAATGAATTAGATTAGGGCTTTTGGTACCATGAACACTTATCACCCTCAAGTTTCACTTTCCCCATACCAAGCTTAAAAATGGGATCATTGCATTCACAAGTAAAAAGTGCATCAACTTATTCATGACAATTAAATGTGGAACTGGTTATTATTTGAGCAAATTGCTTGAGAGCAAATTTGTCATTATTTAAAGCGTGAAGTATAAGAAATGTAAAATCCAAAAATAAGGAAGCACGGTTTTAATCCTAAGTAATCCTCTCATCCATTACTCAAAAAACTGCTCACAGTTAATATAAGTCCGACTCAAGAATAATAAGTCATTCGCCTAATGTGTAAGATCCTTATGTCATGCATTAATAAGTAGCTACACACTCGCTAAGGAAAGAAAAATAAAACTCACGCAATAATTTATATCCGCTGCCTTTTTGGGACTTTGGATCTTCAATCCCGCACCCGTCAAGGTAATATTGGATTGGAGCAACTATCAAATCCCCGCAACCCTTGTGAGAGTAATATTGGAATTCAATAGTTACTATAATTAACACTTCACTGCCCCTCTTGGGAGTCTTGTATAATTTTTTTTTTCTTTTTCTTTTTTTTCTAACCACTCATTTTTCATAAGCCGCTCTTATTTTTCTTTATTCCTCACAAAGAAAATTGAAAAGAATAAAAGGAAAAACACCCGCTAAGTATTAAGCATGACATAAGTCTAGTACACATAAAACGTTCTAACTTAGAATCTTAAGACGTACTTATACCAACCATGAATGATTAGTCAAAAATACATAAGAGACTACAAACCGATTAAAACCATTCTTGATTATTTATTAACATATATACATGCGAAGAAAATAGAGGAAATAAAGAGAAGGGTTTAGCCACAAGTAATTGTCATGAAGTTTATCTAGCCCTTTTATACTTGCTTCAACTCTATCATCTCCCATTCTCCACAAATTTAAAGTCTCAAATAATGAGAGTAGTGGATGCTTAGCCTAATAGACCAATGAAGGACTATATGGTTAAGGATACTAGCTAGAGAATGCTTAGATAAGCAAACTCGGGTTGAGTCAAAGTATTCATGGCGGGCCTAATATGTCAAAGATATCTAAATTTGTTAAACTATATCCTTTATTATATATATTTTTTTCTTTTTAATTTTTCATAAAGAACAAAAGAGGAAATATATACAATGCAAATGTGTTATGCAAATGAAAAATGATTGATGCAAAAATTATGAATGCATATTTTTGGTGGCCAAAGTAATCAAAAAGTTAAAAAATGTTTGAAAAATTAATTTTCCAATTTATCATGAAGGTCAATGACAAAGTCTAGGTAAAGTCACTTCGATAGAAGACCCCCCTACACTTAAGATAAACATTGTCCTCAATGTTTAAGAGTATTGGAGTATCAACTCCCCTACACTTATGACAATGAATAGACTTTACTTAACTCTTGTTAAGGAAAGATCAACTATAGTCAATTCATTTTTTAAGCACAATGTGTCTATGAAAAATCACAATAGGAACGAAGTGAACCGGATACAAGGGCCTCCTCCATAAGCTCCAATGTACGTGATGAGAGAGAAACCCTACAAACAACATGAAGACAAAAGGAAGGTCTCCCCTACACTTCTCATCAACTCTATACCCTTATTGCTATCCTACCAGACTATAAGTCTAAAAACTCTAAACCTAGTTATTCAAGCTCGATTAAGGAGTCTCTAGCTCGACTCTTCCCACAATGAATTAATTCAAGGGGAAAACGGGGATCTCTTGGACCATTACCACGGAAATGTCCTCCCCAAAATAGTGCTTAACACGGTGACCATTCACTTTGAAATTTAGACCATCGGGTTGTGACAACTCAATAGTTCCATATGGAAATACTTGATCAATAGTCAATGGACCAGACCATATCGACTTAAGCTTGCCCACAAAGAGTTTCAACCTTGAGTTAAAGAGGAGAACCGACTCTCCAACTTTGAACTCACGGTTCTTGATCTTAGCATCATGCAATTGCTTAGTCTTTTCCTTGTAAAGCAATGAGTTTTCATAAGCATTGGCTCTCAATTCATCCATTTCATTGAGTTGGTCCTTTCTATGTGAACCGGCTTGGTTTAAATAAAAATTAGCCCACTTGAGAGCCCAAGAAGCCCTATGCTCTAACTCGAATGGGAGGTGGCATGCTTTTCCATAGAAAAGCCTATATGGAGTACAACCAATTGGTGTCTTAAAAGCTGTCCTAAAAGCCCACAAAGCATCATCAAGCTTATCCGACCAAGAAGCTCGATGCTCTCCCACAGTTCTTTCCAAAATTCTCTTTAAACCACGATTTGTGACCTCGATTTGACCATTAGTTTGAGGGTGATACGCGGTAGAAAGTCTATGGTTAACACCATATTTCTTCATAACTCTTGTAAATTGATCATTACAAAAATGAGTAAAACGATCACTTATGATGGCCCGAGGTACACCAAATCTAGCAAATAATTGCTTCAAAAATTTCACTACAACTCGAGCATCATTAGTAGGCAAGGCTTTGGCCTCAACCCACTTTGACACATAGTCAACGGCTACGAGTATGTACTTATTTCCCTTAGATGATGGAAAAAGGCCCATGAAATCTATTCCCCACACATCAAAAATCTCACATTCTTGTATGAAGTTTTGTGGCATCTCATCTCGTTGAGTAATTTTTCCTTGTCTTTGACATACATCACAAAATTTCACCATCTCTTGGGCATCTTTGTATATGGAAGGCCAATAGTAACCCGAATCAAAGACTTTCTTGGCGGTGTAGTTGGGCCCAAAATTTCCACCCGTAGGTCCCTTATGATAAGCTTCTAAGATCATAAATGCCTCGGGCCCATCTACACACCGTCTAATGATTTGGTCCGCACATTGCCTAAAGAGGTAGGGGTTATCCCAAAAGTAGTACTTCACTTCCTTAAGAAATTACTTCTTTTGTTGGGATGTGAGACCCTCTATTAGCACATCCCCACACAAGATAGTTTGCAATATCCGCAAACCAAGGGGTGGCATCCTCTTGAGAAGAGATAGACATGAGCTCCTCTAATGGAAAGGATTCATTAATTTCCGTATGAGGCAATTCACCTTGAAAAGGATGCTCAAGTCTACTCAAGTGATCTGCCGCTAAATTCTCGGCCCCTTTGTTATCACGAATCTAAATGGAAAACTCTTGTAGCAATAAAACCCATTTCAAAAGTCTAGGCTTAGCATCTTACTTTGTCATGGGTTACTTGAGAGCGGAATGATCCGTATACACTATGGTCTTAGATAGCACAAGATAGGGTCAAAATTTCTCAAAGGCATAGACTATAGCAAGCAACTCTTTTTTATGGTGGTATAATGCTTATTCACTCTTTGTCCTAACACGGCCCCCACGACATAATCACTAGCGTCACACATAAGCTCAAAAGGCAAATCCCAATTTGGGGAAACCAAAACGGGAGCCTTAGTCAACTTTTCCTTAAGTATCTCAAAAGAGTCTAAACACTCTTGGGTGAAAATGAAAGGAGCCTCTTTTTCCAAGAGGTGGGTCATCGGTCTTGCAATCTTAGAGAAATCTTGTATGAAACGTCTATAGAATCCCGGATGTCCCAAAAAACTTCTAACTCCTTTCACCGTGGTAGGTGGGGGAAGCTTAGCAATAACATCTATTTTGACACGATCCACTTCTAAACCCTTATTGGATATCTTATGTCCCAAGACCATCCCCTCTTTGACCATGAAATGGCACTTCTTCCAATTAAGAACAAGACGTGTTTCTTCACACCTCTTTAGCATACGTTCTAAATGGGAGAGACAAGAAGTGAATGAATCTCCAAAGACCGAGAAATCATCCATGAAAACTTCCATAGTGTGCTCAATCATGTCATGAAAGACTTCCATCATACACCTTTGAAATGTCCCCGGTGCATTGCACAAGCCAAAAGGCATTCTCTTGTAAGCAAATGTACCATAGGGACAAGTGAATGTGGTATTTTATTGATCCTTAGGGTCAATGGGTATTTGAAAATAACCCGAGAATCCAGCTAGAAAGCAATAGTACTCATTTCCCGCTAAGCGTTCAAGCATTTGGTCCATAAAAGGCAATGGGAAATAATCTTTCCTAGTAGCATCATTGAGCTTCCTATAACCAATACAAACTCTCCAACCCGTGACAAGTCTAGTAGGAATAAGCTCATTGTTTTCATTAGGCACTACGGTGATTCCACCCTTCTTAGGAACACAATGTACCGGGCTAACCCATGGAGAGTAGGAAATGGGGTAAATCATACCCGCATCAAGGAGTTTGATAACTTCCTTCTTAATGACCTCATAGAATTTAGGGTTAACCCTTCTTTGGCTTTGAATGGCGGGTTTGTAATCATCCTCTATAAGGATTTTGTGTGTACAAAAATTTGGATCAATTCCCCTTATGTCGGATATTTTCCATGCTATGGCTTGCTCATGTTTCTTAAGGACCTCTATGTGTTTTTCCTTCTCATCATCTTTAAAGTCTTTAGCAATAATCACTGGTAATTGGTCTTTCCCCTATAAGAAAGCATATTCAAGGTGGGATGAAAGGTCCTTAAGTTCAAGGGTAGGTAGACTCTCTATGGAAGGTTTTACTATGGATGGATCATCATTGGTAACTTCTTGTAGGATAGGTGAAGGAATGGGATCCTCATTGAGCAACTTTTGGATAGTGAGAATGTCTTCTTCCCAATTGATGGGAGAATCATCATTACCAAGGAAGTTGGACTCAAATTCCTCCAAGAGGAAATCACTCGCTCCAAAAGGTGTTAAGGAGGGAGAAATTAAGGCAACGGTCTCTACATGAGGCATGTCTTCACTATCATTCTTACAAGCTTCATGGAAATGCTCATCACACACCTCATCAAGTACATCCACTATGTTAATTGTTTCACAAGCTTGAGACTTCTTAGTCACTTTTCCTGGCTTAAACACCACTTTCTCGTCCTCAATTCTCATAATTAGTTCTCCCTCTGCCACGTCTATAAGAGTACGACCCGTCCTCAAAAGTGATCTACCAACAATTAGAGGAACTCTCGGGTCCATATCATAATCAACCACTACAACATCCGCCGGAAAGGTAAACTTATCCACACCTACAAACAAATCCTCCGCATACCTACCGGGTAAGCTATGGTACGATTGACTAACTCAAGGGTCATCCTAGTTGGAGTGAGCCCGGGAAGAGAGAGTTTTTGCCAAACCGATAAAGGCATGAGATTTATGCTTGCCCCTAGATCCGCTATTGCCATGCAATTTTCCACCCTGGGAAAATTACAAGGGATCAAAAATCGCCCCGGATCTCCAAGGTTTGTAGGTAAGGTTTTGAGCAACACGGCGGAGCAATTCTCATTAAGGGATGTGTTAGGAAAATCCACCAATTTTTCCTTGTTGGAGAGGAGATCTTTGAACATCTTAGCAAACTTTGGCATATATGCAAGAGCTTCCGGAAAGAAGATGCTTATGTTAAGTTTCTTGAACATCCTCAAAAAGTTTGAGACTTGTATATCATCCTTGTTTTTCAATTTTGCCTTTCTCAATCTTGATGGGTAAGGAAGGCTTGGTTTTGGTGTAGATGGAGTAGTTGTTGTTGTTGAAAGTTTATCTTTGTTGGTTTCTTCATTGGGATGTATGGAAGGTAAAGGAGGAGTGAGTATAGGTTGAGAAGGTGTAGGTGTTGAAGTGGTAGAGCTTGAAGGTGGTGAAGAAGATGTAGTAGGCTTATCACAAGGTGGAACCATAGTAGGCTTAACCATATAAGGTGTAGGAGGTGAAGGATCATTAGTTGTCTTTCCACTTCTTGTTGTGATAGCATTGACATTAGCCCTTGGGTTTGTTTGTGTGTTTGAAGGTAGAGCCCCTTGTGGTCTTTGATTAAGTGCCATCAAAATCCTTTTGGTAGACTCCTCATTCATAATTCTCATTTGCTCTTGCATTCTCTTTTCACTTTCACGAATTCTTCTTTCAACAAACTCATTATTATCATGTTGCCCATATCCTTGATTTTGACCTTGATGGTATCCTTGATTTGGAAAGGGTGGAGGTGGTTGGTTAAATCCTTTACTGGGTGTATGAAAGTTATTTCCTTGATTGTGAAAGTTGTTGGGTGCTCTATAGTTGTTCCCGTGGTAGCTTGGCCTAGGCCCTTGATTTCATTGTAACAGTTGAGGAGTATTGGGTTGAGTATGGGTGGGTGGATGGGGTGGAAAGCCGGGTGGAGAAAGGTAGTTACTTGACTTGTAAGAGAGATTGTTTTGATTGATGTTAGGTTTGAAGTGCTCTCTATGTTCTTCTTGATAAGCATAACACTGAACTTGATAACCTTGAACCTTGTCACATTGTAAATAAGAATGAGGACCTCCACAAGTCTCACATGAAATAGCAATGGCATTCACATCATTGGTGGAATTGTTGCCCAAGGAAACTTTCATAAAGTCTTGCATCATGATTTGTTGCATCTTTTGGGTGTTTTACAAAAGTGCTTGACTTTCCTTTTGGGCTTGAGTCAATTCTTGCATTGTTAAAAAGGAGTTGACTCTAAAATGTTTTGGAACCACCCTCTTGAATAACATGGACTCTCTCATCAAATTGTGTGTTAGTTTGCACCATGGATTTAGTCTCAATAATGTCCCATGCCTCTTGAATGGATTTGGAAAGAATATTCCCACCCGCGAAGGAGTTGAGGGAATCTTGGTGATGTGGTCTTAATCCATTGTAGAAAGTATTGATTTGGTGAACTTCATTGAATCCATGATTGGGGCATTTTGTCAATAACTCCTTATACTCTTCCCAAGCATCACTAAAGGTTTGGCTAGGTTTTTGTTGAAATCCAATAATTAGGTTTCTCAAAGCCGTGGACCTAGATGGGGGAAAGAACTTGTTGGTCCCTTGTAATTCGTTATTACTTATTAACTTAAGTAATAACTCTTACTTCGACTCAAGTGAGTTGTTTTAACAATAGATAAGAATTATGAAAGATTAAAAAACAATACCAATATACTTTTCAACGTATAGACTTTTATTAGAATCAAATAAAGAATCTATAACCCACTTGTTTGCGGAATAACAAAGTGGTTGAATGACAATGGGGTTTGATCTCCTTTACTTAAACGTCTAACCAAAGTTAAAGTCTAAGCTCCAATCTAAACGTTCATATGCATCTTGGTTATATGGTTTAGTTGGTATCGAGAGAGAAAGTTTTTCCAGAGTTTAAGCTCTTGTATTGGTTAACTCTTTCTCTCCCAATGTACACTCCTTATATAGGCAGTGTGAATTAGGGTTTACATTTTGCATGTACCAATGCATGGGTTTATCCAGTGGGTAGTTGATGCCCATGCTGGATAAACAGTACAAAGTAAATATTAAACTATTCTAGAAAAGATAAAGGTTGTACTTATATCTAAGTATACAAGCAACCTACTTTGACTTAAAGTTATCTTTTCCCGCCTAATGCAAACCATCAGAATATTGAAGAGTCTTTAGTATCCTAGAGGAGATCGACAACATTCAGTTTGGTATTGTCAAGCCAAACTAAACCGAAAGCCCTTCTTCAGTCCTTGTTCTTCAGCAACTAGACCGCCTAGTATTTGAAGCAAAGACTTATTTGTCTTCTAAGTTCACTGGAAGGGGAGTACTGAACTTTCTTCAGCTATAAAGTCTTCAGTAGGAACTTTGTGTCTTTGGTCATCCTTCAGTAGACTGGCCTTACTGCTGAGTGAAACACTCAGGGGGATTTTATATTCAAATCCTAGAGTTGCTTCAAGGTCAGTAAATACTGACCCAACAATCTCCCCCTATTTGGATATACAAATAGACTAAGTCTAATGTCAGTAGTAAGTGAGCATAACAACTTCTTCTTAATTGCAGTGAACAATTAATAACTTATAAACATAAAATAATCATTTATTTAATCACATTACAAATTACGACAAAATATTACAAATGATTATTTAATTCTCCTTAGGCCTAAGTTCTTCAATGATGGAAGTCTGAGTTAATGGATCTGAGTTTCTATGGTCCAATATAGCAAGCAAGCACATGCTGAAGGTTTTAGCAGCATCAGTAAGTTCTGGACCACCATGAAGAGAGTAAAAGATCCTTTGAACATTCAAGAGAAGTTCATTGTTCATTTCATCAAGATCACTTATGCCCACAAAGTCTTGACGTTCTTGATGATTGAACATAATCTTTCCTAGTTATGGTTCGTCCAGTACATGACCAGGAAGATGATTTTGAAACTGAACAAGGCCTTTGTATTTCTTTGTAGTGACAAAGATGTCACCGACTTCAGGTTGTATCAGATTTGCTCTTTTGTTCAGCTCCAGTATTGGATCTTGATCCTCAAGAGAAACTTGAGTGTTGATGTTCAGAATTTCACCTAGTCTTTCATGATTTCTCATAAAGTGATCGATTTTGGTGCGAACTTCATCCCATCTCTTGGATTTTCTTTTCTCGATCATCACACTCATTTCCATCCATTCAGTGTAAGAAAGTTCTTTTCCTTGAAAGTTTTCAAGTATCTCATTAGTTCCATCACCCCTATAGAACTTGAGATTGATGTCGCCTTTGCTGGTCAACATGTCAACATTGGTGATTGGTGAGATATTTCTTCTGTTAAGCCTTGTTATACAAAAATTTTCATATAACACTTTCTTCTTGAAGACACTTTCTACTTCAACTTTTCAAATTTGTTCACACAAGCTTAGCTTCAGATCTCTTAGTTTCTCCTCTTGCTGAAGCTTGTATAGATTGTTAAGTTCTTCCTGAGTGGCTACTCCAGCGCTGATCAAAGAATCATTCATAGTAAGGTATCCTTTGTTTTGGGTATAAAGGGAGGTGACCCACTATCAGTTGTTTCCCCACTTGTGGTCAGCCCTTACATATCATCATCTTTGGCTGATGACTCCCCCTTACCCTTTGCTGGGCTCTTTTCAGTGATAGGTGACTCAATGGATTGTTTCTGAGCCTTCTTTTGGGCATGTTTCTGAAATAGCTGCTGGATTGTGTTTTTCTCCCCCTCAACAGAAGACTATCCAGCAGCTTCTGATGACCCACCAGCAGGGAAGAAGCCACAAAGATGATCAAGAGTGTTAGTTACCTTGGCCAGCATGGCTGGAACAGTTTCAAGGGCATTTAGCTTCTACTGAACCTCTTCAGAAATGGCCAACTTTTTTTTCACCAGCAACGCCACTCTATCTTTGATCTTGGACATAGAATCACACAAGGTATTAACTTGGCCAGGAACTGGTTTGAATTCTGGTGGAAACTCCATGGAAGCACCGTTGATGGACTCCAATAGAGAGGACATCTCTTGCTTTAAGGAAGTGGTGGTGGCCACATCTTGGACCAAGGGCTTCAAAGCAACAATGATGACATCCTTAATTTGTTCAGCAGAAGGAGGAGGTGGTCTTGCTTTGATAGTTGAGATTTCATTGTCAGCAAGCACCTTTTCTTCCTTCAGTCTAGCAACCTGTGATTGAAGAATCAACACTTGATTGGTTAATTTTATTACCTGCTCAGTTCTGGGGGATAGTGGCTTTTGTGTTGCATCAGCAGGTTCTTCATCACTGTCATCTAGATTGACTGGAAATCTTTCATTGAACCCAACTTCTTTCTCCAGATCATCTCTAGACATGCTGACAACAAAAGTAGGCAAGTGTCCCACCTTGGCTCCTATGGTGAGATGCACTTCCTTGGGAATCTTTGGAGCATCATCATGAGTGTGTGGATCAGTTTCAAGCCCTTCACCACCAGGTTTGGTTTGACCTGATGGATCCTGAGAAAGAGTCCATGATAAATTTAGATCAATGATAATGTTTTTGGTTCCTTCAGTAGAACCCTGTTGTGGGGGAGCTACATCATTAGAAACAGATAGGCCAGGGTCGACATCAGCTGTTGGATTTACTGACACATCATTCCCTGATGCAGACTCAGAGTGACAAGTGATAGAAATTGGTAATGAAGTATGACTTGTATTCAGAATGAAAGTACTTACCAATGTTGACTCCACACTACTGAGCTGAGGGTGAGCTCTATCTTCACCCTTTTCTCCTAAAGAAGTTGAGAGATGGGTTGCTTGTTGGGCCTCTTTATGCATATCTCCTCCAACAGAGACTGAAGGTGATGGCTGGCTGGGGTTCTTGTCCTTGGCCAGGGACTTGGTCTTCTTCAAAGCATGGCCTTGGGAATCATCATCAATCTTCTTTGAGGAAGATTGTGTGAGGGTTTTCCTCTTTCTGGACTCACGTCTAACCTACTTGGTATTAATTGATGTTTGCTTCTGACGAGGTCTAGCTGAAGCTCCAGGCTTTTTGCCTTGTAGATCCCCTTCTCCAGTTGGAGAAGTGTCTTTGGGAGCTTTGTTCACTACTGGACCATCTGCTAAGCAGATGTCCAGCATGGGTTGTGTAAGAGGAGGATCAATGGTGCTGACTGGAATGTTCCAGCGAGTGAGATCAAAGGTTTTAAAAATTAGGTTCTCTCCATTGATTTTTGAAAATTCATTTCCAAGATGGTCAGCAAAGAGGAGAGATAGGAATCTGGTGTACACAACGTTTTTCTCTCTAGTATTTTTCTCCAGCTTCCCATGGAGATCTTCAAAAATAATCCTCCCAAAATCAGCTTTGACACCCTTGGCCAGACAGTATAAAATAACAGCATCCTTTTGATTGATCTGGTCAAGGCCTCCAGTTCCCCCCCAAACATTCAATGAGAATGGTCATCAACAATTTCCATCTTGGTGGAAAAGCAATTCTTTTTAACCCCCCTTTTTTAGAACTTTCTTCAACATACCCAATCTCTTTAAAGAAAATTTTAACAACCTTAAAATCATCAGGTATTGCTTCATACTCATTAGGTTTTTCTAAATAACCTAACCCCAAAAATTTTCTAAATATTTAACCCAAATCTACAATGAATCCCTATCGTGGTAGAATCAAACTCAATGGACTTCTTGTTGTTAGAAGCCTCTGTTGTAAACCAAAATTCATTTAGCACATTTTGAAATATAATACCAGGATCCTCAAATAAAGCATACCTTAAAACACTTTTGGATAGATAAGTCAAAACTTGTTCCCCAGGAACAGACTTAATGGATTCAGGTTTAAGCAAGGTGATGTTGTTGGGTTTGAAGAAGATATCATCAATGGGATAGTTAACATGAGTGGATGGTTTAAGAGCGATTTTGGTAATCTTGGGGCTGGAAGATGATTCAGCCATTTATGTTTCTATGTGTGTTTTGAAAGAAAGAGAGTTTGTGTATGTTTTTGGGTGAAAATATTTGTAAGCGTGGAATGAAATCCAATTGTTAGGGATTATATGAAAACTTTAACTGATTTGTAAAAAGTTTTTAAAACCATTTGAAAAAGTTATAAATCTTTAGGGTTTCTTTTGAACATTTGGCACAAACTTTCTCATTAATGTTCTGTAAAAAGGTATGATTTTCTGTTGCTTTGAATAGTGAAACGCCCCATGTGTCAGGGAGTTGTTGACTGTGGATGGAGACGTTTGAAATTTCCTTAATTAAAAAATGACACCTTTTTGAAAGAATGTTTGTTTTATTCACAAGAAATTTAATGCCATTGATAGTTGAGTTTTACTACCCTTTAGGAAAAGAGAGCAAAAGTGGCAAGTATTAACGAGCAGTTTAGGAAAACCACAAGTTATGACCCAAAGTGGGGATCGTTCTCAAGGAGGCTAGTGTGTTATGTGTGTAAGGATTTGGATTAGATTTGTGATTATATTGTTGAGAAAGAAAAATAGAAATGAGATTAGAAGAGAAAGACGGTTATGAAGACGGATTAAACTAAGTCGAAAAGGGTGTACACGTAAAACCGTAAAAAGCACCCAAAATTAAAATTTTACCCTAAAAATACCTAAAAATTACCAAAAATCCCTAATAATATTGTAAGAGTTTACAAAAAATCCAAACTTGCCAAAACCTTTTAATTAATTAGATAATGACTTTTTAATACTAATTAAAGCCTTAAAAATCAAAATTAATTGTTAAAAAGTCCCAAACAAGATTTTAAAGTTTGTAAACCTAACAAATACCCTAATTAAGCTAAAAAGTATTTTTCAAAATTTTAAAATCACCAAAAACTATTTTTAAACAATTAAAAACTATTAAAATCAATTAAAACTTAAATTAATTCTAGCAAATAATTAAAAGTCCCTAAAAATATTTGGAAAGTTGCAAAATTCCTAATTAAGTGTTTAGAACCTAGGAAAAATATAAAAACTTAGAAAATCAGACTTTTAATTTTTAATAATAAAATAATATTAAAAATCCAAAAATTATAAAAAATTCTAAAAACTTGCAAACTAGCTTAATTTAACCTAAATAACTCAGAAATGAAAGTGAAATTACCTAAATACCCCTAATGGGCCTAGAAAATGGGCTAAACCCAAAACAGTACCTTATTGGGCCAAATTTGGGCCCAATAACAAAAAGTGTTCAAAATAAGCCCAAAAAGCACAGGTTGACTCAAAATTTGATTTTAAACAACTTTTTCCAAAGGCACAAAAGCTGAAAGTGTGAAATAAGCTAGCTTATACCAAGCAGCTTATTCTTAATGGGCTTTTTGGCCCATTAAGCTATAAGCCAATGCCATAAGCTAAAGTTTGACACACAAGCTTCTTTTAACCTAAATAAGACTTCTACAAAAAGAAATTTGAAATAAGCCCAAGGAATAAGCCTGAAAATGCAATAAGCAATCTACAGAAAACGACAAAATAGTCGTTTTTGAGTTCTAGGCCACCCCAAGTGCTGATTCAAGTTTCTATAGCTTCTAAATGACTTAATTAAGCAAAATAAACAAAGAGTTTTCAAATAAGCTGACTCAATAAGCTAGAAAAAGCAAATAAGCACTTATGTAAAAGTCAAATAAGTTGGTTTTCTAGTAAAAAGTCAAAGTCAAAGTCCAATAAGCTCCAGTCTACTTAAATGGGTCAAATAATGAAGACCTATCACAAAAAATAAGTTGTTGAAAGTCTGGATAAGCTAGAATAGCTTATTGATAAGCTGAATTCAAAATTACACTAGCAGGGGCTAGTTTTGAGTGTTGAGCAGTGGAAACTTTTTCCACTGCTTAACTTGTTTGACTTTTTGTCTTTAGTGACTTTTTTGGAGATTCAGATTACACAAAGGCACCCAAATGATCTTTGGATCAAAAGGAGTCAAGAACAATCAAAACAACACAATCACAAACACCCAATTGATACAGTTTAATCAATCAATCACCAGATATGATACAAACATGAACACTTAAGCAGTTAAGCACTTATGAGCAGTTTTAGCACAAATCAGCCAGCCAAATTCAACCAAATGCATACACAAGCTATTATAAACTCCAATAAGCAAGTCTAAACAGGTTTCATGCAATGATTCAAAGAATTAAGCAAGATTCAAGCAAATGAAAGTTACTGATGAACACTAACACATGCAGTTTTATACTTTGCTGATGTATTTGACACTTAAGCCAGATTCAACACCTCAAATCTCTCAAACAGGTTACAATAACTTTGTTTAAACCACTTTTAACCCTAAGCATGCATACACACTAAGTGTTCCCAAAATCCTAGGTCAAAACAGGCAGTAACAAAGATTATATAGCATATTGTTTGATTCAAGGCTTCAAACCCAAAAACTTGTAGTAAAACACTCTCAACCAAGCATATATCAGATATAGAACACAAACTCAAACTTTCCACAACACAATAACAAGTTACAATCACAAACAGATAGACCCAAACACCCCGTAATCTTTTCAAAATCAAATTTTTCAAAGGCAAAGTGAGATTTAAGGCCACCCAAGCATCAATTAACACAATAACAAGTAAGATTAACAGATTCAAGCAGATTTAAGCCACAAAATTCACAAGAACACAAGCCTCATACAAATATCACCAAAAATTAGATTTTAAGCAGATTTTAGGATTGAGTATGCAAACCTCATGGATGTACATCCACACCCACGAATTTATGAGCTTATGTACTAGCTAGAACAAGTACAAGCTTCCAATAACACCCCTTCTAAGAATCAACAAGGTTAGAAGCACAAGTAATAAATCAAAAACTTGGAAAATCTTGATTAATGCAACCTTGTTACCCCACACTTGATTATCCCCAAGTTATAAGCCTCACCACAACTTAATCAACTCAATTAGGATGCTATGATCAGCCCTATAACCCAATAATTCCAAGATAGAAACAAGAACTTAGCAAAATATCAAGAAAATGAGAAAATGTGCAAACTTTTGCACACTCCTCTTTTGAAAACAGGTTTTAAACTTCAAAATCAGTAAACTAAGAACATAAACAAGCAATAATAAGATGGCACTTGGTCTTTCTTCAAAACACTTAACTCAAATTCATAAAACTGAAAAGGGATTTACAAGTGCTTGAACAAAGGAAAAACCGAAAGCAAACATCTATGTTGGACCCTATACCCTTTATATAGAGGGTGTACATGGTCAGTTTAAACCTAAAAACTTAAAACCCTAACTTGTAGAAGCCCAAAAATTCCCTTGAGGATTTGAACTTCTTGGCTTCATGTGACTGATTCTTGGACGTTTGTGGAGTAGATAGTTGTTGGAATTTGATCTAAGGGCTCAAACAAAGCTTAAAATGTAAGCTTGTATCTGGATGGTTGATTTTCTGGCTTGTTTTGGCAGTATCCTCTTTGTGTGTAGCAGGGGAATCATGTGTGGCCCTTGGTGTAGAACAATGATAATCTTATGAAACAAGGGGGTTGATGTTTTTCTAGAGAGAGAGAGAGTTAGAGAGAGAAATGAAAGAAAACACATATATTGAAATGAGAGAATCAAACAACCAACACCTCTTTCCATGGTGGAAAGAGGTTTAAATACCCCAAGTCCTTAAAGGACTTGGGCTTCCGGCCCATGAACATGCTCATGGGTCGGGCTAAGTAATAAATAACACTTAACTTAACTACGAGCCTATAACTACATGGTTGGAGTGACCGAGACTTTCTAAATGCGTAAAACGTATTTCCAACAATCTCCCCCAAAGGGAGGTCACTCCAAGTTTAAAAATTCCTAATCTAGCATGTTAGATTTTGTTCTTGAGCTCGTAGTCTTCTTTTCTTTCTTTTTCTTTTCTTTTGTGAATATGTGTTGAATGATATCAGCCTTTTTGCTTGGAACATGTTCTTTTGGCCTTTCACGTGCGATCTTTGCCTACTTGTGAATTTTGCCTCCTCGTGACTCCATGTTCCACACACTTATGTCTTTTTGTTGAATTCTCGAAAGTTTCAGAGTTTGTTACAGCGGAAGACTTCATCTTGTACTTTTGCTGAACTTTGATGCAGAAAGACATAAGCATGTGGGATGACTTCTACAGGTACACCGCAACACCACCGTCTTTAACTGGTACACAGCAACGCCACCGTCTTCAACAGGTACACAACAACGCCACCGTCTTTAACAGGTACACAGCAACGACACGAATAAAATGGCTTTGAACATTTTATTCTAATTCGGTAGCATTTTACCTCCGGTCGGTGAAGACCGTTGGACGATATTAGATATCGTACCCGTGACGGATAGTTTCAATTAAGTAACTTCCTGACAGGATTTCGCGGGTAAACCCGTTCTCTTTATTCGACCGTCCAAAGCTGACTGCGAACATAAAGAGTGAATCACTTGGATAATTTATCCTTGTGATTTGAAGCCGCCAATTCATGAAACCTGGAACAAGTGAATTTCAATTAAGATTTTCACCATCGTTGCTTTCCAGTTGTCACGAGCTCAATTCATAAAGAATCTTGCATGTCACCTACCAAGTGCTGTTTGATGTTAACACTAGAAGGATTTCCACTCGTCACTGTGATCAATGAAGATTCACTCTGAGTGTTCTGGCAAGATCATACGATAATGCGTAGAGGCCTGGAACGAGTTTAAGCTCAATTAAGAATTAAACCACTGTTTCTTTCCAGTTTTTCACAAGATTGGTTCTAAAAGAACCGCACGTGTAACCTACCATGAGCTTGTTTGATGTTGGCTCAAGCAGGATTTCCATCTTCATTGTAATACTTTCGTATTACTCGGATGTTCTGGCAATATTACAGAAATACTGCGTAGGACTCATGAAAATCTCTTACTTTTCACAGTGTGTGAGAAAGCAAGGAATAAATGGAAAGTGTCCTAATGAGACTTTTGATGATCTCTTGGATCTAGACTCGATTGTGCGTTTTGATTTAGTGAGCGATGGCTGGAGAGGAGTGCCACCTTTTCAATACCAGTCTATTCGGAGTGAATAAACCAATAGATAACGTGTTGATCTCCGTGTGATTAAAAAAAATACCTTTTGAGAGATATTTGAGTTAGCTGGGAAGGGTTGTGCATTGCATCACTGGGTCCATGATGTCTTTCTTCAATACCGAGAATCATTAGCAAAAATGACCTCAATAGCATATGTATTGACCCGGTTTCTGCCTAAAGTTGTAAGGAGGGCTTCTTTCTTTACACCCTTTATCTTTACAATTCTTTTTCATTCTTCAACCCCTTCAATGCTTACCAATACGTCATCACTAGCACCTTGTTGTGATTGTTCCAGTGCTAGCTTAAGTACTTGGTCGGCATTCAGCTACGTTCACATTCTTTCTCCATCTTTCCTAGGACTTCTAATTCTATCTAGGGAATTGTCCTTGGGAAGATTCCATCGGCTCTGATGAATCATTGGACTAAACCTATTCCTACCACCCTTTTGTCACCATATTCGTCGTGAATTAAGCGTGTTTTGGGAAGGAATTGCCACCATGAAAAATCATTGAAAATCACATAAGGTACTTGTGATACTAAAATCAAAAGTTTTGTACCTTAGGTGTTTTGTTTATCAAAAACGCTCCCCCTTAACACGTGCTTTACACATATTAAGTTGGATTATCGTTAAGTCTTTTTCATCTTTTAGCCAAGTATCACTTAAGTCTCCTTAATCCCATTTTCTCCCCTTATCCAAAATGTTAACCATTAATATTTGGGATATTGAATGGATTAACCGGTCTTTGGGGAAAAATGAAATCGATGTTTGGCCATAGAACATGTTAATGCTCCCCCTTAATTAAATAAGGGATAGTTGTAGTGCTTTAGTATGATATATTTTGAAAGATTTAGAATCTCGTGAGAAATTCTTGAAAAATTATCATACATTAACACTACAACAAGCCACAAAAGCTGATAAAGTAAAAAGATAACATATTTACAATAATGTACATATGGAGTTGACCTTTAATGAGATGAACCAAAATTAATTGGTTCGTTCCGTAAGCCGATGGTGAGCTCCATATGGTCGTCCACCGACGAATCGTTCTATGCTTCGTAGCAACCGGCGCTTCCTTAGCACTTCCTCAATCTTCCTGATTGCATACGAAGATCCTTTTCTGCACTGGGTTGTCCAGGTGTATGTGACTGCCGGAAGAGGTAAGTTGGAATTGAGAACTGACAAATCATCTCGAACATTCTTTAGCGTTCCATCACTGAATTTGTGCAGTTCTGAGAATCGCATGTATTGTATGACGCCAGTCTGATTCGGATAAAAGATTCCTGCTTCCGGCTTGGTAGTCCCCATGTAGACCTTCTTGTTCTTGTGGAAGTTACTGAGTGGAGTCGTATGGGGACGTTCCAGGTTTAGCTTCTTCTGATAGCTTTCTACCCCAAGTTGAAAATCTTCCACCCGGTGTTGAATGACAATTTTCCTGGCATATTGACGAAAGTTTGAACTCAAGGCTATGACAATATCAGGTGATAGATGGTCAACTTTCTCTTGAGCCAAAAGCAGCAATAGATCTTCTATGTCTTCAAGTTGAAGGTACTGGAGATCACTTTCGTCAATGCGGTATTCTTTCTCATCGGTACGTTTGAGCAAGATTACATTTAAGTAATCGTAACCGAAAACCGTCTGAGTAGTTGCCCCAAGGATACTTTTGATTCTGTGAGATGAGACGATAGAAGCACCTCTCTTAGGACGATGGAAGTGATTATAGGCTAACTTCTTCTTTTTGTCCCAGTGAGATATGCCAAGTGAAGCATAGGTGTCATAAAATTTGAGCAGCTTCTTTCTCCAGATTGAGTCAGGCACTTTGTCTTCTATCCATGGAACATTCTCCAAATTGACAGCCTTGAGCATTGTTAGTGACGTGGCATACTTCTTTGCTCCATTTTCAAGGTATTCAAGATCGTGGGAGACAAAATGTTCGATTGGGATAGTGGCAGAACTAGTGATGACCGTTGGTGTAAGAGGTTGCAATACGGGAGTTTGAATTCCTGTAGTTGTCGCTCTCATTGCTTTAGTAAGCTCATTCAGGTGATATTCTGCTTCATTATGGGTGATCTTTAATGTGTCAAAGAAGTCCACATTTGCAACTGCCATTTTGATCAGATCCGGGGTCATCGTTGGTTTCCCATGAGAGTACCTTAGAAAAGCCGAGAAGTCGATAGGGTTGTTGAGGAATTGAGTCATCTCCATTACAGTTGCAGTTTCAAATGGATGATGTGGTGCTGCGTTTGTTAGCCAAAGTTGTTCTTGTACCGTATCATCAATGATAAGGGATTCAGCAAATGTCGGTTCTGGAACATTTAAATCTTCAACTTCCATGTCATCATCATGCGGAGCTGTAGATGATGTTGAAGGTTGAGTTTGCGTCACCGGTATATCATCGTGAGGTTCTTCTTCAAGCATTGTTTCGGTCGGTTCTTCTGCTTGCATGTATTCTACAGATTCAATATGAGAATCAGTAGTGAATTCTGGTGCAGTAGATATACCTGAAGCAACCTGCTGAGTTTCTGATACTGTTGTCTCCAGTGGCTTATCTGTGGTGTCAGCAACCGTTTCTGCAATGTCCTCGAAACCTTTCTCGATGGCCGTTTCATTGTCATCCTTGCTTGTCTCGTCGGCATTTGTACCAGTGTTGTCATTCTTATCACCCTTGTTGACTTCATTACCCTTGTCATTATCGTCATCGTCATCCTGATCATCATCTGTATCCTCGTCCTCGTCCTTATCGTCATCAACATTCTTATCCTTTCCTTGTTCATCCTCTTCATCCTCCGCATCTCCTTCCTTATCCTTATCCTCATTCTCATCATCCTTTTCACCATGTTCCTCGTCATCTTCCTCTTCTAACTCATTCTCATCATCAGACTCAGAGTCGGTAGTGTCTGCAGGATTCTCTTCATCAATTGCTTTGTTGAGATATTGCAGAACTTTGCGTTTGTATTTTGATTTATGAGCTCCCAAGTCTAGCAGACGTTTCTGAAGCAATGTCATGATTTGAAGAGTAGATAGACCATTACCGACAAGATGTGGTAATTGTTGATCAACATAAGACTTGACTTCGCGTCGAATGATCGCGGTCATCTGCTCGTCAATTGACCCGAGAAAAGCAGCATTTTCTTTATCCCGAGTTTTCTTCTCTTTACGAAATGCTTTATGTTGTTCTTTGAGCTTTGACACTTTGTCTGATAGTTTTTGAAGAATGGGCTCAGCAGGATGCGGTTCCTTTGGAGGAGTAGCAAACCTTTCTGTCAATGTAGCTATTTGGGTAGCTTGAGCCTCTAGCTGTTGTTGAAGAGACTGGATCAACGGATCATTGATTGTGAGAAAAGGATTTGATGTAGATGAAGCTTGTGGTTCTGTTGGTGGAGGTGTAACCAAAACCGTTAAAGTGGTCGTGGATGATACTGGTTGTACCGGGATAGGTGTTGATGTAGATGCAATGGTTAGGACGGTGGTTGGTACAGGTTGTTCAACTGTAGATGCCGGTGTAGATTCCGTGGTAATGGTGGTGGTTGATACTTGTTGTTCAACAGTTGCGGGTGTGATGGTGGTGGTCGGGACCTCACTGATAATTGGGGTTGAAAGTAGGGAAGTGGTGGTCGATGTAATAGTGGTTATAGGGACATCCACCATTTGTTCGTTTGTTGACGGATCAGTGTTGGTGACCTCAACACCCTCCCCTTCTAAATTAAGATATTTCAACACATCATCAGAGTTTGAAGTAGACTTACTTTGAAGTTGTGTGTCTGGAATGAAAGTTGCATGAGCATCTTCATTTAGTACCATGTGAGTCGGTTCAGGCAGAGATGTGGTGATATTTGCATCCCGATACATCATACTTGTATCTGTGTCAGCACTGCTCTCACATTCTTCACTTGGTTCCCGACTTTCAAGTTGAAAGGTAGCAGCATCTTCATACTCATCTTCATAAGTATCTTCTTCGTCGAAGAATTCCGTATCATCATCAGGATTACCGAAATTTGCTAAGTCATCAAATACCCTTGAGCCTGATCCACCAAAGGCTTCCTGTCGACTTTGTTGAAGAATAATACGAAGTCTTTTTTCTTCAGAAAGTTGTTGTTGAACAGGATCATTTTGAGCAACACTTGCCTCTTTGCCTTTAGCTTTCCTTGCTTTCTTAGGCCTGCGGAGTGGTACTTCTTCTTCTTGTTCTTCTTCAGTGTGGATTAGCTCATCTTCATCATCTTCATCAACAACTTGCATTTTTCCTGAGCGTTTATCTTTAGGAGCAGCTGGTTGACGCTGTGAAACTCGTTTCTTGCGTTTACCTTTTTGCTTCTCTGAGGGTGGTAAATTTGCCCGCTTGAATTGTGCGTCAATGTCTCGAAGCATTTCTTGGTATTTATCACTCTCCTTGATTCCATCATTAATCATCGTGTCAGGTACTAGTGCAGGAAGTAATGCATACTTTGTGGAATTTGTGTCTGCATTCATTGAGAGGATCACATAATCATCATCTTTCGTGTGATAAAAGAACTTCCCGCGAGTGTCAATGGTTGGGTCATTCTTCATAAAATAGTGGATAATGAGCTTAGTGAATCTCGGGAATGGAAGATGCACGGATTTCTTCTTCGTTCCAGTAATCTGATAACAAAATTCTTGCCAGAGAAGAAGTGCATAGTCGACTTTTGATGCAGTATACAATCCCCAAAATAAGTGAGCCTGTGGTGGTCTCATTGCATCGGTGCCCCTAGTTTTACCAGTGAGACACTTGACGATGATGGTGATAATTGCTTTCCAGGGTTGCCCTATGTGTGAAGTGTTAAATTGTGAGGGACTGTTAATTTCACCCTCATAATTCATGGCACGAATAACTCGAAGCACTTCATCATTCTTTGGGTTAGCCACAAATTGTTCTCCTTGTGCCAACCTAGGGAGCTTAAACAATTTCCTAAAAATGCTCAAGTTGAGTACCCTTGGTGTTTTGTTCAATTCGAAAGATATGATCTTGTTAGAGAAAGATGCAGTATTCCAGAATTCATGGATGTAGACTTCGGGAACAGATGCAGTACGTCTGAGTGTGTCGCTGATGGGTGATATGTCCAAGATATCCGTGGCTATTTTGAAAGCAGGTAAAACCGGATCAAAATCATCTTGTAATCTAGTGTTGTTCTCAGCATATGGGAGCCTATTACTGAGCGGGACAAGTTCAAGATCACGGACTCGTTGTTCTTCCTCGGTGATTGACATTTTCCTGCTTTGATGACATATTCACAAATGATATACACAACATATGTAGATATATTCAATCTATGCCAATTTTAAACACAGGAAAAATATCATTACACTTATTACCACAACATTCACACATACATCAGATGAACAAGGTCCTTACATATAGCAATGCACTTAGGAAAATGGCATGAATGCCAGTGATAATTTTATTCTAAGGAGATACCGTCCTAGCCTTAGTTCTTACAATATTTGGATTTCTTGGAGGTCATGACCAAAACCTCAGTAGGTTTAGGTTTGATGTCTACTAACACCTCAGTAGGTCTTGGTTTGATTTCAATCAAAACTTCAGTGGGTTTTGATTTAGTTTCAACCACTACGTCAGGAATTGTAGGATTACCCTCAACCCAAAAGATAGTGGGCTTGAACAAAGATGAAGCTTTGTCTGCCATGGCCTGGAAACACAAACCCAAGACATTGAGTAAGTAATTTGTATCTCTTTTGTTTACATCGGAATCAACTTATTAAATAAGATGAACTTCTGTAATAAGAAACCGTTCAAGTATTCTTATGAGATAAAAATTGGCTTATTTCAACAACACTTGGTTTCGTTTAAATGGCCCTAAAGAACTTAAAGCTAAAGAAGGATTAGTGCAAGCTAGGCCGAACTCATGGTATATCCTAAGGCAATAGCATAAGAAAAAGAGACCTAATTCCATCGTAATGTAGCAAACCATTGGAATCCTAGCCATACCATCGCAATGAAACAATCATCGGAATCCTAATGAAATACCATCCTATCGCAATATCTAAGGCTATCGCAATCTGTGCATTTCCATCGTAATAACTGAGAAATCATCGCAATATACCCCATCGCAATACATAGTGCGAATCCATCGCAATGACACATCGGAATGTGCCATCGCAATATACCATCGCAATGAACCAACGAATGGCCATCGCAATAAGCCTGTCGCAACGAACCATCGGAATGACTCGTCGCAACGACCCATCGCAATAGAACCATCGCAATGACTCATCGCAATGAGCATCGCAATGAGTCATCGTAATAACTCGTCGCAATAGCCCATCGCAACGAATCATCGAAATGATTCATCGCAATGATATCGCAATGATGTATCGCAATCTACATCGAAATCCGTGACAGGGATTCGATCTCATCTTTGACTTCACGATCTGGAGTTTTAGGCAACGTTTTAAGCGATTCTGAGCGAAACCATTGTGTAAAAGTGAATTCTTAACAAATCCCAGCACTTAAAATACATGTTCATGGCAAAAATTAAAACCCTAAATCAAAAAACTTGAAACTATGGTTTCTGTGTTGATATATGATGATTAAACATGTAAGACGAGATGAATTCAACCATAGATATAGTACCTAGATAGATTAAGCAACCAGATATAATGGATCGAAGTGGAGCTTGAGTGCTTCAACAATGGAAGAAAAAAGAGTGTGTTTTGTGTGTGTTTCAAATGCGACGGGAAGGAGAGAGAGGGGGGGGGGTTTGTTTTTGACTTGGTCAAAGTTGATTCAAGCCCCTCCCATTATTGCAAAATTGCAAAACGAGTCCCCCTATTTTGTAAGTTAAAGTGAAAGTTCAAGTTATCTTGGCACATAACAAACTTATTCCCAAACACAAACACAAATACTTGTCGCCAAAATGTTAATGACCTATCCAGGATATACTTAATTCACACATGGCACACATAGCGTAACTAAAGATGATGGGTAGCTAATATTTTCTGATAAACCTGTTGAACGACCAAATTTGTTAACTTTAAAGAATTAATATTTGCTCCCCCTTAATCCCTGACCCGTTTTCTAATTAAAGAGCAGTAATCAAAGATATTAGGGACACAACTATTAATGAGGACATTTGCCGATTAAGTGATTGTATAGAACGATTCTGGTGGAAATAAGATTTCTCTTATTTAAACAAGATAAGTGCACTGAAACGTACACGAATTTGTGTTAGACCAAGTTATTAAGTAAACTTGGCCCCTTACAAGGTTTTAAAGTTAAACCTTGCCCGAGAAACTTAATTCCCGTTGTGAGCCAACGTTTTCAAAAGAAATACGTGACTTTAATATGAAAAGCGGGTTGCAGTCAGAAATAACTACAAGCCATAATGGGCATGTTTTAAAACTTGTACAACTTTTATACGGACTCTATTTATGGCGCCGTGTCAATAGTAATCGACATTTCTAAAGCCGTAAATATTACCGTACTAAAAGACATGCCCGAGTTGAAAAGAAAAATATTTTTGGGTTTTCTTGATTTTATATTTTTTATGGATTTTCTTGGTTTTATATTTTTTATGGTTTTTCTTGGTTTTATATTTTTGTATTTTGCTTTTGATGGTTTAAGTATGTACTATAATATACAAGATCACGATCAAAAGGATACTCGAGAATAGTTTACCAGTACTATTCTTCAGACTCTTCTGCCAACTCTTTAAGTGTCGCTGGTGAAAATGATTTCATGCCTAGCTTTTCGATCAAAAACTCGATGCGTGCTCGATCTAAGGCCTTTGTGAATATATCTGCCAGCTGATACTCAGTGTTGACGAAGTATAGTTCGATTACTCCATTTTCCACTTGCTCCTTGATGAAATGATAGCGGATGTCAATGTGCTTTGCTCGAGAGTGTTGAACATAGTTGCAGCATAGAGCGATTGCACTTTTGTTATCACAGTACATCGGGATTTTATTGAATCCAAGACCGTAGTCAGTCAATTGTGATCTCATCCAAAGAACTTGAGCACAACATCCGGACATAGCTATGTATTCAGCCTCAGTACTTGATATTGCAGCGCTTTTCTGCCTTTTTGATGCCCAACTGATAAGTCTATCTCCAAGGAGTTGCACACTGCCAGAAGTGCTACGTCTGGTATCTTGACACCCGGCATAATCTGCATCTGCATATGAAATTAATGCAATAGAATAATCCTTCCGATACCACAGACCACGATTAAGTGTTCCTTTTAGATACCGAAAGATCCTTTTCACAACATGTAAGTGCTTTTTGGTAGGCCGAGCCTGATACCGGGCACACATGCCTATAGCAAATTGCAAATCAGGCCTGCTAGCAGTCAGATAGAGAAGGGTGCCGATCATTCCACGGTAAAGTTTAGGATCGACAGCTATCCCTTCCTTATCTTCATCTAACTTGGATCTCTCCACCATTGGAGTATCCACGGGGTCACAGTTTTCAAAGTGATATTTCTTTAAGGATTCAAGAGCAAATTTGGATTGATTAATAAAGATGCCTCTGGGATTCTGAGAAATTTGCAACCCTAGAAAAAATGAAATTTTTCCCATCATTGACATCTTAAAGCGTGTGGACATAATTTTCTCAAAACGGTCAGATAAACGTTGATTAGTAGCAGCAAATATTATATCATCAACATAAATTTGTACCAGTATCATGTCGTTGTCCTCCTTGAGAATGAATAATGTGGGGTCCACTTTGCCTTTGGAGAAGCCTTTGGAGATGAGATACGTCGATAAGAGATCATACCACGCGCGTGGAGCCTGTTTCAACCCGTAAAGAGCCTTCTTGAGCTTGTACACATGATTAGGATACTCTGAATTGACGAATCCATTCGGCTGGCTTACATAGACATCTTCCCTTAATTCACCATTAAGAAATGCCGTCTTAACATCCATTTGGTAGACGATCATATTCATGTGAGCAGCATAAGCAAGGAATAGTCTAATTGCCTCCAATCGTGCAACAGGAGCAAAGGATTCTTCAAAATCGATACCCAAAGCTTGTTTGTAACCTCTAGCGACCAATCTAGCTTTGTTTTTCATCACACTACCTAACTCATCGAGCTTAACCTTGTATACCCACAACAGTGTCAAGATTTCAACGTTGCTGGGTAACGGAACTAATTCCCACACTTCAAGACGTTGGAATTCATTGAGTTCCTCTTGCATTGCTTCAATCCATGATGATTTGGTCATGGCTTGTTGCCAGTTTTTAGGTTCAGTGTCTGACAGAAATGCATCAAAATAGCAATATAATGCATGTTCTTGGAGTTGATGGCGTGTTAAGACTGGTCGATCGATGTCACCAATAATATTGCGGATTGGGTGATCCTTTGTCCATTTAGTGTTGTGAGTTTCAATCCGTGGTGGACGGGAGTGAACGATTGCAGGAGCTTCCTCTGAAGTAGACGCACCCGTAGGGTCATCAGGTATGTGTGAACCAAAGAAAGGAAGCTCTTGTAAGTGAGCATATTCCAGATCGTGATCATATAATTCCTCTTCAACATCATTAGGAACGAGTGGGGGTGATGATTCAGGTGTTGTTTGAGAATTGGTAGGGGATGGTACATCTTGATCAAGAGTAACAGTAGTTGCCTCGGATTCATTTCCATTATCTTGAGCAACAACTACGGGAATCGGAGCCACTGCTACGGGTACTGAAGAATCATTACTCTGTGGATCAAAGAATTCATCAAACATAGGTTGAAATAACTTATCCCACTCGGACCTTGTTGGTGGTATGAATGATGGAGAAGTAGGGTTGTTGGGAAGTAAGCCGGAACTGATTGTACCGGTTCCCATCTCGTGTAATGCGGGTTCAGAGCTGTGTTGCTCAGAAGCCATCGCTGTCAGCTCATCAAAATCGACATCCAAAGTTTCTACAATCTTGAAAAGACGACGGTTATAAATCCGGTAAGCCTTCTTTGTAGGTGAATAGCCAATGAAAATTCCAATATCAGCCTTCGGTTGAAGTTTTCCCAGATTTTCACTATTTGTATTTGGATAGCAAAGTGCACCAAACACATGAAGAAAGGAAATATCGGGTTTATGTCCATGAAGAAGCTCATATGGAGTTTTACCATGACGTTTGCGAATGATTGAGCGGTTTTGGGTATAACATGCGGTTGCCACTGCTTCTGCCCATAAGAATAAGGGAGCATTCGCATAAATCAACATAGTTCTAGCAGCTTCCATCAGTGTACGGTTACGTCTTTCAACGACACCATTTTGTTGTGGAGTGCGAGCCACAGATGTTTCATGAGAAATACCAACCTTTTCGTAATAATTTCGAAGAGTCTGATTAACGAACTCAGTGCCGTTATCAGTCCGAATGCGGCGAACAGTAGCATTCCGACGGACTTGGATCATTTTTAAGAAGGTAATGATATACTCTGGTGCTTGATCCTTAGATGCTAAAAACTTTACCCATGTAAACCTTGAGAAATCATCCACTATAAAGAGGATGTATTTTCTACCACTCACACTAGCTGTACGCATTGGCCCACAAAGATCCATGTGCAAAAGATACAGTGGTTCTTGGTTGGTGTCTTCTGCTTTAGGTTTGTAAGATTTCTTGGTGCTTTTCCCCAATGAACATGCGGAACATAAATGATCCTTGTCGAACTTAAGTTTCGGAAGACCACGAACAAGTTCGTTTCTAGCCAAATGGTTAATAGCATCAAAGTTAAGATGAGATAACCGACGATGCCACAACCATGACTTGGTCTTAGATGCTTTGGAGAGTAAGCAAACATGAGAGGCGGCCATCATGTTTTGAATAGACAAAGTATATAGATTATCCCCTCAAGAACCCTTTAACAAATCATTTCCTGCAAGATCGCGAATGAAGCAAGTATGTTGTCAAAAGGCCACTTCAAGGTTAGAATCGCAGAATTTTCCTACTGAGAATAGATTATGACCAAGTCCCTCTACATAGTAAACCCTTGAAATCGTGACATTCCCAATTTGATATTCACCATAACCCATAATCTTTGCAATATGGTCGTTGCCGAATTTTACCGTTCCTAGAAACTTGCTGACGAAATTTTTGAGCATCGAGCGGTCTCCAGTCATATGTTTGGAGCACCCCGAGTCCAAATACCAAAGAATAATTTGGACGACCTGAAAATTTTACCAAACACAGACGATGTATCGGATTCTAATTGTTCTTCTGAGTTAGCAGGTACAGATATAGTTATCTTAGATTTGCTATCAGACAAAACTTTAGGTTTCCAGATTTTCTTACTAGTGATTGGCTTAGATTCTAGTTGTCTAGTATTCTGAGGTACTTTGTGACTGGGGACATTACCACTGGTAGGCACATTAGTGGGGGCAGACCTAGTTAAAGGGCGCTTTTTCCATTTCTTAGTGCTAGTGTTCCTATATAAAGGACGCTTAGACCTAACTTCCGTGGATGTGATCCTAGTTAAAGGGCACGTAGTTCCATTTGCAGTAAAGGTCCTACCAGTGGGTTTCCATTGCCACCCAACTTGAGTAAATTGCTTACCTGTTGGTGATGAGATGGCATTTATACATGATCTCATCGTTCTTTTCGGGCTTTAAATGCATAAAAATGTCATAAAATACCATATATATGCTTGTGTTTGTTTACTTGTGTATTTTAGGTATGGATATCGTGAAAAAGACAAAAGATCACAAGATACAAGGAAAAACAGACACGAGAAACGAAGCCGTACAATGAACCGGGCCCTAATCATGGAATTTTCATCAAATACCCTTGAAGACTTGAAGACAAACAAGATTGATCCTCCAAGAATGAAGAAATGACACTTAAAACCCTTGTATATTAATAATTACAAGTTTGGTCCCTTAAGTTTGTCAAAATTGCAAAAAGGTCCTTCAACTTTGAAGAAATGGCAAGATTAGTCCCTCAACAATTTCAAATTGCCAATTATGGTCCCTCATGAAGTGAAAGACACAATGAAGACCTTTGAAGATCAAGATTGTCCAAGTTCAGCCCTTGAAATTACTCAAAGTGTCAAAAATACTCCTTGATAACTTTTTGGAAAAGTATTGTGCCAAAAATGTAAAGTGGTGAAAGTATTTTGCAAAGGAATGTGATTATAAAGCTGAAAAACCTTATATGCCAAAAAAACCAAACCACAAGGACTGAAGTTGCATAAGTTGAAAGATTTAAACAAAAAAGGGCGCCTAACACATGTGTTTCCCCTAATTTCGGATTCAAGGAGTTACTGTTCATCTTTTTACACCCCCAGGTTTCACCTCCACTTTTACTTGGGTAAAATCCAATTAAACTCACCCACGTGTGATTCACACACGCAGGAACTAATCCCACACACCCAATCCCCAATCCCACGCGTGTGGTCCCCACCCCCAATTCCCCTCTCATCCAATCACAAAACGCCTTGGGCTCCAAGCACTAATACGTGGCCATAATCAACAGTGGAGATGTTTTGCTTCATCACAACGCAAAATTAAACGGCCAAGATCAAATTTGGACAATCAACCCCAAAAACGTCCAAGGGCATTTTAGGATTTTTCTAGGATTAGGGTTTGTATTTCTTTCATTCTAGATTGTTCTGTAGGTACTATAAAAGAAGCTCCAACCTGTGGATGCTCTTTTGTTCCAGTTTTTCTTCCAAAAATTCTGTAATTCCTTTTAATCAATTTAAAAGTTTAGTGTTTGTTTTTAAACAATTTAATTCCTTTTTATTATTTTTTAAAGTTGGTATTAATTGTGGAAGAAAAGCTGAGTTCCATTTGATATTTGGTTGATTAATTTTGAGTTTCAAAATTAGTTAAGGATTTTCTGAAATTTGAGATTTCTTGTAAGAAATCTGTTTAAGTTTTGTGATTAGAGGTTTAGGTTTGTTTAGTGATTAAGAGTGTTATCAAAACGTGTTTTGGAGGTTTGAAAAAGATTTGGAAGAGTTTTAGAAAGAAAAGAAAAAGAAAACAGATTGATAGAATTTGCTTGTATTTTTTTTCTTGTTTTTCTTTTGATTTGTTTTAAGCAGGTTGAAAGAGTTGTTGATATTAGATCAGCACCAACCCGAGTTGGTGGGAGGAGGATTTGACATCCTCTAGGGTCTTGGATGTAAGACCCTAAGGTAATCTTCTTTTACCTTTGGAAAATCTCAAAAAAAGCTGTTTGTGTGATTTGCTTGAATTGAGTGTTGGATTGTTGTTAAACTTGTTTGATTTGTGTTCTATTGTGGTTATATGCATGGTAGATGCAAATTGAATCATTTTGGTAGCCTTTTAAAGAGTTTTGATTTGAAAATTTGGTTTTCAAAAAGTTTACAGGGTGTTTGGATAAGTGGATTAGCAGGGTAAAATCTTTGATGATTGATTCTAAAAGGTGTTAGAGTCATTTAAAAGGATTGAGATAGGTTAGTAATTAGTTGGAAGATAATTTAGACAAGATTTGAAACAAGTTTGGTGAGCTTAAAAGTAAAATAAGCATTGAAAATCTGCATGCCACTTACTGTTGGATTTTTATGAAATTTGTGAGCATAGATCTTTGATTTCTGTGAGTGATAGGGGAATTTTGTTATTGTTATTGTTTGAGTATCAATTGGAGAGTGTGTATGCAAAGTTTGGTCAAGTAAAACTCACTAGGTTGCTAGAAAATTGCTTAAAAGTCCACTGATCTAGTCTTTCTGTCATAGCAACTTGCATAGCCTTTGTGTGCTACTTTTTGTGAATTTGGTGTGTGCAAAGTGCTTATCCTTGTGTGTTATTGACTCCTTGTGCTTAAATAAGCACAAGGGTGCCCCTATTGTTCCATAACATCCACCAAATAATCCACAGGCCAAGTCCTCTTGGCTTGCATCATTCTTGGAAAAAGCAAGAACACAAGGGTTAACCTGCATTGTGTTCAACAAATATACAGGCCACGTTTTTCCATTAATTCTTGTTAAATCTTGGTTAAAAAGGTTATTGGAGTTGGAATTAAGCTTATTAAAGTATCACAGATTGGTGTTAAAAAGAAAATAAAAAAAAAAAGAAAAAAATAGCAAAACCATCATAGCATGGACTCGAACCCCCGACCTGTCGAGCAGGAGTGAAAGGGCTTACCATTGATCTATGAGGCTTTTCTTGTTAGCCTCCCAACACAGAGGATATTTAAACCCTTTCTCATTTTTGTTTCCAAAATAAAGCCGTAGCTTATTCGATTGATTTGGGCTTATTTATTAAGCATTGTTGATTCTTCTTATTTTTATTAGGAAAGTAATAGTGTTATAGATTTTTCTAGCTAATTTTTATAATTTTCCCTTTATTTTAGTATTTTCTAGCATTTATTTTATACCCGGTTTTTAGAAAATCAATAAAAAATAGAAAAAAGATTTTTAATTTCTAGGAAAAATAGTTTTTAGCTTTTAAAATATTATTTTGAGGTTTACATTAAGTTTTGGTTTTATAAACTTTAATTTTTAATTTTATAATATTTTAAGGTTTTTTTATAAACTTTAAAGATTTTTATAAAATTATTAAAAAGGGTTTAGGAGCTATAATTTGTGTTTTTCTCTTAGTTAGATTATTTAGGATTTTTAGAAATTTTTTATTTCAAATTTTAGTAACTTTTTATTTTTAGCATTATTTTATTATTATTTTATTATTAAATTTCAAAATTTTATTTTTATTTCTTTTTCATTTTTCTTAAGTTCTTTAGCAATAATTAGGACCATTTCCATTTTTAGAATAATTTTCTAGCTTTTAGATTAATTTTTATAATTATTTTAAGTTAAATTAGGTTTTAATCATTGTTAATCATTTTTAGAGTTTTAAAAATAGTTTTTAAAGCTTTTAATTTTTAGAAAATTACTTTTTAGTCTTCTAATAATATAAGTTAAGTGATTATCCAATAAAATCATATTTTAGACATTTGAATTAGTTATATTTAATTTTAGGGCTTTAATTAGCATTTAAAATTAAATATTTAATTAATAAAAGGTTTTAAAATATCTTTGTTGGATTTTTAACTTTATTTATATTATTTTAGACTTGTTTTAGTCTTTTTAATCTTTTACTTGATTTTGTTTTTGGTTTTAGATAATTTTTAATTTGGTTGATTTTTCTACGGCTTTACGTTTACGTTTTTTACGTCATAGTGTAATTTTCACGAGACCGTCTTTCCATCTTCTCAATATTAATCTCAAATAAATACAAGTTAAAACACACACATATACCTCCTTGGGAAACGAACTTTCTCTCTTTTAAGTGATTGGGTCATTTGTGCACGGTTTTCCTAAACCGTCGTACTTAATACTTTCCGCTATTTACGCTCTTTTCCTAAAGAGTAGTAAAAACACTACAATCATTTTTGGCGCCGCTGCCGGGGATCTGTGTTGTGCTTTAATTTGGAAGCTTTTGTTTTTGATATTATCCATAAATAGTATTTGTGTTAAGTGGAAATCCCTTAACACGTATTATCGGTTTTCTTGGTTTTTTCTTGTATAAATATTAATATATTGTATTAAGTATCACAATCAAAATACAATATCTCCAAAAGTGTGAAAACACAACCTTAATTGGGATTTGATCTCCTAATTATTGTATTCGAATCTCAAACAAAAAGAAAAGGCAAAAATAGATAAATACTTTCGTGAAGCTCGATTTTGAAAAATACAAACTATAAGGTGGGTATAAGGCGGGTATTATAAAATATACCCTAAGGAAAAAGGCTCTTAAGTGCTTCGCGCCACCTCGTTTCCCCGCTTGCTTGTGAGTATTTTGACATTGAAGGCTAATCGAGGGTTTTGCCGCCCAAAGTATTAATACGTATACTATATTTGCTTGGTTTCTTTGTGATTAAACCCTCGTGAACAATTTGGTTTTCACCAAAGTTCTAAAGTCATTCGAAGGCGTTCACTCCACGTGATCATTTTCATTCCTTTGAGGCTTCTTTAATCAAGAGTTTGATTCGAGGAGAGATTTTGTAGATTGTTGTCTACGAAGATACACCAAAATCCAAAAAAATTAAATATCATCAAAAACACAAAAAAAATTGAAAATTCACAAAACAACCAAAAGAATCTTCTTTGCTCACCTCCCATTCTTCGTGTAGTTTATGATCACTCGTAATCAAGCTAAACGAGCTCGTAAACGTCTTCAAAAGCAAGCAAATCAAGGATCGTTGATTGTTGAAGAACCTCCATTTGTTGAACCTATTGTAGAACAAGAAGTCGTCATGGCTAATCGTACTATGATGGAGTTGCTACAAGCACCCACCGAGGGTTTTGGAGAGGCCATTGTGATTCCCGCCATCCTTGCGGAGAATTTCGAGATTAAGACGGGTTTAATGTCGATGCTACAAGCAAACAAATTTCGAGGTCATGAGAAAGACAACCCGCATTACCACATTAGGAATTTCAACCGTCTCACCGCTACTAGCAAATTCAAGGATGTTCCGCATGACGCCATTAAGATGATGTTGTTTCCATATTCGTTGGATGGACCCGCAAAAATTTGGCTCGAGAAAGAACCGCCAAATTCGATTTTGACATGGGCCGATCTCGTTTCTAAGTTTGTGAACAAGTTTTTTCCACCATCTAAAACAACACACTTAAAAAATGAGATTTCACGATTTGTGCAACGTAACAATGAAAGTTTTTCAATGGCATGGGAACGATTTAAAGAGATGTTACATGAATGTCCTCACCATGATTTTTCGGAATTACATCAAGTTGATACTTTTTATAATGGGCTTAATGATCATGAACGAGATTATTTGAATGCCGCCGCGGGTGGTAATTTTTTGTGCAAGACGACAAATGAGGCTTTACAAATCATTGAAAATCGATCTAAGGTTTATAGCCCTCGTAACACACCGAGTGTTGCCAATATGGGTTCGTCATCTTCGTCACAATCGTCTCGTAGCATTAACGCCTTACATGATGAAGCTAATGAGGAAAAACGGTTTTTTGATAGATTTGCTAATCTAATGTCCCATTGGAAGGCTCAAGAAGCTTCCAATTCCGCTTCGGTTAAAGCGGTTGCTAAGAGTTGTTTATCTTGTGGGGGAGCTCATGATCTTTCCGAGTGCATTACCGCGGATGGTAACACTTCGAGTGCTTATGTAGCAACGGGAACTTACAACCAAAACGGCCAAGGTTCCCGCCAAAATCAAGCTCCACCAAATCAAAATGTTAACAATTATCGAAACAACAACCAAGGTAATTACCAAGGCAACACACGCAATTACAACAAAGGGAATTATCAAAGTGGGAATGGACAAATCTCTAATCAAAACAAAAACCGTGATTTTCAAAACACTACACAAGGTTTTCAAAATGCTCACACGAAAAATTTGCAAGGAGAATTTTTGGATTATGCAAAAGCAAATGATGCTAAATTTGACAATATGCAACGTGAGATGATTAGCTTAAGGTCCGAGTTGAAAAACGAGCTTAAAAATGAACTTGCTAATGAACTTAAAACTCATGCAAATAAAATGGAAGGAAATGTCCAACGTCTTCAACAAAACCAACAAAAGATGGAATTAGGACAACATGAGATTAAGCAAGAGTTATTGAAAGCGGATGCTAGGCAATCAAAATTTGAGGACCGAATGGCTAAGATGTTTGAAGCAATCATGTGTAAGCCCTCTTCTTCGGGTGGTCTTCCTAGTGATACCATCGTGAACCCGAAAGGAGAATTGAAGGTTATTACTACTCGTAGTGGTAAAACTTTCAAAGAACCCACTTCTCGTCCAAGTACTTCTATGGAGAAGGAAAAAGAGAAAGAACCCGAGGTCGTGGTTGAAAAGGAGCACATTACAAGCCCACGAAGTACCGCTCAAACCACACCTACGGTTGAACCAATACCCATTATGGAACCCGAGATTCCAAGGCCGATGCCTATGCCTAATTTGCCCCAACCCACACCACCTTTACCCTACCCATCAAGACGAAACAAGGAAAAGGCACAAGAACGAAATAATTATCAATTTGAACTTTTTATGAAAATATTTCGTGATTTGCACTTTAACATAAGTTTTGCCGACGCTCTTATCATGATGCCTCGATTCGCCGCAAACTTCAAAAGTATGCTAAACAACAAAGAAAAGTTACAACAATCGTCTAGTTGTTCATCGGTTTTTCTAAGCCGCATACCACAAAAAGTCGGTGATCCCGGTAAATTTTTGATTCCGTGTGCTATACAAGATATGGAGGAATGCTACGCCTTGGCCGATCTTGGTGCTAGTATTAATTTAATGCCTCTCGAGATTTTCAAATCGCTTTCGCTTCCGGCTCTCACTCCTTCGAACATGTCCATCGAGATGGCCGATCATTCTACGATTCTAGCTTGTGGAGTTGCCGAGGACGTCTTTGTGAAAGTTGGGAAGTTCTATTATCCCGTGGACTTCATTGTTGTTGATATTCCCATCGATCCTAAAGTTCCGTTAATTTTAGGTCGATCTTTTTTGGATACCTCGAGAGCACTTATCGATGTGCATGCAAGAAAAATCACTCTTCGTTTCAATGAGGAAGAACTCGTCATTAATGCAACCCAAAACTCCACTCTTTCTCATGTTTATTCGATCACATCTTTGTACAATGTCAATCCCATCAAAAACATTTGTCAAAAGATTTCAAATAGAGTTTTAGGAGTTGATAAAAATGAAGTTCCGTCCCCTCCGCCGATGGAGGTTAAGAGTGTTAAGCCTATGATTCCAATCTCGAGTGATTCTTCGGATGATGAATACGTTGATCCCGATGGGGAGGTTTTCTTTGTTAACAAAATATTTGAAAACTTGCCACCACCTAAACCAAAACGCTTTCAAAATGTGAGAATTTTTAGTGTGACTAACATTGTTTTAGATACACCAAATATTTTTGACATAATTAAATCGGGTTTTCACGAGGAGAGTGTTAAAGATGAAAAAGGAAAAGATTTTGAATTTAATTTAAAAGATTTTTCTACAATCCTAACTCCGTCATCACCGCGTGTCTTGAGTACTACAAGCTCGTCTTCCCCTTTTGACGATGCTTTGTGTGGACCTAGTGTGGGGGAAGCCCCTTATGTTCCCTTCCCTTTCTCCACCGAGGACGAGATATTCGATCCCGGAATTTCATATAAAGGGAAATCTCGGTCTTCCACCGATGCAATAAATGGAAACTATATCTATTTGCTTGGTGCGAGTCTACCTCGAGTAGCTCAAACGTTTGTCTTACCAATTGTCTCACCCTTCTACTTCTCATCTATTTTCTTCAAACTCTTTGAGTTTATGGCACATGTTGAAGTGGCGTTAATTTGTTTTTCTAATGGAAACGAGAACGCCATCTTCGACCCCGGTATTTTGCATCATCAAAGGACTTAGTCCTTTATACCGGTTGCTTTTGGGCCTTGTTTATCATGTAAGCCCCATCAAAAATTGACCACACCATGATATCCCTAAATGTTCACATTTTAAGGGGATCGAGTCGAGCTCATGACTCGGTAATCAAAAACGAGGTGCCTCGTGGGGGAGATCCCATGCTTATCTTTATGCTTATTATTCACTAATAAGGGGACTTGTACCCTTCCAACTCGTTGTCTCGTGGTTGTTTGTGATTGTGTTATCTAGATCATCATCATCATCTACGATTGAAGACTCTCGTGTTCGTTTACGTGAGCCTCCATCGTTCGTTTGAAGAAGTTTTTCACGATTCCATGACATATCCTTTATTGTTCTAACAATTATCTTTTAGCATACTTAATAAATGGCTTTAGATATATTGTTGATCACCCTTTCCATGCTAGATCCTAAGCATTCGACTCTTCGTCTCTAGTATGGGGGTGCTCCACCTTTAGACTCGAAACATTGAGGATAATGTTTACTTTTAGTATGGGGGGGTGAATAGATACTTGCTTTGCTACGCCCTCACGTTTTCCAACTTTCAATGTTTTGTTTTGCTAATAAGGCTAAAAATGGCCAAATTTTAAATTTTTTCTTAGTTTTCATAAGTGTTTTTAAGACACGAATGTATATTTTCCGATGGATAGAATAAGAGTTAATTTTTGACTTGATGGGCATTTGGAGCCATTTACATTCCTTAACCCGCTCAATTCAAGTTTTGCTAGACTTTTATATAGGGAGCTTTAAAACGCGAAAGTCTTAATTCATTCGGGTTAAGAACAAGAACTTTTCGCAAGTTCCTATAATTGATTCTAGAAAGTCACTTATCAAGGGAACTTTAAAACGCATTCTCTAAACTTGAAAAAGTCCAAGAAAGTGCAAGATCCTATAGGTGGCTTGAAAACCCAAAACTTTGATTTGATATAGTCTTAATGAAAGCTAATCCAAATTTGGCTTAATTTTGACTTGCATGGCTAAGTATTCACGAGTCTCTTTAATTAGAGGTCTTTATATAGTGAAGAACGAGAAATGATAGAGTTAGACAAGTGATCATGCTAAACGTAGAACATGAAAGTGTTCTTTCAAAAACTCATATGTTTTTAATTGTGGCTTTTTCTTCCCATAAGATCAATGCATTAGGAATAAATCATAATTGCAATAAGTAAGGTCGTACGATTTGAAAGGTTACTTAGCTTCTAGCACAAGATCGTTTAAAAGTTGCTCGGGGTTGAATAGAGTTCATAGCCAAGGCATAACTTATTGAAGCGGGACGCGAAGATTGGTGATTATCCAAAAAGGCCCTAACAAGGCATGAGGAGCTCTATTTTTGCTAAAGATCCAAAGATGATGTGAAGTATCATTATTCCTAAATCAATTGAAGGATCGAGACACACGACGAGAAGCTATTACTCCCCTAAAGAATGGAGAAAGTCTATCCAAAAAGACCCTAACAAGGTATGAGGATAAATATATCCAAGTCCGAAAAGGAGGCGGATCGTTGTATATCAAAATCCAAAGTAAAGATTGAAGAAAAATGATGAAGTCGTGGTCCTATATGAAGAATCTCTCAAAAACGTCAAGTGAAGAAATTCCAAAATATGAAGAGAAGACCATAATTTCAAGAACGTCTTCCCAAGATTTGACGTATGAAGTACATGCCAAATATCGGTCCGAGAAAGGTCTCAAATCGTGAAACGAGTTATGCCAAGATATGAACTTAAGGAGATACACGAGAAGCCGTTTTAAAAGATTTTGTCCTTCGGCTAACTATTGATCAAATCGTGCTACTTTGCTTTCGGACTAATAACTACTTAAATAAGTCAATATGAATCACTTGTGATCCATGACAATTAGATAAAAAATGCTAGTAACCCATTTCCTTTTATAATAACTAGGATTGCGGGGAGAAAAAGTATTACACAATTTGGACGTATGAGTAGTGTTAGCATTGTGACTTGTACCAACAATGATCTTGTTTTTGCACTTAGCATGGAATGTATGACAATCAAGGATGACGAAGTTTACTCTAAGGGACATTAACTTGTTTCTATTCTTTGACCCTAAAAGTCACCTTTTGGTGATGAAAATCATACATTATGTCTTTACACATCATCGTAGTATGTTGCAAGTCTTTTACTCTTCAATAAAGGTTAATAAAATTGAACTTTGGTGATGCTTAGATACTTTATTCTAGCATTGCGTGAGGGCACGGCAATGGCTTAGTATGGGGGAGTGATGAGATGGCATTTATACATGATCTCATCGTTCTTTTCGGGCTTTAAATGCATAAAAATGTCATAAAATACCATATATATGCTTGTGTTTGTTTACTTGTGTATTTTAGGTATGGATATCGTGAAAAAGACAAAAGATCACAAGATACAAGGAAAAACGGACACGAGAAACGAAGCCGTACAATGAACCGGGCCCTAATCATGGAATTTTCATCAAATACCCTTGAAGACTTGAAGACAAACAAGATTGATCCTCCAAGAATGAAGAAATGACACTTAAAACCCTTGTATATTAATAATTACAAGTTTGGTCCCTTAAGTTTGTCAAAATTGCAAAAAGGTCCTTCAACTTTGAAGAAATGGCAAGATTAGTCCCTCAACAATTTCAAATTGCCAATTATGGTCCCTCATGAAGTGAAAGACACAATGAAGACCTTTGAAGATCAAGATTGTCCAAGTTCAGCCCTTGAAATTACTCAAAGTGTCAAAAATACTCCTTGATAACTTTTTGGAAAAGTATTGTGCCAAAAATGTAAAGTGGTGAAAGTATTTTGCAAAGGAATGTGATTATAAAGCTGAAAAACCTTATATGCCAAAAAAACCAAACCACAAGGACTGAAGTTGCACAAGTTGAAAGATTTAAACAAAAAAGGGCGCCTAACACATGTGTTTCCCCTAATTTCGGATTCAAGGAGTTACTGTTCATCTTTTTACACCCCCAGGTTTCACCTCCACTTTTACTTGGGTAAAATCCAATTAAACTCACCCACGTGTGATTCACACACGCAGGAACTAATCCCACACACCCAATCCCCAATCCCACGCGTGTGGTCCCCACCCCCAATTCCCCTCTCATCCAATCACAAAACGCCTTGGGCTCCAAGCACTAATACGTGGCCATAATCAACAGTGGAGATGTTTTGCTTCATCACAACGCAAAATTAAACGGCCAAGATCAAATTTGGACAATCAACCCCAAAAACGTCCAAGGGCATTTTAGGATTTTTCTAGGATTAGGGTTTGTATTTCTTTCATTCTAGATTGTTCTGTAGGTACTATAAAAGAAGCTCCAACCTGTGGATGCTCTTTTGTTCCAGTTTTTCTTCCAAAAATTCTGTAATTCCTTTTAATCAATTTAAAAGTTTGGTGTTTGTTTTTAAACAATTTAATTCCTTTTTATTATTTTTTAAAGTTGGTATTAATTGTGGAAGAAAAGCTGAGTTCCATTTGATATTTGGTTGATTAATTTTGAGTTTCAAAATTAGTTAAGGATTTTCTGAAATTTGAGATTTCTTGTAAGAAATCTGTTTAAGTTTTGTGATTAGAGGTTTAGGTTTGTTTAGTGATTAAGAGTGTTATCAAAACGTGTTTTGGAGGTTTGAAAAAGATTTGGAAGAGTTTTAGAAAGAAAAGAAAAAGAAAACAGATTGATAGAATTTGCTTGTATTTTTTTTCTTGTTTTTCTTTTGATTTGTTTTAATCAGGTTGAAAGAGTTGTTGATATTAGATCAACACCAACCCGAGTTGGTGGGAGGAGGATTTGACATCCTCTAGGGTCTTGGATGTAAGACCCTAAGGTAATCTTCTTTTACCTTTGGAAAATCTCAAAAAAAAGCTGTTTGTGTGATTTGCTTGAATTGAGTGTTGGATTGTTGTTAAACTTGTTTGATTTGTGTTCTATTGTGGTTATATGCATGGTAGATGCAAATTGAATCAGTTTGGTAGCCTTTTAAAGAGTTTTGATTTGAAAATTTGGTTTTCAAAAAGTTTACAGGGTGTTTGGATAAGTGGATTAGCAGGGTAAAATCTTTGATGATTGATTCTAAAAGGTGTTAGAGTCATTTAAAAGGATTGAGATAGGTTAGTAATTAGTTGGAAGATAATTTAGACAAGATTTGAAACAAGTTTGGTGAGCTTAAAAGTAAAATAAGCATTGAAAATCTGCATGCCACTTACTGTTGGATTTTTATGAAATTTGTGAGCATAGATCTTTGATTTCTGTGAGTGATAGGGGAATTTTGTTATTGTTATTGTTTGAGTATCAATTGGAGAGTGTGTATGCAAAGTTTGGTCAAGTAAAACTCACTAGGTTGCTAGAAAATTGCTTAAAAGTCCACTGATCTAGTCTTTCTGTCACAGCAACTTGCATAGCCTTTGTGTGCTACTTTTTGTGAATTTAGTGTGTGCAAAGTGCTTATCCTTGTGTGTTATTGACTCCTTGTGCTTAAATAAGCACAAGGGTGCCCCTATTGTTCCATAACATCCACCAAATAATCCACAGGCCAAGTCCTCTTGGCTTGCATCATTCTTGGAAAAAGCAAGAACACAAGGGTTAACCTGCATTGTGTTCAACAAATATACAGGCCACGTTTTTCCATTAATTCTTGTTAAATCTTGGTTAAAAAGGTTATTGGAGTTGGAATTAAGCTTATTAAAGTATCACAGATTGGTGTTAAAAAGAAAATAAAAAAAAAAAAAGAAAAAAATAGCAAAACCATCATAGCATGGACTCGAACCCCCGACCTGTCGAGCAGGAGTGAAAGGGCTTACCATTGATCTATGAGGCTTTTCTTGTTAGCCTCCCAACACAGAGGATATTTAAACCCTTTCTCATTTTTGTTTCCAAAATAAAGCCGTAGCTTATTCGATTGATTTGGGCTTATTTATTAAGCATTGTTGATTCTTCTTATTTTTATTAGGAAAGTAATAGTGTTATAGATTTTTCTAGCTAATTTTTATAATTTTCCCTTTATTTTAGTATTTTCTAGCATTTATTTTATACCCGGTTTTTAGAAAATCAATAAAAAATAGAAAAAAGATTTTTAATTTCTAGGAAAAATAGTTTTTAGCTTTTAAAATATTATTTTGAGGTTTACATTAAGTTTTGGTTTTATAAACTTTAATTTTTAATTTTATAATATTTTAAGGTTTTTTTATAAACTTTAAAGATTTTTATAAAATTATTAAAAAGGGTTTAGGAGCTATAATTTGTGTTTTTCTCTTAGTTAGATTATTTAGGATTTTTAGAAATTTTTTATTTCAAATTTTAGTAACTTTTTATTTTTAGCATTATTTTATTATTATTTTATTATTAAATTTCAAAATTTTATTTTTATTTCTTTTTCATTTTTCTTAAGTTCTTTAGCAATAATTAGGACCATTTCCATTTTTAGAATAATTTTCTAGCTTTTAGATTAATTTTTATAATTATTTTAAGTTAAATTAGGTTTTAATCATTGTTAATCATTTTTAGAGTTTTAAAAATAGTTTTTAAAGCTTTTAATTTTTAGAAAATTACTTTTTAGTCTTCTAATAATATAAGTTAAGTGATTATCCAATAAAATCATATTTTAGACATTTGAATTAGTTATATTTAATTTTAGGGCTTTAATTAGCATTTAAAATTAAATATTTAATTAATAAAAGGTTTTAAAATATCTTTGTTGGATTTTTAACTTTATTTATATTATTTTAGACTTGTTTTAGTCTTCTTAATCTTTTACTTGATTTTGTTTTTGGTTTTAGATAATTTTTAATTTGGTTGATTTTTCTACGGCTTTACGTTTACGTTTTTTACGTCATAGTGTAATTTTCACGAGACCGTCTTTCCATCTTCTCAATATTAATCTCAAATAAATACAAGTTAAAACACACACATATACCTCCTTGGGAAACGAACTTTCTCTCTTTTAAGTGATTGGGTCATTTGTGCACGGTTTTCCTAAACCGTCGTACTTAATACTTTCCGCTATTTACGCTCTTTTCCTAAAGAGTAGTAAAAACACTACAATCATTTGGCTTCCATTCAAGATTGTTCTTAATAGCATGCATTTCATTCACGTGATCAATAAGGCATAAATCATGATGCTTAGAAAACATACATTCGTTACAATTCCAACATTTCGCATTAGAATTCACACTTTGCTTAGGTTTCCACTCATAAAGAGGACCTTTTGTCTTAGCTACATGATTCTTTTTATTTAAAACTGAAACAACGTTCCTAGGGTGCACTTCTACTTTCTTCTTCTCAGTCCTATTAGTGGAAGGCTTGATCCTATCTTTCTTTCCTCGAGATCCTTTAGCCTTAGTGGACACTTTTACTCCTGTAGAAGCCAAGGGAACATTAGTGACAGATTTTAAAGGTGCCTTACTTGATAGTGTCAATGACGGTTTTTCTCCTGGAGTCTTATTGAATGGGGTGACAGCAATGGGTCGAGTAGTGAGTAGTGCAGAACCCGGTTTGCCTATATATTGCAAATATGCTAAGTAATATTGAACACGCTTAATATATTCATGAGCTGTGTAGTAGTAACTGCTTGAGGGATCTAGTGCATACAGATCATCTAAAATATCCCTAACTAGATCTACGTGCTTAGTTGCGTTCTTCATATAGTCATCGTAGGTAACCGGGTTTTTCTTATGGAGCGGATTCTTATAAAGCACTACTGACTTGGTTGTTGGAGCACTAGAGGACGGTGCAAAATTGCTAGCTAAGTTATTAACAACTTCTTGTCGGGTGAAAAGAAGTGTCTCCTTTAACTCGGCCAAAACCATGTTTTTATCTATGAGCTGAATTTTTAGGTCAGAGGTTTCCTCACATTTCTTGTTCAGTTTGTCAATTAAAGACTTTCGCTCTGTCGCATTAAACGCGAGGTGTTCTTCTATTGAACCAGAAATTTGTGAGTCTCCCTGCCTTACTTGTTTACGCTCTCCTAGTATAGAATTAATTCTTGTTTCTAGGACATGATTGTTAGCCTCTGCAGCCTCTAGTTCCGTTTTTGTTTCTACTAATTCTCTCTTAAGTCTCATCATTTCTTCTTCTAAATTTTGAACCATCTGAATCATCTTGTCACTTGTCTCAACGGAGTTTCCACCATCATTTAGTTTTGAAAGAGTTTCATTTTTAGATTGATTCTCAATTTCAAGAGATATAGAATGTTGTTGAAGCTCGTTAAAACTTTTTGAAAGTGTATTATATGAATCCTGAAGCTTTAAAAATTCAGCGTTGGATTCATGACAAGAATGATTTTCTACAGTATTCACATGTTCAATAGTATTCACAGATTTATGCACATCATCACAAATATTCACAGTAGATGAAATTTCATGAGTATATTGAATAGTAACAACTTGCATTACTTCAAGAGACACCATATGTTCTAAAAAGCAGTCATATTCTGATAAAATCTTTTCCTTTTCAATTAAGTGTTGTTCATAAGCATCATCCATGTTATTGAAAACTTTTTGAACTTCACCAAGTTCAAATTGTAAATTACACACTAGATCATAGACTCCTTGTTTAATATGGTTCACAAACGGAACGATCGCTTCTTCAAACACCGATTTCATGTGTTCGAATGCCCATTCTCCAGTAGTTTGAGCCGTTGAAGTCGTACATTCCAAGATGACCTTGTCAAAATCGGTAAGGTATTGCCCAATCTCTTCAATGCTGAGCTTTACCGTACTAACCGGGGGAAGATTCTTAGGAATTTCCTTTGGTTTGTCCGAATTGACAAGTGTAGGAATTATACTAAGGCATTCTCTAGTCGGCATGAAAGTGGATGTTTGGAGAGTTTTCTTTTTCATATTAAAACGAGTTCTAAGATCTATTGTGGCATTTTTTGCATTCATTGAAGCATAATCATATTCAGGATATGTCAAAAGTAGTTTTAACTGCTTTTCATCATATGGTGTTATAGAATCACTTGAGAACACTATCGGATTTAATGCCAAACCTAACTTTGTTGCATCATACAATCGGGGGTTGTGGTTAAGTGCTTGCTTTGCATAACCCGGGTTAGGTGGTAAGTCTATGAGACGCGATAAGTTGAACTCTTTAAATGAATTATGAAACAAGTGTACTAGATGTGAAGCAGCATATTGTTTTAAAAGCTTAAGTTCCGTTTCTTTTATTCTGTTAGACGTCTTAATTTCCATTTCAAGCTGTTTGGATTCCAGAATTTCAAAATCTGTTTGAAGTTGTTGAAAATTAGTGACGACTGACTCTTTTTCTTTAAGCTCATTCGAAAGGTTTGCTCTTAAACTTTCAATTTCAAGCAGATTGTCCATTTGAACTTTCCTAAACCTATCAAATTCAGGATTGGTTAAGGTAGTGGACACAGGAGTCATTTCCAAGGTTTTAACCTTGTCCTTATGCAAAGCAAGCTCAGCAGATAAAGTCTGATTAGCATTAAGGGTTTCACGGACTGCATTATTCATTTGGCTGAGCAAAGATGCAGGGACCATAACCAAATCAGGTTGAGCAGACGAATTAATAGTCATAGGAGCTTCCGGTTGTGGTTCACTCAAAATCTGAGGACTTGCAATGTTATTGCTATCATTGTTTGTCTCATCGATTGAATTACTAACCACCGGAGGCTCTTCCGAATACTCCGTCATTTGCTCAACATGATGAGGTACAATGCTAGTATCTGTAGCAGTATTTGGTACCTCAGCAATGGTATCAGTCCCATAGAGTGAGAGATTTGCCATGAGAGCTGCTTTGGCGGTGTTAAAATCATCACAATCCGAGTCATATGCATCCAAATCGTCACATTGATAAGCAGCATTGTTGGTGATGACTGTTGTGAGACGATCAGTTTCCGCTACTCCTGGATCTGCAAGGAATGCCAATTCTTCTTCATCAAGCTCACGACCTTGGGCTTGAGCATTCACCAGTTAAATCTTCTCCTTAAACCATGTGTCGTCCCTTCTCCTCTTAGGCTGCTTGCATTCTCGGGCCATGTGTCCTTCCCCTTTGCAGTTGTAGCAAATAACCACTTTCATTTTACCATTGCTGTTAGCCCTTGTAGCAGTAGTATTAGATGAACGTGCACCAGCAGTAGATGAATTTGATCTCCCTTGAAGTGGTTGCACCATGACCCTGCCGTCCTGAATTGTTGCCTGTTGTCGAGAGTTAGACGAGTTCCTTAACTGATTGTTAGTTGGTGCTGAACCTCGGTAACCTCTTTTGTTCAAAGTTTGACTTAAAAATGCAGACAATAGAGCTAGGATTTCAGTAGGGCTATCTCCTTGTTTAATTTCACGGACAGGGATGTCATCGTCACAGTATAATGCTGATGCTGGTTGAGCAACAAACTGATTGGTTGGAACACTTTCTTGATGTGAGTAATGATGTTGAGGAGCCTCGAGTTGTGGATAGGTACTAACAGGGTTGGTGGGAGGTTGATACGGTGAATACTGGTGTGAAGCATAAGGTGATGGGTGTGAATCTCCTTGTGATGATGATGTTGCTGGTTGGTGATAAGATGTTGGTGGCGGTGGCAGAATCGAGTACTGTGGAAAGCTTGGTGTTTGATACACAGGTTGATATGAAGATTTGTGTCCTAAAGCAAGCGGAGAGTTGTGATATGATAGTGTAGGATGATTTGCCAATAATGCCATTGGTTCATGATAGGGTCCTTGAGAGATTCGGTTTTGGATCACATGCTTCTCATGTTGTTGTAAGAAAGCATACAGTTGATCTAAGTTGGACTTGTGTAGATCACGAATCATTTTGACATCCGTCACATATTGACTCCATTCAGGGGGTAGTGTGTTCAAAAACTTGGTGTTTAACTGGAATTGTTCAATCCTTAGATTATAGACATTCATGTCATTCATCAGAGTGGTAAAACGCCAGTAAAAATCATGGAGAGTCTCCCCTGGAATGTATTGGAATCTATCAAACAAATCATATAATTGACATTCTCGTTCTTGCTTAGTGAGAGATGTCCCTTGTAGCAAAACCGCAAGTCGATCCCAAAGATCCTTGGCCACTTAATGTTCACTCACCATTCTGAAGATATCAGGTGGAAGGGCTTGAAGAATTGTCTGAACAGCCCTTTCATCGGCATCTGCAATGGCTTTGTTGGCATCGGTTAACTCATGATACTGCCTTGGCCTTGTCACATTGTTGATGGTAACCTCTCCCCAATCTAATGGACCTTTGTCAATTGATTCTAGCATAAGTCGACCACTTTGTTTGCCCATGATGTATGTTCTCATTCGACTTTGCCATGATTCAAATAAGTCTTTGATGAGCAAAGGCGGGCGAGTATCGGTACCCGAAATGATCGATATATCGGTGAGTGAAGTCATAGTTGGCATAAATGAATGTGAATTCATTTTGTGATCCCTTGAATAAGATTATCAAAGATGATCGAACAATGAAATAAAGTTATGAGTTTTTGTGTTGTTAACTAAAAGATATTGTTATCTTGTTGTAGTATTAGCTTTTGAACGTTTCCAAATTACCAAATTAAATGCCAAATAGAAGAAAATCCACTAAGTATCTAAAACCAGTTCTGTCGCAATGTTCTTTCTGTCGGAATACCTAGATCGGAAAGTCTTACTATCGGAATCAGTTCAGATCGTAATGCTTTTAGATCGCAATGTAACCTTGTAGCAATGATGATGGTATCGGAATGCCTAGATCGCAATGCGATGTCTATCGGAATGCTTCAGATCGCAATATCTATCGGAATGATCTAGATCGCAAAGTGGTTTACAAAATTTGAGCAGAGTAACGACTTAACACACCTTCCTTATACCCGTCGGAATCTCAGATCGCAATAGCTATCGGAATGATTCAGATCGGAATAAGTAATAAAAATCCAACGATCGCAAAGTAGTAACCTAACCCTTTCCGATGGTTAAGTTATTGCGATGGAGGCCCAAGTACCTTTTGTACTTTCCGATGGATGCTTCTGCTGAAATTTCGGAATGTAGAAAAACACACTTTTTTGCACTTTTGATCCAAGAAAACTGAAGTTTTAATGAAAACCAAGATACCAAGAACACGTTTATGCCCAAATTCCTATGTTACACTACTTATCACTACGATCAAACGAATTTTTTTTTGAATATTTCGGCCAAAAAGCTAGTTTGTAATCTACGAATGTAAATACACAACTCAACACAAAAAACAAGCCTTTATCTCATCCCATGCTCTTGATACCAATTGTAGAACAATGATAATCTTGTGAAACAAGGGGGTTGATGTTTTTCTAGAGAGAGAGAGTTAGAGAGAGAAATGAAAGAAAACACATATATTGAAATGAGAGAATCAAACAACCAACACCTCTTTCCATGGTGGAAAGAGGTTTAAATACCCCAAGTCCTTAAAGGACTTGGGCTTCCGGCCCATGAACATGCTCATGGGTCGGGCTATGTAATAAATAACACTTAACTTAACTACGAGCCTATAACTACATGGTTGGAGTAACCGAGACTTTCTAAATGCGTAAAACGTATTTCCAACACTTGGGGGTGATGTGGCAGGTGATTTAAAAGTTGGGTTATGATTAGAAGACTACTAATCATAATTCTGGAGGTGATGGATGCTTAATTGTTGCTTAATCAATAATCCCCAATTTGTGTTCTTGAGTAAATAGTAACACGTTTAATCTGATTTGGGTTTTAAAAGTCATGTTAAGCGCCAAAAGATTAAACTAATCAAAGATTAGTTATAACCGGTTTAAGTGGAGGGTGACATGGAGGAATGGTGGAGTTTCATTGGTGGAGAGAGTGAGTGGGGCACGTGTCACCCCCTCACTGGCCTAGGTAAGTATCTTGTCTGCCAGCATTACACCCTTATCTTTGCACAACTTGTCATTTCCTTTCCAAACTTCTATCAACGCCAAAACTAGTTATAACAACTTTTGCAACTTTGCACTTTTGCCCCAAAAACTTTTGTAAATTGATTTCAGGGGTATTTCTTGCCATTTTTGAATTCTTCAAGGGCTGATTTGGCATTTTGATGATGGATAATGGTCTTGACTTGTAAAATTGATGTTTTAGAGGACTGAAATTGTCAAGTCTTGTTTGATGAGGGACCATTCTTGCCAAATGTTGAAAGTTAAGGGTCCTTTTTGTAATTTTGGGATTTTCAAAGGACCAAACTTGTAATTTCTTGTACTTTGAAGGACTTCATGATGTGTTTGACTTTGTGGAGGATATTGGTTGACAATTTAGCTTTGTTGAGGGGCTAAACTTGCCAAATCTTCAATGTGGAGGGCCCTTTTTGTAATTTTGACAAACTTTAGGGACCAAACTTGTAATTATGAGGATACAAGGGTATAAAGTGTCAATTCTTCCATATTGGAGGACCCTTCTTCATAATTATTCAAATCTTCAAGGGTTGATTTTGGGAAAGTCTTATTTAGGGCTTGGTTTATTGTGCGGCTTCGTTTCCCGTGTTCGTTTTTGCATGATTCTTGTGATCTTTTGTCATTTTCTCAATATCCGTACCTAAAATACACAAGCAACAAATACAAGCATATATATAGGTATTTTGATGATATTTAATGCATTTTAAGCCCTATTTGGACGATGAGACTATGTATAAAAGCAGTCTCATCACTCCCCCATACTAAACCATTGTCGTGCCCTCACACAATGCTAGAATAAAGTATCGTAGCATCTCCAAAATTTATTTTTATTCACTTTATTGAACGATAAACTAGCTACACTACTACTATTGCTACAACTACTTGCGTTTTAGACATAATGTATGATTTTCATCGCAAAATGGGACGTTTAGGTTCATAGAATAAGAACATGTGAATGCTTCGTTAGAAATAATTTCATCGTCCTCGATTTTCACCCCAATTCCATGCCAAGCGTGTAACGAGATCATTGTCATTATAAGTTAGTAATGCTAATACTACTCATATGCCCTAATCACGTACTTATCCTCCCATTATTCCTAAGTTGTATCTCTTAAATTTTATATTGTCTTGAATGTTTCACGAGGATACATTGTTTGACTTATGCGATAATAGAGATTTAGGTCTAAAAATAGAGTCCTAACGGTGTAACCAAGATCATCAAATCAATAACCCCTCCTAATAGACAACGATGTCAAAAAATTAAGTTGACAAGAAGAATCGATAAACACGGTTTTATAACGGTTTTGAACATGAGACTTATTACCAAGACTTTTATACGCCCCCTAACGGAAGGGCCTTATTATCTTTGGTTTACCTCCATCTTTTATTCAACTTCGCCATGAAGCTTTTATTATGACTTCGGTCTTGCCTTGCCTTTTATTATCCACCTCATCGGTAGTTTTATTAGCCAAAGACGTATATCCTTACGCTAAGGCAAATTTTGGATCTTTAAAGGTTCAAAGATTAAGGCTTGATTCACTTTCAATTTGGGCATAGATTTTTCAGCCTTGTGAGCTTCAAATTGTTTGCTTGATTTAGGTGAGCACTTGAAATCTTATTATTGGGTGAAGCTTTCGATTATTCGGGTGCCAATACTTCAAAACCGTGACGCTGGCGATACCTTAATGTCTTCCCAATTTAATTACACGGAAGCTACTAGAAAAGACTAGAAACCCAACAATCCCAACTAAACCGCTAAGTCAATATTTATTAAGCAAAAAATATTTACATGCGAAGGGAGAATAAGCAAACAACGAGAACACATGAGTTTTTGAAAGAATACGAGTACTCTACGTTTAGCATAGTAACTTATAATTAACCTTATCATTTCTCGTCCTCATTTAAGAGACTTAGCCTAATGTGAAGTTAAGGAACCAAAGCTAAGTGCTCAACACGCACGGTCGAGTCAAAAATTACTCTTATTCTCGCCATCGGAAAACCTACATTCGTGTCTTTAAACACTTATAAAACATGAGAAAAATTTTAAAATTTGGCCATTTTTTAGCCTTATTTTGCAACAAAAACGATAAACAAAAATATAAACTTTGGAAAGCGTGAAGGTTTGGCAAGGCAAGTATCTATTCACCCCCATACTAAAGTTAAACATTGTCCTCAATGTTTCGAGTCTAGGGGTGCAAACACCCCCATACTAGAGACGTAGTCGAATGCGTAATCTAGCATGGAAAGGGTGTAACCAATAAATTAATAGCCGTTTATGAAGTGTGCTAAAAACCTAAGGTTAGAACATCAAAAGGATATATCATGGATATTGAGAAAGTCTTCAAAGCAAACGATCCAGTGCTCCCATAGAACGAACACGAGAGGCTCCAATCGTGAAGATCATGATAATCTAAAGTCCACAATTCACAAACAACCACGGAACAAAGGTTGGAAGGGCACAAATCCCCTCACATAAGCTACATTAGAAAGCGATAATATTTACATAGGATAAGCATGGGACTCCCCCACGAGGCTCCTCGTTTTTGATTACCGAGTCATGAGCTCGACTCAATCCCCTCAATACTAATTATCATTGGGGAAGGTGACTTGGTCGAGGTAGTTCAAGGATGGAACTTCCCCGCCAAAGTAGTGCTTCAACCTATGTCCATCCACCTTGAAGTTAGGACCATCATCTTGAGCTAGCTCGATGGTCCCATACGGAAACACTTGAGTCACGGTGAATGGACCGGACCAACGGGATTTCAACTTACCGGAAAAGATTTTCAATCGAGAGTTAAAAAGCAAAACTTGATCCCCAATGTTAAAAACCCGGTTTTTAATTTTAGAATCATGCAACTTTTTAGTTTTTTCCTTATAAATCAATGAATTTTCATAAGCAATGTCCTTCAATTCATCTAATTTATTTAATTGCATTATCCGGTGTTTTCCCACGGTCTCCATATCATCATTGCAATGCTTTAGGGCCAAATAAGCCTTGTGTTCTAACTCGATAGGCAATTGACAATTATTTCCATACACAAGCTTATAGGGAGTGCACCCAATGGGCGTCTTATGAGCGGTCCTAAAGGCCCATAAAGCATCGTCTAACTTATCCGACCACAATTGTAGGTTTTCCCCAATGGATCTCTCCAAGATCCTCTTCAAAGCTCGGTTTGAAACCTCGACTTGCCCACTCGTTTGTGGGTGATAAGCCGTAGAACGCCAATGTGTGACCCCATATTTCCTTAGGACCCTTTCGAATTGGTCGTTACAAAAATGGGTTCCACGATCGCTTATGATCGCACGAGGGGTTCCAAACCGAGAAAACAAGCTTTTCAAAAACTTGACTACCACACGAGCATCATTGGTGGGCAAAGCCTTAGCTTCCACCCACTTAGATAGGTAGTCAACCGCAACGAGAATGTACTTATTACCACGAGATGATGGAAACGGCCCCATAAAGTTTATACCCCAAACGTCAAAGATCTCACACACTTGGATGATATTTTGTGTCATTTCATCTTTTTGTGAGGCTTTTCCTTGTCGTTGGCATGAATCACATGACTTCACAAGATCTTGTGCATCTCGGTAAATAGTAGGCCAAAAGAAGCCGGCATCAAACACCTTATTAGCCGTGAGATTAGCACCGTGGTGACCACCCGTGGGTCCCTCATGGCAAGGTCTAAGGATGTTAGAAGCTTCGGTGCCAAAAACACAACGTCGGATGATTTGATCCGCACAAGTTCGAAACAAGTAAGGGTCGTTCCAAAAGTAGAACTTGACGTCACGAAAGAATTTTCGTTTTTTCTTGAGTCGTCATACCCTTGATGATGAAGTTACCCGCATGGTAATTTGCGATGTCCGCAAACCATTGGGTGGAAGAATCAAGTTTAGAATTCACTACACCAAGTGTCTCTAGCGGAAATGTTTCGGTGATTTCCTTTGGCTCGTAAACACTTTGGTGAGGATCTTCCAAACGAGAGAGATGATCGGCCGCTAGATTCTCGGCTCCTTTTTTGTCAACGATGGTGTGATCAAATTCTTGAAGGAGGAGAATCCAACGAAGCAATCTAGGCTTAGCATCTTGCTTTGCCATGAGATACTTGATAGCCGAATGATCCGTATACACTATGCATTTAGCTAAGACGAGATAAGGTCGGAATTTCTCAAATGCATACACCACGGAAAGGAATTCCTTCTCCGTTGTAGTGTATTTTAGTTGAGCCTCGGTCATCGTCTTGCTAGCATAGTGAATGGGCAAGAAGTGCTTATCATGACGTTGCCCCGAAACGGCCCCAATAGCGTAATCACTAGCATCAGACATGAGCTCAAAGGGGAGGTTCCAATTGGGAGCAACAAGAATGGGAGCTTCGGTAAGTTTCCTCTTAAGGATTTCAAAGGCTCGTACACAATCTTCGTCAAAGATAAAACGTGCCTCTTTTTCAAGAAGATGTGTAATGGGTCGAGAAATCTTCGTAAAATCCTTGATGAATCGACGATAAAAGCCCGCGTGGCCCAGGAAACTCCTAACTCCCTTAACGGTTTTGGGATGAGGTAATCTGGCGATGACGTCTACCTTATCTTGATCTACCTCAATCCCCGCTTTCGAGACCTTGTGCCCTAAGACGATTCCACTCTTAACCATAAAATGACACTCTTCCCAATTGAGCACAAGGTTGGTTTCCTCACAACATTTCAACATTTTCTCTAGATTCGACAAACACGAAGTGAACGAATTACCAAACACGGAAAAGTCATCCATGAAGACTTCCATCGTCTTCTCGATCATGTCATGAAAAATAGCCATCATGCACCTTTGAAAGGTTCCCGGTGCATTGCAAAGTCTGAATGGCTTTCTACGATAGGCAAACGTTCCATATGGACACGTAAACGTAGTTTTTTCTTGATCACGAGGATCGATGGGAATTTGGAAGTAACCGAAAAAAGCATCTAAAAAGCAATAGAAATCGTTTCCTGCAAGACGCTCCAACATTTGGTCCATGAAGGGCAAGGGAAAATGGTCTTTTCGAGTGGCTTCATTCAAGTTACGATAGTCAATGCACACTCTCCATCCGGTCACGAGTCTAGTGGGAATCAACTCGTTGGCATCGTTTGGCACAACGGTCTTCCCTCCCTTTTTAGGGACACAATGAATAGGACTCACCCAAGGGCTATAGAAAATAGGGTAAATCATTCCCGCGTCAAGGAGTTTAAGAACCTCCTTTTTTATGACGTCGTGAATTTTGGGGTTCACCCTCCTTTGACTTTGGATTGCGGGCTTGTAATCCTCCTCCATTAATATTTTGTGAGTACAAAACTTGGGATCGATTCCCTTAATGTCGGATAACTTCCACGCAATTGCCCCTTTGTGATCCTTTAGAACATCGACAAGTGCGGTTTTTTCATCATTCGAAAGTTCCTTCGCAATAATAACTGGCAACTTTTCGTCCTCCTCCAAATAGACATATTCGATATGAGGAGGTAAATCTTTCAACTCGAGGATAGGTGGTTCCTCAAGTGAAGATTTGGGCTCGATACTCATAACCTCCTCGGGTGGAGGCAATGGGAAATCGTTAAGAAAATCCTTGATAATCGAGAAGTCCTCATCGTTGTCGAGGTCTTCGTCACAAGTACGTGGAACATCGAATTCTTCCAACGTAAAACCACCACCTTCAAATGGAGTGAAGGTTGGTGTCGAATTATCAAGAATTGGATCTAACATAGGGGGATCGCCACTAGTTTCTTCATCACCAAAACCTAGAACTTCTTGTGAAAATTCCTCGCAAACCACGTCAATCATATCAACGAGGTTTATGGTTGCAACGGAATAAACATGAGAAATTTGAGAGTTTTGAGTTGCGTTTATAACAAGTTCCTCGTCGTTGAAACGTAAGGTGATCTTTCTAGCATGAACATCGATCAAAGCCATAGACGTATCTAAAAACGAACGACCTAAAATGAGAGGAACTTGAGGATCCGTGGGGATATCAACAACGATAAAGTCTACGGGATAGTAGAACTTCCCCACTTTCACAAAAGCGTCTTCCGCCAAACCACATGCGGGAATCATGGAATGGTCGGCCAACTCGATAGACATTAGTGAAGGAGTAAGATTAGGAAGATTGAGCGACTTGAAGATTGCAAGTGGCATCAAGTTAATGCTAGCACCAAGATCGGCCAAGGCGAAGCATTCCTCCATATCTTGGATTGCACATGGAATCAAGAATTTACCGGGATCACCGACTTTTTGAGGTATGCGATTAAGATAAACCGACGAACAACTAGACAATTGGTGCAATTTCTCCTTGTTGTTCAACATACTCTTAAAGTTAGCGGCAAATCGAGACATCATGACCAAAGCATCAGCGAAACTCACATTAAAGTGCAAATCACGAAACATTTTCATAAAAAGCTCAAATTGATAATTGTCGCGCTCTTGATGTTTCTCCTTCCTAAGTCTCGATGGATAGGGCAAAGGTGGTGTGGGTTGAGGCATAGTAGGCATAGCCTTTGGAATCTTGGGTTCCAATGATGGTAAAGGGTCAACCGTAGGTGTGGCATGAGCGGTACTTCGTGGGATTGGGACATGCTCCTTTTGGACCACCACCTCGGGTTCTTCCTCAATTTCTTCCTCCGTAGGAGCAATTGGTTGAGGAGTCGGTTCCTTAAGTGTCTTACCACTTCGTGTGGTAATCACTTTCATCTCACCCTTAGGGTTGGATACGGTGTTGCTAGGAAGACTACTCGAAGACGGTTTACACATTATTGCCTCAAACATAGATGAGATTTTATCTTCAAAATTGTATTTCCTCAATACGGCCTCGGTTTGCCTTTTCTTGGCCTTAATCATCTCTTGTTTAATCTCATGTTGCCCTTGTTCCATTTTTTGTTGGTTTTGTTGTAACCTAGTGACATTTCCTTCCATCTTGTTGGTGTGGATTTTAAGTTCATTTGCTAACTCATTTTTCAACTCTTTCTTCAAGTCGTTCTTAAACTCGGATCTTAGGCTAATGATTTCTCTTTGAATATTGTCAAACCTAGCATCATTCCCACTAGCGTATTCAACAAACTCACTTGGAAGATCTTTCAATGTTTGCAAACCTTTGTTGTTTTGAAAATCATTTTGATTCTTGTTTGAAACTTGATTATTAGCCCCTTGATTACCATAATTTCCTTTATTGAAATTGTTTTTGAAACCAACTTGATTGTTGCGATAGTTGTTGTTAGCATTTTGATTTGAACCAAAACCCGGTGGAGTCAATTGATTAGAGCGGGAAACTTGACCGTTTTGGTTGTAATTTCCGGTGGCCGCGAAGGCACTCGAAGTGTTACCACCGTTGGTAATGCACTCGGAGAAATCATGACCTCCACCACAATACATGAAAGAAACCTCAACCGCTTTAGCCATAGCGGGAGCACTTTATTCACCAACTTTAAACTCAATCAATAGTCCTTTTAGCTTATCAAAAATCTTGTTTTCCAAGTTTGCCTCAATTTGGCAAGCATCGATGGTAGTAGACAAAGAAGGTGAAGCCGAAGACGAAGCCTTACGAACACTAGACGTGCTACGAGGACTATACACCTTAGATCTATTCTCAATTATCACCAAAGCTTCCTCAACCGTTTTACACAAAAAATTACCACCCGCGGCGGCATTCAAATAATCCCTTTCATGATCATTAAGTCCATTGTAAAACGTGTCAATTTGATGCAAGTCGGAAAAACCGTGATGAGGACATTCATGTAACATTTCCTTAAACCTATTCCAAGCCGTTGAAAAACTTTCATTAAATTCTTGTGAAAACTTTGAAATCTCGTTTTTCAAGTGCGTAGTCTTAGAGGGCGGAAAAAATTGGTTCACAAACTTAGACACGAGATCCTTCCACGTCAATATAGAATTGGGTGGCTCTTTCTCTAACCAAATTTTAGTGGGCCCCGCTAAGAAATACGGAAAAAGCATCATCTTAATCGAGTCATTCGAGACATCCTTAAACTTGTAAGTGGCGGTAAGACGATTGAATTGGCGGATATGGTTGTGTGGATTGTCCTTCTCATCACCACGGAATTTGTTGTTTTGGATCATCGACAACAAACCCGTTTTCACCTCAAAATTCTCCGCAAGGATAGCGGGAATCACAATAGCCTCTCCATAACCCTCGGTGGGTGCTTGAAGTAACTCCATCATAGTTCGATTCGCCATGGTTGGTGCTTCTCTTACAATGGGTTCGTCAATAGGAGACTCCTCACTAGAAAGATTGGGAGTGGGAGTTTTGTTCTTTCGTTTACGTGCACGTCTTGCTTGATTACGAGTTAGCATAAACGTCACGTACAACGAGGGGACGAGCAAAGAAGATTCTTTTTGGTGTTTTGTATTTTTCAATTTTTTTTGTGGTTTTTGATTGTATTAACCTTTTTGGAATTTGGTGAATGTATTAAGTAGACACAAATCTACAAATCTCTTCCTTAATCAAATCTCTTGATTAAAGAAGCCTCAAGGAATGAAAACGATCATGTGAAGTGAACGCCTTGGATGACTTTAGAACGTTGGTGGAACACCAAAACGTTCAAGAGGGTTTAATCAATGAAAACCAAGAAAATATATATGATACTTAGTAATACTTTGGGTGACAAAACCTTCGATTAGCTCTCAAAATCAAATACTCACAAGCAAGCGGAGAAACGAGGCGGCGCGAAGCACTTAAGAGCCTTTTTCCTTAGGATATATTTTATAATATCCGCCTTATACCCACCTTATAGTTTGTATTTTTCAAGATTAAGCTTCACGAAAGTATTTATCTATTTTTGCCTTTTTCTTTAGTTTGAGATTCGAATACAATGATTGGGTAATGACCTCCCAAGTCAAGGTTCTGATTTCTCACGTATTTGGAGTACTTGTGAATTTATTGTTCTACGTATACACTATAGTAATAGTATTCACACAAAAACCAAAAACCGATAATACGTATTAGTAGAGTGCTACTAATACAAATACTATTTATGGTTAGTATATAAAAACAACAATTCCAATCAAAACACAACACGCCTCCCCGGAAGCGGCGCCAAAATGAGAGTTGAGTTTTACTACCCTTTAGGAAAAGAGAGCAAAAGTGGCAAGTATTAACGAGTAGTTTAGGAAAACCACAAGTTATGACCCAAAGTGGGGATCGTTCTCAAGGAGGCTAGTGTGTTATGTGTGTAATGATTTGGATTAGATTTGTGATTATATTGTTGAGAAAGAAAAACAGAAATGAGATTAGAAGACAAAGAAGGTTATGAAGACGGATTAAACTAAGTCGAAAAGGGTGTACACGTAAAACCGTAAAAAGCACCCAAAATTAAAATTTTACCCTAAAAATTCCTAAAAATTACCAAAAATCCCTAATAATATTCTAAGAGTTTACAAAAAATCCAAACTTGCAAAAACCTTTTAATTAATTAGATAATGACTTTTTAATGCTAATTATAGCCCTAAAAATCAAAATTAATTGTTAAAAAGTCCCAAACAAGATTTTAAAGTTTGTAAACCTCAAAAATACCCTAATTAAGCTAGAAAAGTATTTTTCAAAATTTTAAAATCACCAAAAACTATTTTTAAACAATTAAAAACTACTAAAATGAATTAAAACTTAAATTAATTCTAGCAAATAATTAAAAGTCCCTAAAAATATTTGGAAAGTTGCAAAATTCCTAATTAAGTGTTTAGAACCTAGGAAAAATATAAAAACTTAGAAAATCAGACTTTTAATTTTTAATAATAAAATAATATTAAAATAATATTAAAAATCCAAAAATCATAAAAAATTCTAAAAACTTGCAAACTCGCTTAATTTAACCTAAATAACTCAGAAATGAAAGTGAAATTACCTAAATACCCCTAATGGGCCTAGAAAATGGGCTAAACCCAAAACAGTACCTTATTGGGCCAAATTTGGGCCCAATAATAAAAAGTGTTCAAAATAAGCCCAAAAAGCACAAGTTGACTCAAAATTTGATTTTAAACAACTTTTTCCAAAGGCCCAAAAGCTGAAAGTGTGAAATAAGCTAGCTTATACCAAGCAGCTTATTCTTAATGGGCTTTTTGGCCCATTAAGCTATAAGCCAATGCCATAAGCTAAAATTTTACACACAAGCTTCTTTTGACCTAAATAAGAATTCTGCAAATAGAAATTTGAAATAAGCCCAAGGAATAAGCCTGAAAATGCAATAAGAAATCTACAGAAAACGACAAAATAGTCGTTTTTGAGTTCTAGGCTACCCCAAGTGCTGATTCAAGTTTCTATAGCTTCTAAATGACTTAATTAAGCAAAATCAACAAAGAGTTTTCAAATAAGCTGACTCAATAAGCTGGAAAAAGCAAATAAGCACTTATATAAAAGTAAAATAAGTTGGTTTTCTAGTAAAAAGTCAAAGTCAAAGTCCAATAAGCTCTAGTCTACTTAAATAGGTCAAATAATGAAGACCTATCACAAAAAATAAGTTGTTGCAAGTTTGGATAAGCTAGAATAGCTTATTGATAAGTTGAATTCAAAATTACACTAGCAGGGGCTAGTTTTGAGTGTTGAGCAGTGGAAACTTTTTCCACTGCTTGACTTGTTTGACTTGTTGTCTTTAGTGACTTTTTCGGAGATTCAGATTACACAAAGGCACCCAAATGATCTTTGAATCAAAAGGAGTCAAGAACAATCAAAACAACACAATCACAAACACCCAATTGATACAGTTTAATCAATCAATCACCAGATATGATACAGACATGAACACTTAAGCAGTTAAGAACTTATGAGCAGTTTTAGCACAAATCAGCCAGCCAAATTCAACCAAATGCATACACAAGCTATTATAAACTCCAATAAGCAAGTCTGAACAGGTTTCATGCAATGATTCAAAGAATTAAGCAAGATTCAAGCCAATGAAAGTTACTGATGAACACTAACAAATGCAGTTTTATACTTTGCTGATGTATTTGACACTTAAGCCAGATTCAACACCTCAAATCTCTCAAAAAGGTTACAATAACTTTGTTTAAACCACTTTTAACCCTAAGCATTCATACACACTAAGTGTTCCCAAAATACTAGGTCAAAACAGGCAGTAACAAAGATTATATAGCAGATTGTTTGATTCAAGGCTTCAAACCCAAAAACTTGCAGTAAAACACTCTCAACCAAGCATATATCAGATATAGAACACAAACTCAAACTTTCCACAACAGAATAACAAGTTACAATCACAAATAGATAGACCCAAACACCCCTTAATCTTTTCAAAATCAAATTTTTCAAAGGCAAAGTGAGATTTAAGGCCACCCAAGCATCAATTAACACAATAACAAGTAAGATTAACAAATTCAAGCAGATTTAAGCCACAAAATTCACAAGAACATAAGCCTCATACAAATATCACCAAAAATCAGATTTTAAGCAGATTTTAGGATTGAGTATGCAAACCTCATGGATGTACATCCACACCCACGAATTTATGAGCTTATGTACTAGCAAGAACAAGTACAAGCTTCCAATAACACCCCTGCTAAGAATCAACAAGGTTAGAAGCACAAGTAATAAATGAGAAACTTGGAAAATCTTGATTAATGCAACCTTGTTACCCCACACTTGATTATCCCCAATTTATAAGCCTCAGCACACCTTAATCAACTCAATTAGGATGCTATGATCAGCCCTATAACCCAGGAATTCCAAGATAGAAACAAGAACATAGCAAAATATCAAGAAAATGAGAAAATGTGCAAACTTTTGCACACTCCTCTTTTGAAAACAGGTTTTAAACTTCAAAATCAGTAAACTAAGAACATAAACAAGCAATAATAAGATGGCACTTGGTCTTTCTTCAAAACACTTAACTCAAATTCATAAAACTGAAAAGGGATTTACAAGTGCTTGAACAAAGGAAAAACCAAAAGCAAACGTCTATGTTGGACCCTATACCCTTTATATAGAGGGTGTACATGGTCAGTTTAAACCTAATAACTTAAAACCTTAACTTGTAGAAGCCCAAAAATGCCCGTGAGGATTTGAACTTCTTGGCTTCATGTGACTGATTCTTGGACGTTTGTGGAGTAGATAGCTGTTGGAATTTGATCTAAGGGCTCAAACAAAGCTTAAAATGTAAGCTTATATCTGGATGGTTGATTTTCTGGCTTGTTTTGGGAGTATCCTCTTTGTGTGTAGCAGGGGAATCATGTGTGGCCCTTGGGGGTGATGTGGCAGGTGATTTAAAAGTTGGGTTATGATTAGAAGACTACTAATCATAATTCTGGAGGTGATGGATGCTTAATTGTTGCTTAATCAATAATCCCCAATTTGTGTTCTTGAGTAAATAGTAACACGTTTAATATGATTTGGGTTTTAAAAGTCATGTTAAGCGCCAAAAGATTAAACTAATCAAAGATTAGTTATAACCGGTTTAAGTGGAGGGTGACATGGAGGAATGGTGGAGTTTCATTGGTGGAGAGAGTGAGTGGGGCACGTGTCACCCCCTCACTGGCCTAGGTAAGTATCTTGTCTGCCAGCATTACACCCTTATCTTTGCACAACTTGTCATTTCCTTTCCAAACTTCTATCAACGCCAAAACTAGTTATAACAACTTTTGCAACTTTGGACTTTTACCCCAAAAACTTTTGTAAATTGATTTCAGGGGTATTTCTTTCCATTTTTGAATTCTTCAAGGGCTGATTTGGCATTTTGATGATGGATAATGGTCTTGACTTGTATAATTGATGTTTTGTAGGACTGAAATTGTCAAGTCTTGTTTGATGAGGGACCATTCTTGCCAAATGTTGAAAGTTAAGGGTCCTTTTTGTAATTTTGGGATTTTCAAAGGACCAAACTTGTAATTTCTTGTACTTTGAAGGACTTCATGATGTGTTTGAATTTGTGGAGGATATTGGTTGACAATTTAGTTTTGTTGAGGGGCTAAACTTGCCAAATCTTCAAAGTGAAGGGCCCTTTTTGTAATTTTGACAAACTTTAGGGACCAAACTTGTAATTATGAGGATACAAGGGTATAAAGTGTCAATTCTTCCATATTGGAGGACCCTTCTTCATAATTCTTCAAATCTTCAAGGGTTGATTTTGGGGAAGTCTTCTTTAGGGCTTGGTTCATTGTGCGGCTTCGTTTCCCGTGTTCGTTTTTGCATGATTCTTGTGATCTTTTGTCATTTTCTCAATATCCGTACCTAAAATACACAAGCAACAAACACAAGCATATATATAGGTATGTTGATGATATTTAATGCATTTTAAGCCCTATTTGGATGATGAGACTATGTATAAAAGCAGTCTCATCAGCCATTAACTCTTTTGAATCACATGATTGATAGGTTTTTGTAAAACCCGTAAGAATAAGGTCATAATTTAATTCTACTTTCAATTATTTTGAAGTATTTTATAACGTAAATATTATTATGTTTAACGGTTTAAGTTGAAACCGATATTAAACATTATATTTTAATATTTTGAAGAGTAACGAGGACTACTAGTGATCGCGATACCGACGGATGCCTAAAATTTTATATTTTATTATCGATCGTTTCGATAATTAATATTTTCGACGATATCGTTTTAATTACGTATCGAGTCGTTATATTATTATTTTTCGTGTGCATTTAAACTTTTAAGTATTTTTACGAAACCCGAGTCCCGTAAATATTTGTAAAATTGACTTTTAGTCATTTCCCGCTTTTTAACTAATATTTACATTTTGGACCAAAACTATCACAAATTGGCAAAAACTACCATAACCTTACACTATACATATAATTTCCACTATCTATATTTTATTAAAAACTCATTAAAACAAAAACAACCATCTTTCTCCTCTCCCTTTGTTTTTAGCCATCCACCATTAACACCACAAACACCATGATCAAAATTTTTCTAGCTTGATCCAAGAGAAACCAAGCAAAGTCCCATCCTCCATTTTCAAAGGGCAACAATTTGGTATAAAATTTTCATACATGCAACCATATAAATTTTTCAAGAAAAGTTGATTATGTTTGATCCAAATTTGTTGTATGCATGTGTTAGTAGTGATGATCAAAAGATTTTCATGCTATGTTTTTGTTAAAAAGTTGATTTTTAATTTTTGGGTTTTTGATTTTGATGATGATGCAAGTGTTAGGAATGGTTTATGATGATATTAGGGGCTTAGGTTGATGACAAAAGTTGTTGGAATTGATCAAAAACATGATTTTGTGGGAGATTTTGAAAGGTGATTTTGGGCAGTAGGTTTGAGGCTGTTTTCGGGGATCTTACTGTTTGATAATCACTTAACTAATTGGATAGGGTTGTAGAGAACTTCGTTAGCTTCGATTTCATATAAAGTAGGCCTTCCAACTCCAAACGAGGTGGAAGATACACTAGTTTGATTTTCGTGTACCGGGAGACGAGTGTCGACACAATCCGAAAATTGTTGTCGATATTTGGATCGAATCTCGGGGACTATAAAATGAGCTTCAAAATGATTCAAGGGCTGTTCTCAGGCCCCAAGTTTAGTATTTTGAATTTATTTTTAGAATCAAGTGGCGGTTTTACAAATGGAGTTGTTTAGAATGGTCAAAATGGTTTCGTAAGTCAAGGTCGCTAAACTGTCCGGATTTTGTGATTCAAAGATGAGTCGGGCAGGGAACTTTAGAAGTAAAATCTTTTGATGGGCTCTTGGGAGGACTTTTTACATATAGTAAGTGAGTTCTCTGAGTAGTATCATAAAAATTTGATATGTTTAAGTATGGAAAAACGGCTTGGACATTCGGTATGTTCCGGCAGATTTTTATTAAAGGCATATAATAATAAAATGAATATATAGGAGAGTGTAATAGTATCACTTGTATCGTTTTCTCTCGATTTTGTCGTGATTTTATGAGTCAAGTTTTATATTCTTATGTATTGGTTATTTCTCGAGTCTATTATTAATGAACGCACCTCATTTGATAGGTTGCGGTTCTCGTGTTTGAAAGGCATCATCTATCGTCGGCGATCGTCTCATTACCACTATTGGCTAAGGTGAGTCTATAGCCTCGCTTTATACTAGTTATTAAATGATTTTAAACCCGCGAGGGGGAATACATGTTTTATAAGCTTAGAACACAAGATTTTTATGGTATGCTTTGTCCCTCTATGAATGGACCCGTGGTTGCCTTTAAATTGCATTAAGTGATTGCCTTTGTTAAAACCTCAATTATGGACCGTTAATTAACCTATGATGGGTTAACCGCTAGTACAATTAATAGATCTATGGGGGAAGCCGCCCCGGTTCAGTTTTTGTGGACTTGTCATAGAAGCTTAGGCCCGACCTCCACACTGTTTGGACATATTGTATTGAGAAGTCAGGTATACGGCAATGTACCAAAAATCTAGAGGTAACTGACAATTAATAAATCTCTCGTCTTATTAGACTGATATGGGAGTGTCTAAGGGCTCGGTTCCATGAGCTTATTGCAATTTATGCTATATACAATTATCATTGTTGAAGCAAATTATTATTTGATGCTTATAAGCATGCCACAAACTTATAATCTTTGCTTGTGTTCAAATTGATTTCATAAACCTATAGATTCACTCGGCATTTTTGCTGATTGTTTTACTCACATGTATTTCAGGTAATCAAGAAGTGGAAGCTTGGAGGTCACGGGAATGAAGTTGTGCACTGCTTTTGTTGTTCAAACTCTTTGATTTATTTATCGTTCCATTTTTGAAACAAACCAATATGTTGTTTTAACTTATCTTTTGGTAACGATTACTTGGGACTACGCTACTCTGACAAATGTTTTAGGAACGATAAATCTAAAACGTCTTTTTTTTCGAGTCGTTCTTTATAAATTATGTGTTGTTGTATCATTGTTTAGCACCCAAAGATGTATTCCGCTGCGTGTAAATTTGGGGGTGTTAAAGATTGGTACCAGAGCCATGAGTTATAGAGAACTAGGTCTTTATTTTAAAAACCTAAACTATAACTGTCAGTTTTTATTTTTCAAAGAGTCATGTGCACCGGACTTCGCGTGACTTCAGGTTCAAGCTACTTCTGGGATTACCACTTTAGTATGCGTTATTACGTATACCTTATTGGCAAGTATTTATAAATAAATACTATGATCCATTTATGGATATATATTTATATCTAGGATCTCTTTATCGATATATATTTATGTCGTTAAACTTTTCGATAAAAGTTTGTCATTTATTAATGATTAACTTATATAAATACAATGAATTTCATGATCTTTCTGTATTTATTTTTGAAGTATTTAAATTGCTTTTATTGTAAAATTTTTATATTATGACCTTACATACCTTCATCTGCGCGCGTTACTTTTATTGCTTAACCCTTTGTGATATCTATATAGATATCCAAATCGTCTTTCGGCTGTTTGTGCTTGGACATCTTGAAACGTAATTTCTAGACCATTGTGTAGCTCAATGTGTCTTTGAAATAGACTAACCGCTATTTATTGACATTTATATGTATCGTCTCCGAAGTGTATTGTTCACTTATATCTCGGTAACGTCATCGTCATTTTATAAATCATCGCCTAGATTATGGCGCTAGAATTGGAATACGATTTTACTTATATAAAATTGTATGATTTGTTTTTCATTAACCTTCTCGCTCCCGGAGTGTAGCATGTTAATGTTCCATTCTTTTCTTGCTATGTTTTGTGTTTTTGACAATCGTGTCACCAAGGAGATTTGCCTACATTGCATTTTGGAATCTAAATTACGAACGTCTTTCACCGTCTTGCTTCCTAAATTTCGTGTTGAATACCTTGAAGCATTTTCTGTCGTTCATCATGCTATATTTTATTTGATGCTCATTACGAGATTTATTTTTCGTTGTTATAAAATCCACAAGACATGTGTGTATATATGTATATATTTTGAGCCGTTAGAAAGTGTCGAAAAATACATTTTATGTAGAAACTGCAGGGGCAGTATAAACATGTCAAAACTTAAAAGTAAAACCTGCGTTTTTAAAATAAAATAGTCAAACCTGCACAGAACTTGCAGGGGGTATTTTGGTCATTTTACATTGGTTTTCAGGTCTCGGGTAAAACTAGAAAGTCGTCTGAAACGTCGTTTTACATCAAAATGCTTTAGACTCTGAGTCTTGGAGATGCCGTTTATCGGGTCAATTAATCGGCTCATATTTAAAAAGTTAAATCTGATAGAAAATTCAGATTTAAATGTTTCTAAGCTGTTTTGATTTCATTTGAGATCGTAAAATTTTAACAAATATTATTTTACAACTAACGAATACTAGTTGCATGTGAAAATATTTAAAAATAGAAACAGTACAGGATTAGCAATTACCGGATTAATGGTGTAATTTAAAAACGAATAACATACTTTCTTAAAAGCATGTTGTGTCGAGTATCTTACAAAGAATACACATGTGGATTGTTTTATTCTTTTCATATATATGACTCATTTGTCATTCGATGTTATTTTATTTTCGTTTTCTTCTAACCTTCCACTGATTTGAGTTGAGTTTTGAAGTTCTGCCTTCACATTCTTCGTTGACATTCTTATCGCGTATCTCATGACGTTTTCGCCTAAACCTTATAACCCTTTGAAAACTTAACCACTTGTAACCATTTCATTGGTTGTTTTATGAGCTACTATTTGCCACTTTTTGCAAAACTTTGACTACTTTATACGTTGTCATAATGTCACCTTATAAATAAATCTGATATTGTTTTACGATTATTTTCACCAATTGTTTTTACTTTGGTCTTATAAAATACTTTTCGCAACATTAAAAGTTGCTTGTTGAGTATCTCGCAAATTACTTGTATCCTATAAATTTATAAACTATTTTTAAATTCCATTTTACAAATGGCATGGTTTATATAAACATAAGAAACGTAATACTTTTCAACGAAACGGAGCACTGCATTGCTAGCCCTAAATTATACATGGCCTGATCACCTATGTCTAATTTAGAAGGAGCCATGCTAGGCTGAATAGTAGTCAACTTATAAATCTTGATAATAAAGAACTTTTTACTTGTATTTATGATAAAGATAAATAAAATGAAATAAAGTGAAAAGTAGTTTTAAAAACCTTTATATTTCATGCAAGTAGCGCAATTTCTATGCATCCGCATATGTTTTATTACCTTTTCTTGAACGAATTACGCGCTTACGAATACGTTTTTACTCGATGATTGTTTTTCCACTTGTTACTTCATTTTGTCTTATAACTGATTTCTTTTGACTATTCGTCTAATTACTGACTGTTGATAAATGACTTGAAAGTCTCGATGTTTTATCCTTCCTTCTTGTCCAATCTTCTTTATATACGACTGGGTAGATCTTTGGAATGTCTCCGCACGTGAATAATGAATTATCATTAGAGTGATTTCCGTATATCCGGGATGACGTCCGTCACTCTCGTTTGTCTCGAAATCCACACTTGTGAACCGTGCTTTGACTTCTCTCTTTAAACACTAACATCGTTCATTTGATTTGTTTTAATTACAATTGATTATTAGGAATTTTCTTTGATTAAAATTTTTGTATGGATCTTATTTCCGATCATGTATCGACCACCGCTAAGTTAATGAACTGATATTGGTGAACCACCGACCGCACTAACAAAATCGACAACTTGTTTAATCTATTATTTCTTATCGTCTTACCATCAACACCTTTATTTTATTATTCTCTTTATGAATTCATACGACATTTGCTTCGTCCTCTTTTGTACCGTTGATTTCGTATTAACTGTTGACTATTATTTTCATTCGTATTCGTTTGTTATCTTGTCACATTTCGAATAACCGAATATATCCCATACTTATTTTGAAATAATAAACACCTTTATGTATTTCTACAAAGTATTATAAATTTTTTTTATGGAACTTGTCTACATTTTCAAATGATTTTCAATTATCGAAATAACCATTACAAGTAAAAGGTCAAATTTATACATTATATTTTGTATAACTAAAACGAATGTTTAAAATGAAATTATCTCTATCTTTGAAGTAATTGACTTATCATACTTTACTTTTAATGTAATAAAATTACCGGTTTAATTTATATTTCTAATAATGATATAATTTGGAAATTATATTTTTTAATTGTAACCATCAATATGAGTTTAATTAATAAATTCATGTCATTCTTTCAAAGCTTCTCAAGACGACCAAATAAATTTTGAAACTATTTTACTTCTATTTTTGATGTATCATCTTTATCGAGAAAGTACCTCAACTGCGTTTTAAGGTAATACCAAAACTGGGATGGATGATTGTGAAAAACGTTATTTTAATCTTAATATTTAATTCATTCTTCGCTCTCATTTTTCTAGTATTGTGAATAATTATGTTGTACGGTTACGTGAGTCGAGATCCCTCGTCGATCGTTAATCTTAAATCATTTTACCACATCTTGTTCGTTTATGCGTTTATTGAATTCATTTTTATCTCGTTCTGTTCCTCGTATTGAAGATCACTATTTTATTCTGAGTTTAAAATGAATCTCGGGAAGCAGTGTATAAGAAGAAACGATAAGTGTCACCAGGATTTATGTGTGTACTCGTGGAATGATTGAGGACCGAATCTCTTAATGAATGGAGTTAATAAATTCATTACGACCTCGAGGAGTATGTTGAAGCCGACAACGCAAGTGGAAAGACTCTTGAGATATTATCAAGGGTTCGTTCAAGGTTTTCTCGATGATTAATGGTGGAGATCTATACTCGATGTTTATGTTCGACCTTTTCTTTTATGTACTTATATGGTGTGTGATCTAGTCAAATGATCGTAAGTTGTGAGAACTTGAGACGGCATCATCCGATGACGTCCGATCATGTAGAGCACATATTATGTAATATCTTTTTGACTTTCAACGACGATATTTATTGAGACTTTAATGCACGTTGGCGAAAGTGAGAGGGTGTCTTTGTATTATCTTTTGAGTAGGGACCCGCGTGTGAGCACCCTCCGATGACGAAAATGTTTTTCTTGTTAGTTCTTTTTGATGTGTGTCCATGGCTATCCGGCCGATGGATATCCTTTAATTTGCAACATTCTTTTTAACTGGACTATCCGAAAATCCTGTCATCTATTCTTTTTATCGAATGAGCTTCGTGTGATTCATAAAATTTTCATGTGTCGAGCTTGACGGGTGACTGGTGGATAAGGATTTATTTATTCCTTTTTGGTGAGATACAACTTGATGACAAGTTGCGTTTTGTAAAAGAACCAGTGGAGATCGTGGATCGAGATACACGTGGGAACGTAAGGAATTCTTATTAAGGAATGTCGTCATCCTTCCGGGTAGTGAACAACTCGTGTATGAGGCGAGTTGAGCGCCGGGACGTCGCTCCCTTAAGGTGGTGAGGATGTAAAACCCGTAAGAATAAGGTCATAATTTAATTCTACTTTCAATTATTTTGAAGTATTTTATAACGTAAATATTATTATGTTTAACGGTTTAAGTTGAAACCGATATTAAACATTATATTTTAATATTTTGACGAGTAACGAGGACTACTAGTGATCGCGATACCGACGGATGCCTAAAATTTTATATTTTATTATCGATCGTTTCGATAATTAATATTTTCGACGATATCGTTTTAATTACGTATCGAGTCGTTATATTATTATTTTTCGTGTGCGTTTAAACTTTTAAGTATTTTTACGAAACCCGAGTCCCGTAAATATTTGTAAAATTGACTTTTAGTCATTTCCCGCTTTTTAACTAATATTTACATTTTGGACCAAAACTATCACAAATTGGCAAAAACTACCCTAACCTTACACTATACATATAATTTCCACTATCTATATTTTATTAAAAACTCATTAAAACAAAAACAACCATCTTTCTCCTCTCCCTTTGTTTTTAGCCATCCACCATTAACACCACAAACACCATGATCAAAATTTTTTTAGCTTGATCCAAGAGAAACCAAGCAAAGTCCCATCCTCCATTTTCAAAGGGCAACAATTTGGTATAAAATTTTCATACATGCAACCATATAAATTTTTCAAGAAAAGTTGGTTATGTTTGATCCAAATTTGTTGTATGCATGTGTTAGTAGTGATGATCAAAAGATTTTCATGCTATGTTTTTGTTAAAAAGTTGATTTTTAATTTTTGGGTTTTTGATTTTGATGATGATGCAAGTGTTAGGAATGGTTTATGATGATATTAGGGGCTTAGGTTGATGACAAAAGTTGTTGAAATTGATCAAAAACATGATTTTGTGGGAGATTTTGAAAGGTGATTTTGGGCAGTAGGTTTGAGGCTGTTTTTGGGGGTCTTACTGTTTGATAATCACTTAACTAATTGGATAGGGTTGTAGAGAATTTCGTTAGCTTCGATTTCATATAAAGTAGGCCTTCCAACTCCAAACGAGGTGGAAGATACACTAGTTTGATTTTCGTGTACCGGGAGACGAGTGTCGACACAATCCGAAAATTGTTGTCGATATTTGGATCGAATCTCGGGGACTATAAAATGAGTTTCAAAATGATTCAAGGGCTGTTCTCAGGCCCCAAGTTTAGTATTTTGAATCTATTTTTAGAATCAAGTGGCGGTTTTACAAATGTAGTTGTATAGAATGGTCAAAATAGTTTCGTAAGTCAAGGTCGCTAAACTGTCCGGATTTTGTGATTCAAAGATGAGTCGGGCAGGGAACTTTAGAAGTAAAATCTTTTGATGGGCTCTTGGGAGGACTTTTTACATATAGTAAGTGAGTTCTCTGAGTAGTTTCATAAAAATTTGATATGTTTAAGTATGGGAAAACGGCTTGGACATTCGGTATGTTCCGGCAGATTTTTATTAAAGGCATATAATAATAAAATGAATATATAGGAGAGTGTAATAGTATCACTTGTATCGTTTTCTCTCGATTTTGTCATGATTTTATGAGTAGAGTTTTATATTCTTATGTATGGGTTATTTCTCGAGTCTATTATTAATGAACGCACCTTATTTGATAGGTTGTGGTTCTCGTGTTTGAAAGGCATCATCTATCGTCGGCGATCGTCTCATTACCACTATTGGCTAAGGTGAGTCTATAGCCTCGCTTTATACTAGTTATTAAATGATTTTAAACCCGCGAGGGGGAGTACATGTTTTATAAACTTAGAACACAAGATTTTTATGGTATGCTTTGTCCCTCTATGAATGGACCCGTGGTTGCCTTTAAATTGCATTAAGTGATTGCCTTTGTTAAAACCTCAATTATGGACCGTTAATTAACCTATGATGGGTTAACCGCTAGTACAATTAACAGATCTATGGGGGAAGCCGCCCCGGTTCAGTTTTTGTGGACTTGTCATAGAAGCTTAGGCCCGACCTCCACACTGTTTGGACATATTGTATTGAGAAGTCAGGTATACGGCAATGTACCAAAAATCTAGAGGTAACCGACAATTAATAAATCTCTCGTCTTATTAGACTGATATGGGAGTGTCTAAGGGCTCGGTTCCATGAGCTTATTGCAATTTATGCTATATACAATTATCATTGTTGATGCAAATTATTATTTGATGCTTATAAGCATGCCACAAACTTATAATCTTTGCTTGTGTTCAAATTGATTTCATAAACCTATAGATTCACTCGGCATTTTTGCTGATTGTTTTACTCACATGTATTTCAGGTAATCAAGAAGTGGAAGCTTGGAGGTCATGGGAATGAAGTTGTGCACTGCTTTTGTTGTTCAAACTCTTTGATTTATTTATCGTTCCATTTTTAAAACAAACCAATATGTTGTTTTAACTTATCTTTTGGTAACGATTACTTGGGACTACGCTACTCTGACAAATGTTTTAGGAACGATAAATCCTAAAACGTCTTTTTTTTCGAGTCGTTCTTTATAAATTATGTGTTGTTGTATCATTGTTTAGCACCCAAAGATGTATTCCACTGCGTGTAAATTTGGGGGTGTTAAAGTTTTAAATAATGTTGCTTAGATATACTGAAGCTGATGGCAATACTTGTGAGCTTCAGTGCGTCAGATGAGGCGATAAAGCCCCATATACATTTTCACATAAGTGAACAAGACATATGACATTGCACGCTCCTCTACTCAGGCCTAGCTACTGAGTTGTATTAAAAATTTGTTCAGCATTGCTGAAGGAACCTTTTGATGACTGGTGATTATTTGTTCAGCTTCAGTGAACCAGATAAGGCGACAAAACATCATATACACAATCACATAATGTGAAATAGATACATGACATTGCACACTCCTTTACTCAGACAATGCTACTTAACATTAATCAAAATCTTTTATGAAATGCCGAGCCTTCAAGCTTCTTTAGTGAATGCTGAAGGTTCATGTTTTGTATCATCAATGTTCAGCATACCATGCTCCATTATAAATCTTTTGAAAGTTGGTTCATCCAATGGTTTGGTGAAGATATCAGCCGATTGGTATTGAGTGGGGATGAAACGTAATTCAGTGTCCCCTTTCACAATGTGATCTCTGATAAAGTGATATCTGATATCAATGTGTTTTGTTCTTGAGTGGAGGACTGGATTGTTGGATATTGCAATAGAACTAGTGTTATCACAAAAGATTGGTACCTTTTCATATTCTATGTCATAATCAGTCAGTTGGCTTTTCATCCAAAGAACATTGGCACAACATCTAGCAGCTGCCACATATTCAGCTTCTGCTGAAGACATGACAACTGTTTGTTGCTTTTTAGCACTCCAACATACAAGTTTGCCACCTAGCAATTGGCAGGCACCAAAAGTGCTATTTCTGTCCAAATTACAACCAGCATAGTCAGAATCTGAATACCCCTTTAGATCAAAACCTGAGGATTTGGGGTACCAAAGACCTAGACTTGGTGTACCTTTTAGGTATCTGAAGATTCTTTTTACAGTAGTAAGGTGTGATTCCTTTGGATCTGCTTGGTATCTTGCACAAAGGCATGTAGAGAATTGAATGTCAGGTCTGCTTGCAGTTAAGTACATGAGTGACCCAATCATACGTCTATACTAAGTCTCATTGACTGATTGTCTAGTGAGATCAGGTCCTAAGTTGTTAGGAGGTACAATTGGAGTCTTCACTGAAGCACAATTGATATCATACTTCTTTAGTAGATCCTTGACATATTTTTCTTGATTGATGGAGATGCCTTGGTCAGATTGTTTAATCTGAAGACCAAGGAAGTATGTGAGTTCTCCCATCATACTCATCTCAAACTTGCTGGTCATAAGCTTGGCAAATTGTTTGCAAAGTTTCAAGCTTGTAGAACCAAAGATTATGTCATCCACATAAATTTGTACCAGAATGGTGTCAGTTTTAGATTTATAGATGAACAAGGTGCTATCTATTTTTCCTCTAACAAATTTATGTTCAATGAGAAAAGTTGAGAGAGTTTCATACCATGCTCTTGGAGCTTGATTCAGTCCATACAAAGCTTTGTAAAGCTTGTAGACATGATTTGGGTATTTACTACTCTCAAAGCCAGGAGGCTGGGTAACATAAACTTCCTCTTTTAGGTCACCATTTAGGAATGCACTTTTGACATCCATTTGGTAGATGATGAAGTTCATGTAAGTGGCATATGCAAGGAAGATTCATATGGCTTCCATACATACAACTAGAGCAAAGGTTTGATCAAAAATCAACACCAGGCTCTTAATTGAATCCTTGGGCCACCAGCCTAGCTTTATTTTTGGTCACTGCATAGGTTTCATCTTTTTTGAGCTTGTAAACCCATTTAGTGCCAGTGGTTGATTTACCATATGGAAGATGAACCAATTTCTAGACTTTGTTTCTTTCAAATTGATTGAGTTCCTCTTGCATGGCATCCACCTATCCAGGGTGTGTGAGTGCTTCAGAAACCTTTGTAGGTTTAATTTCTGAGAGAAAATTTGCATAGACGTATTCTCTAGATGAAGCTGCACCCAGTTTCTTTGCCATAGATCTAGTGACTCTACCTTCACCAGGATTACCTATTATGTTCACCAGTTGTATGTGACTATTTTGAGTCCAAGATTTTTGTGGAGCTGGAGAATAGGTACTGGTATCATGATTAGAGCTAGAGCTTGGAAGTCCATGACATGGACTTGGGCTTGGAATGTCTCTAGTGTCTACTAAAGTATATTCAGTGGACAAGGGTTCAATCATTGGAGGGCTTCCTTCTTGGTCAGAATCAGCATATCCAAGACCTAATTCCCTAGAGATGATAGGAGAGATTTGAGCAAGGGGCTCAGATTGTTCTTCAGCAGCTGCATATGATTGATCATTTTGATCATGTGTATTAGCATGCTAGTTGTTTGAGACTGACCATTTTGGTCAATTGTGTTTCCTTGCTGATCATTTTGATCATTTTGAGATTGATCATTATTTGATTGACAGCCATCAGTATGTGATACTGAAGGATATCCTTTTGTAGGACTTGTCATATCTTCATATGGATCAATATGAGGGACTGAGTTGCTTGTTTGATATTTTTGAGAAGGCTCCTAGTGATTAAATTCATCAGATGGATAATTTTGAGATTCATGTATATGGAGTTCATCATCTGATGGATTTGTAAAAGTGAGAGCTTCAAAACTTTTATTGAATGTGATGTGATAGGTTTATTCAATACATTGTCTTCTTGTGTTGAAGACTCTGTATGCTTTAGGTACTAGGGAGTATCCAAGAAAGTAACCATCATCAGATTTTTCATCAAACTTTCCAAGGTGATCCTTGTGATTGTGAATGAATACTGGACACCCAAACACATGTAAGAATGTAATGTTTGGAAATATCCCCCTGAAGACTTCATAGGGATTCTTCATGTGTCTCTTCACAATGATGGATCTATTTTGAGTGTAGCAAGCAGTGGCTACAACATTAGTCCAAAAAAGCTTAGAGAGAGCGGATCCAACAAGCATCGTCCTTGCTGCTTTAATCAAAGTTCTCTTCTTTCTTTCAGCCACACCATTTTGTTCAGGTGTGTAGGGAGATGAGAAATTTTGGGAAATTCCTTTATGATCACAGAATTTGATCAGTGAGTGATTTCTGAATTCAGTGTCATTGTCAGTTCTGAGTTGTTTGACATGAGTGTCATTTTGATTTTCAACTCTTTTGATAAATGACATTATGGCATCTGGTGCATGGCTTTTCTTTGTCAGAAAATATACCCAGGTGTACCTAGAGTACTCATCAACAATGACAAGTGTATATTTTTCATGACAAATGGCCCTAGGTGATACTGGGCCAAATAATTCCATGTGAAGTAAATGAAGACTTTCTTTGATTGAGAAAGTTTGCTTTGTTTTGAAACTGGCTCTATGGTGCTTCACTTTTTCACATGCTAAGCATGGTTTGTCCTTGGAGTATACAAGTGAAGGAAGACCAATAACAAGATTTTGTTTTGCCAGCTGGGTTATTGTTTTGAAATTGAGATGTGAAAGCCTCTTATGCCAAAGCTAATTGGTAATATTGGAGGCTTTAGCAAAGAAGCATGTCTCCTGAGTAGAGTTCATGTTCATGACATAAACATCTTTGACTCTTGGAGAAATCATCACAATTTCATGATTGGAGTTGAAGATTGTACCTTTTTTGTCATAAAATAGCACAAGATACATTGCATCACAAAGTTGACCTATGCTGATGAGGTTGTGCTTCAATCCATTTACATATGCTACCCTTGAGAAAACTATACCATTGTATTTTACTGAACCAAATCCTTCAGTAGTAGCTGATGAGTTATCACCAAAAACAACTTTGGGACCTTGTTCCTCCTTATACTTGTGCAGATAACTTTTGGTGCCAGTCATGCGCCTTGAGCAACCACTATCTAGGTACCAAATAGGCTTCCTGAGATCACACTGCACAAGTTAAGGAAATGGCCAGTTTCGTTTTAAAACCCACCTTTGTTGGGTGGGGGTTTTAGATCTAGAAGGTGTTCTAGATCTGAAGGGTCCTCTTGTTGAGGGTATGTGTGATTGCTCAGAAGAAGAAGAGGTCTGAACAGCTTTTGCTTTCTTTGCCTAGAGGGCTTCACCTCTTCTGAACCCCTCTATATGGTTGTGATCAGATGTAGTGTGGACATCGCTTCCACAAGTCTCACAACATTTGGTAATAGAGTTTGGGTTTCTTAGTTTAATACCTCTTCTGAGTGAGATGATTCAATTATGTCCATGAGTGTCATGGTCATAACTTCCACAAATATTACAAATAGAGTAATAGTGGCAGTCATCTGAGTGATGATTGCCCATACCACAATGAATGCATGGTGGGAAAGGCATATTTTGCTTGGAATGAGATGCTTCAGATTTGTGAGCATCAACAATTTTTTTAGCCAGCATATACTGAGTGTGTTCACAAGTACGATAGTCAGTCCTTTCACATTTGGTACAATAAATCACTTTTAGGCAAGTTTCAGTGAGATGGTTATTTAGACCACATAAATCACAAGCCCTTTTAAATTGTGTCTTGTACTTGAGATGAGGAGAGTCTGAAGGTTCATCTCTGAATCGTGTTGTTGTTTGCTGCTGCCTGAGTTGCAATTTAAGATCATTGATCTCTTGCATGACAAGAGACATTCTCTCATCTTACTCAGATCTAGCATTCTTCAGTTTATTTGTTGAAACTGAAGAGGTAGTTCCCATATATGAACCTTCAGCAGGAGTTGAAGAGTTCTTTGAAGTGTCAATTTTGACATGCTTGGAAGAACTACCTTTGTGTGTGGTGTGTGACTTGATGATAGACTGGATAGTATTGGGTCCAGTAGAGGGTTCAGCACCAGCCAACTTCTCCAAAGGAGGAAGTGGGATACTTACTTCATTCTCTGTATTATCATCGGAGTCATCCTCAGTAACTGAGGACTCAACTGGTGATGAAGTGTCAACACTTGCTTGAAACTTAGGAAGAAGGATTAGTCCAGTGTCATGGTTGGGTAAATTCTCTTCACCTGACCTTTAAATGTCAAGGATCAAGCTACCATCCTCTTTTGAGGCTTTGACAAAGACGATAGGTTTGGTGCTGGAGGATCCTTCAGCACCAAGCATTTTCCTCTTTTGAGCAAGTATTTGTTCACTTATGCATTGATTTACCCTATCATAGTTTCTAAGCCAAGATTTAACAATGTCTTTTGCTTCTTTTAGTTCCACTCTAAGAGAGATATTTTCGTCCAAAATTTCTTTGTTCAATTGTTTAAAAGTAAGAATATCAAGTTTAGCTTCTTTTAGCTCTATTTGCTTACTTTCAAAATCTTCAAGTTGTAGAACAAGTTTGAGAAATTTTTTAAGCAAATTGTTTCTTTGCTCTTCAACAAATTTTAGATCAATGCACAAGTAATCAAAGACAAATTTAATGCCATCTTTATCTTCTAATTCAAGAAGAGTTTGTACCTTTTTGATTGTGACATTGACCCATTCACCATTTCTGGCACTTTCTTTGGTGACAACATTTGAGTTGGCCCCTTCATCATCAGCAAGTGCCATCAGCACTTTCACATTTACCATCTCATCATCATCTGAAGAAACATCTTCTTCATCCCATTCATAGGCTTCAACAACAAGACCTTTGTTCTTGTCTTCCTTGGGAGTCTTGAATGAGGAGCTTTTAGTACTCATTAAGGCCATTCTTGCCTTGATTACTCTATATTTGGCCTCAAAGTCATTTGTTGGTCTGAGTTCAACCCTGCTTTGCTGAAATGGAGTAGAAGCAATTTGTTTTGGTTGAAATGATGATTGACCAGATGGTCTTGATTGAGCTTGTGAGGAATATGAAGGGAGAGATGTTTTTGAATAACAATCCCTAGCATAGTGACCAGTCTTCCCATATTTGTAGCAATCAGTGTCAACTAAAGCTTTTGTGGAGCTGGAGAACTCACCTCCTTTCTTAAAAAACCTTCTAGACTTGGCCAGAAGTGCTCTTTCATGAAATTCCTCTTTGAGGTCATTCAGATATTCCTCATTAGATCTAGTATCTTCCTCCTCATCAGGACTATCTTGGTAGTCTTGAATGACAGCCTCACTGAAGAAGGTTGTGGACAAGGGGGTAGCAATGGTTAATGCTTTACTCTTGCTTGAGCCTTCATAAATCCTATCAACTAGGTTTTCTTCATATTTCAATTTCCCAAAAATAGAGGCTAGATCACAATCTTTAATGTGATTAGCATTTCTCAAGCTTTGGAAGAAACCGAGCCACTTCTTTGGCAATGCATTAATAAAAATTGTGTTGATTTCAAGTTTCGAAAGCTCAACACCATCATTCACAAGTTCATTCATCAGTGCTTTGTATCTGGTGAATGTCTGTGTGAGAGTTTCCCTTTCTTTGTGCTTGAAGGTGTTGTATTGAAGCTTTAAATCCATGATTCTGGTTTCTTTTACATCAGAGGGTCCCTCATGGTAAAGGATAAGGTCCTCCCATCTTGCTTTGGCTGTTTTACAATTTACAACATAATTCATTTGGTCATCTGGGAGTACAGACATGATGAGACTTTTGAGACGCTGATCTAGGTTAGCAGCTTTTCTCTCATCAGCAGTCCATTGTACTTCAGGTTTTTTATTGTCTCCAACCATAGGAACAAAAGGACCATTTTCAATGATTCCAAGGAATTAAGGTTCAACTCCAACCATGTGGACAAGAAACCTCTTCTTCCAGTTTGTAAAGTTGGCCACCTCTAGTATAAGAGCAACATTGAGTTGGCCACCCCTATATTCTAGGGTTTGTGGTATAACTTGAGCCATTTTGGATCTTGATTTGAAAACTTTTAAATGAGTAGTTTAATAAAATAAGATTTTAACTAATCAAACTGCTCTGATACCACTTGTTGGTCCCTTGTAATTCGTTATTACTTATTAACTTAAGTAATAACTCTTACTTCGACTCAAGTGAGTTGTTTTAAAAATAGATAAGAATTAGGAAAGATTGAAACAACAATACCAATATACTTTTCAACGTATAGACTTTTATTAGAATCAAATAAAGAATCTATAACCCATTTTGTTTGCGGAATAACAAAGTGGTTGAATGACAATGGGGTTTGATCTCCTCTACTTAAACGTCTAACTAAAGTTAAAGTCTAAGTTCCAATCTAAATGTTCATATACATCTTGGCTATATGGTTTAGTTGGTATCGAGAGAGAAAGGTTTTCCAGAGTTTAAGCTCTTGTATTGGTTAACTCTTTCTCTCCCAATGTACACTCCTTATATAGGCAGTGTGAATTAGGGTTTAAATTTTGCATGTACCAATGCATGGGTTTATCTAGTGGGTGGTTGATGTCCATGCTGGATAAACAGTACAAAGTACATATTAAACTATTATAGAAAAGATAAAGGTTGTACTTATATCTAAGTATACAAGCAACCTACTTTGACTTAAAGTTATCTTTTCCCGCCTAATGCAAACCATCAAAATACTGAAGAGTCTTCAGTATCCTAGAGGAGATCGACATCATTCGTTTGGTATTGTCAAACCAAACTAAACTGAAAGCCTTTATTCAGTCCTTGTTCTTCAGCAACTAGACCGCCTAGTATTTAAAGCGAAGACTCCTTTGTCTTCTAAGTTAACTGGAAGGGGAGTGCTGAACTTTCTTCAGCTATAAAGTCTTCAGTAGGAACTTTGTTCCTCTGGTCATCCTTCAATAGACTGGCCTTACTGCTGAGCATGAAACACTTAGGGGGATTTTATATTCAAATCATAGAGTTGCTTCAAGGTCAGTAAATACTCACCCAACAGAACTTGTTCAAAAACTTCTTAGTGAAATCATCCCAAGTAGTAATGCTCTTAGGTTGTTGCTTATCTAGCCAATACTTAGCATTGCCCTCTAATGAAAATGGAACTAGGAGCAAGTTAATAGCATCATGGGGAACTCCATTGTACTTAATGGTGTTGCAAAGAGATAGAAACTTCTTTTTATGATCATGTGGATCATCACTAGGTCTCCTAAAAAATGGTGTGTTTGAACCAAGGTAATCATGGTGGTCTTAAGCTCAAAGGTGTTTGCGGGTATCTCGGGTATAACAATTGCATCGGCATATCCTTGCACATTAGATTGAAGGTGCTCCATCAAAGGTCGATTGTCAACTGCGGCTATGGCTTCTTGTGTGATGATCAAAGCACGATTCTTGGGATCGGCTTGATGGACGGTGTTGTTTTTACTCTTTCTCTTTTTCTTCCTTTTCGGAGGAAGGGGTTGTTCACCAAATGGTATTTGTGCACGCCCTCGGGTGAGCATGCAACTCAAATCAAGGAGTGAGAGAGAAGCTCTCGTTCGACTTTGGAAAAGAAGGGATTATCCTTTCCGAGGTTCAATAAGTAATATCCACAAGAAAGTATAGTATACGTAAGTAATACTTGGGTGCAAGACCCCCAATCAAGCTTTCCTTCTTAGAATACGCACTAGTGAACGGGGGGTTAGGTGGCGCGAAGCACTTAAGTACCTATTAACCCTTAGACGACATTTTATAACTCGTCGCCTTTCTATTCACTTTGTAGTTTGTATTCTTCGAATTCTTGCCTATTGGAAGTATTTATCTATTCTTGCTTAATTAAATTTGATCGATACACGTGTCAAGGACCAGAACGCTCCCGAACACGGTGTATTGCAAAAGCAATACTTATAGAAGTATGTGTATTGAGTGTTCGTATACGTATACGTATCCACATATAATAATATAGAGAAATTTTTTTTTGTATTTATTGGGTTTTTAAAGAAAATACTATATGTACGTAAAAACCGATGAAATCCAATAACATATATTTTTGGGTGCAATCTCTTAGGAAAAAGATTGCTTTTTAAATTTTTTATTTTTTGGTCAATTATTTAGGAAAAGAATTGAATTTGTTATTTTTTAGTTTTTATATTTTTATATTTTTGATTTTTGTTTTTGATTTATGATACGTAAAAATAACGTTCACGAGGTGAACGGATCCCAAAATTCAATCGAAACCGTCAATCAATAGTATCTTGTAATGTCATGAACCGGCAGCGGCGACATTTGAAATTGAGTATTTTGAAGTTCGTTTATTCTCGATTCTTGACAAATTGAAAGGCCTAAAAATATCGATCTTTTAATTGTTCTTGGTTGTTAAGGATATTTGAAATTCTATGTCTAACTCAATCAACACGTAAAAAATGGAAAATAATAGGCTACGTATCCGTAAAACACCTTGAAAATACCAATTACTATTGACAAAGTACAAATTTTAAATGCATAAAAGTAAAATAGCTTGAAATGTAAGCTAAATGAAAGTATAAGGACTGAATTGTAAATTTTAGAAACTACAAGCACCAAATATGTAAAATTTAACCAACTAGTAACAACTTGAGTTTTTGTTGAAGCACCACATGATTCAGCAAGTGCAAACTAACCCATTCCGTGGATTGCCTGATGATGATGCGAACAAACACCTCGCCTACAACTCTTCCCACATACTTTATCACATCACGTCGAGAAATGGTTTGATCGTCTTCCAAAGAATTCTATTCACACTTGGGATGACATGACTCAACGCTTTTTGTCGCGCTACTTTCCACCATCCATGGTCACGAGCCTTCGCAATCAAATCAGCGGTTTCATGCAAGAACCAAATGAATCTCTTTTTGATGCTTGGGAGAGATATAATGTCTTGATTGATCGTTGTCCAAACCACAACATGCTCCCTGTGACCTTATTAGATACTTTCTACAACGGATTGACTTTTCGAGATCGTGATACGATTAATGCAGCCTCCGGTGGCACATTCATGAAAAGGAGACCCGAGGAGTGTAGAGAGCTTATTGAGAACATGACTACTCACCACAAAAACTGGGATTCCTCTGCTTCTTCAAGGAACAACCCGAGAGTCAATGTCTCTTCCACCTCAGCAAACCCTGAGATGACCGAACTCACCCGCATGATGACTGAAATGATCAAAAGTATCTTGCTTCTCGCTTCAAACCAACAACAACAACAAGTTAAAGCGGTTGCCAATCCTTGTGAAACATGCGACGGTCCTCACTCATACACCGATTGTCCTTCGACACAAGGAAATCCGGAAAATGTGTATGCAGCTTATGGTAATTATTCACCGGAAAATTACCAAGCTCGACCTCAAGGGGATAGAAATCTGCTGAGCTACCGGTCAAACAACTACCTTTCACCCGGTTTTTCTCCTCAAAACCAAAACCCCGCCAACAACTACAATAGAAGCAACCAAATCCCACCAAGAGCTTCTAATCCTTATCACCCACCCGCTCAACAAAACCCACCCATTAACCCCGATGTTGAAGCCATCATGAGAACCCAAGGTGAGCAAATCAAGAATCTACAGAGTCAAATTATCAATCTGAAAGGAGATATCACAAAGCAAGGAAGTGAGATAAGATCCGAGCTTCGAGATAATATTCAATCCTCCTTCAGCAATCAAATGAATGACTTGAAGAATATGCTTGCTAGTTTCTTGCCCGCAGCTCAACCTTCTACTTCGAGTTCTCTACCTTCAAACACCGTCACCAATCCGCGAGCAAATGTGAGTGCTATTACTACTCGTAGTGGAATTTCCATTGTCGATCCACCGATCCCGCCCCCATCATCTACACCTCCTCCACCACCATTTATCCCTATTCCTCCTACACCTAGTATTAGTTCACCATTACCGTCTCCGCCTCATCATGACGATGTCTCTAGGAAGGAACCTTCAACATCTCAACCTTTACCTACACCTGCACCTTCACCACCCAAACCCAATATCCCTTGTCCTTCACGTTTAGGCAAGATGAAAATGCTAACCAAGGATGACTCTAAAGTGTCACGCTATGTGAAGATGATCTCTCAGATGAACTTCAACATTAGCTTTCTTGAAGCACTTGTCCACATGCCCAAATTGGTTAAAGCATTTAAGGAATTGCTGAACAAGAAGGAGAAGCTGATTGAACTCATCAATACGCGCTTAAATGAAAACTGCTCTGCAATTATTCTTAAAGAACTTCCGGAAAAGCTTAGAGATCCCGATCGTTTTGTGTTGCCTTGCGTTTTCAACAAAACTGAAGAGTTTACTGCCCTTGCTGATCTCGGGGCAAGTATAAATCTTAAGCCTTTGAGTGTTTGGAAAACACTATCATTGCCCGACCTCACTCCAACAAAGATGACTCTTGAACTTGCAAACCTCACTCTCGCTTACCCCGTTGGTATAGCCGAAGACGTGTTCATAAAAGTTGGAACATTTACTTTTCCGGTCGATTTTGTGGTTGTTGATTATGAAATGGACCCTCGTATTCCTTTAATACTTGGCCGGCCATTCTTGAGAACCAGACGAGCTCTAGTTGATGTTGCCGAGGGTGAGTTAATCATAAGAGTCGGGAATGATTCAAAAAATTTTAAAATGGGGAACTTACAAGCAAATCCTATGGACGAGAAACAGTGAATATGATTAATGTGCTCGATGATTTTACCATCTACGACAATCCTCTATTTGATTCTTCCATCGATAATCCACTTTTTCAAGATGATGTGGATGATTCTCGCCCCAATTTGGAACCTTCTCCCATTTATGATTCTCCACCGGTCTTTGATGCTTATGATGATGAGTCTAGCTCAGATTCGGATGATTATGATGACCTTACTTCTGAGTATCCCGATCTGCCCACGTATGATGATTTCGATGAGGCTGATACTCTTTCGAGCGATTCTTCCCATGATGAAGATCCTCCGCCATCACTCGATCCTACTTTGGACGATTACTCATTTGAGGAAGACTTCTATGCATTTCTTAATACTTACTTCCCTCATGAGAGTGATGCTCCTCCTTATGATTTTGAAGATTATCGTCTTGATCCTACTTTGGATTTGAAGAACATTCTTTCAAAGGAGAAGAAACCGGTCGACACCAATATCCGCAGCACGTATGAGTTAACACCTCTTTGTCCATCTTCTGAGGACGAGGTTGTGCTTCTTCGCGGATCTTCTTCCCATTCTACTGAGCCTGAGTGCTATTTTCCCTTAAAGGAAAAGGTGTTCGACCCTGGTATCGATATTCTGCAGCCATCTCAGTATCCACCTGATGAAATAAAAGGAAATATCTTTGGAACTTATGGAAATCTGCTTGCACCACTTCACTCTTGCTTCCACCGTGCTCCATCGCTGCTTAAGGGAACCTTGCCTACTCTTCTTTGGCTTGCCTTGTTCGCCTTAAGCCTCTGCTATTTGATGGACGAAAACTATGTCTTTGATCCTGGTGGATATATTTCATGCTTCTTCCTATGATGATCAAGGTCGAGTCAGGCTCACGACTCGGTAAACAAAAGTCAAGCACTTCTTGGGAGGCAACCCATGCATCTATCTTTTCGCTTTCTTTATCATAAGTGTAGGGGAGACCCTTTGGTTTGCTATTTCCTCTCCTCTCCTCTCTTAATCCAGGATTCGACCTTCAAAGTCACACTCTTGATGATTCTTGATGACCCGTGATTCCGTGTTCCATTTTCCCGGTTCTATCCTAAACTCTTTTCAATTCACTATTTTATATTTTCTCAATATTAAAATAGGAATCTCTTTAGTTGTCTTTTCCTTAGCGAGATTTAAACAACGTGCACAATGTCCTAAGTGTAGGGGAGTTTACTCCCACATGCTTATACATTGAGGACAATGTTTATGTTAAGTGTAGGGGGACTTCTATCGAAGTTAAGTGGCCTTATCCTTGTATTTGTCCTCATTTTAACCGGAAAATCACTTTTTCGACATTTTTCAAATTTTTTGATCTATTTTGGCCTATTAGTTTTTCCTTTTGTATAGTTATTTTCTTTCTTTGCTAGAATAAGCTTTAAATAAGTGGTTTTAATTTTCAAACGTTGTGAATCTTTTGACTCAACCCGAGTTTACTTATCTAAGTTACTCTAGTTAGTATCCTTAACGTGTTTAAGTCAAGTTTTGCTAGGCTTTTATATAGGGAGCTATAAAACGCGAAAGTCTTAACTCTGACGGGTTAAGAACAAGAACTTTTCGCAAGTTCCTATAATTGATCCTAGAGAGTCGTTTATCAAGGGAACTTTAAAATGCGGATTCTAAACTTGAAAAAGTCTAAGAGTTTGCAAGATCCTATAGGCGACTCGAAAACCCAAAACTTTGATTTAATAGGCTAAGCATCCACGAGTCTCATTCCTTGAGATTTTAAACTGTGGAGAACGAGAGATGATAGAGCCAATTATAAGTTCGGTATTCTTTCGTGAATTTATGTGAGTTAATTATAAGCCTATTCTCCCATCGCCTGCTAATAAATTTATCTGCAATAAATAAGGTTGTACGATTTGAAAAGTTACTTAGCTTCTAGCCCAAGATCGTTTAAAAGTTGCTCGGTATGGATTAGAGTTCATAGCCAAGGCATAACTTATTGAAGCGGGATGCGAAGATTGGCGAGTCCGAAAAGGCCCTAACAAGTCATGAGGGCTACATTTTGTTGCTAAAGATCCAAAAGTGATGTGAAGAATCATTTATCGAAAATCAATATGAAGGATCGAGACACACGACGAAAAGCAAAAACTCCCCAAAAGTCATGGAGAAGTGTATCCGAAAAGACCCTAGCAAGGTATGAGGATAAATAGATCCAAGTCCAAAAGGAGGCGGATCGTTGTATATCAAAGTCCATAATAATGATTGGAGAAAAATGAAGAAGTCGTGGTCCAAGTATGAATCTCTCAAAACTTCAAGTGAAGAAATTCCTATTATGAAGTGAAGGCCATTATTTCAAGAACGTCTCTCAAGGCTTGAAGTATGAAGTCGCTGCAAAATATCGATCCGAGAAAGGTCTCAAATCGCGAAGCGAGTTATGCCAAGATATGAACTTTATGAGGTCCCGAGAAGCAGTTTTAAAAGATTTTTTTCCTTTAGCTAACTATTGATTAAATCGTTCACTTTATTTTCAGACTAAATAACTATCGAAATAAGTCAAAAATGCATCCTCGTGATCATTCAAGACAAACAATAAAATATAAGAGATACCCCTAGGAATAAGGGAGTCTAAGTGAATAATAAGCCCACATGAGTTCGTGTTAGTTTACTAACTTATAATAACAATGATCTCGTTTTTAAGCTTGGTTTGGAGAAAGTGAAAACTTGAGGATGATGATCATTCACAACATTTCCAAAACCCAAGGTAAGTTTTTGATTTCTTTATTTTGGATGTTTATAATTTTCTATCTCTTTAATAAAGGCCAACGTGAATGATTATGATGAAAAATTTAAAAGTGCTTTGTAACTAATGCATTGCATGAGGACATTGCAATGGTCAAGTGTAGGGGATTTGATATGTGTGTAAACACCCATCCTTTTTACCACTTAATTACAATAATAACCGGACCAAAACGTGTATTTTATGTCATTTATGTCGGAATTATGCGTGGTTTGTGTTTTTGTTGTAATTTAGGACGAAAAGGTGAAAAGTGGAGAAAACACGGGCATTTACGGGCTTTTATTGAAGAAAAAGATGAAAGACGAAGTCAAGAAGTCAAGAGTGGAAAAAGAACGGAAGTCCAAGACCAATTCTGAAGATTTACCGAAGAAAAAGTCGAAAGACGGAAGTTTACCAAAAGCCGAAGGACTCGAGTCTCATTTATTGAAGAATATAAAGACGAGTTTAAAGAAATCCCGAGCCATAAGTCATTAAAGTCCAAGATTAAAGAAGATTCAAAGGCTTAAGGACTAATGGTGCAATTAAAAGAAGATTAAAGAAGGAAGGACTTAATCTTGTAATTAAGAGAAAATGAAGGAGGGGAGGAAGCTTCCTAATCCTCCCCTATATATAGATTAGGCTAGTTAATCATTTTTCTTTGTTGGCTAATAGTGACAATTAGTTCTTCCACTTTTAATTACCTTGTCATTTAAATACTTGTCAAATTTAAATTCTTGTCTTGCACCTTAATTACCATTTAATTTCAAGTAAGTTTTTCTTTTAATTCTTGTTTATCTTTATCTTTATCTTGCTAATCTCATTCTACCTTTCTTAATCTTTGATTTTTATTGTTTGTGTTCATGTTCATGTTTTTATTTTGATCAAAGTGGGTTTTGATTATTTTGATTAGTTTTGTGAGTTTGATTGTTTTGGATTGATTGTTTATGATTAATAGATGTTAATTTGTTTGTTTGATTTAATCTTGTGGTTGATTTAGCTTTGTTTTGATTAGATTCGTGTTATTCCTTTTTCCTTGTTCTTAGGGTATTAGTTACTGTATTTTCCAGCTTCTGATCTTTCCCTTACATTCCGTATAAGCATTTTACTGGGTGACTATTCAGAATATTGAATATTCCGAATAGTGGTTTTATTCCGAGTTGGCAGGTTATTCCGCATAGCTTGGGTATTCCGCATATGTCTATTTATTCCGGATTGTGCTAATATTCCGCATAGGATGTTGGAGCATATTTTGGCTGGGCCGGTCTGACGACTCTCCTGGGCCGTTAATCGTCTTCCCGGGTCCAGAGTAATGCTTCAAACAAAGAAGAACCGGTTAGACGTGGACCCGAGGCCGGAGCCCCGGGGTCCACCTCCGACGGTCAAGTTAGTATCGGATGAATATGTGGTATAAGAAGTGTAGTTATGAGAGAGAACCTGTTGTAGAATGAGACCCCTACCCCTGTTTATATAGGCTTAGGGTTTCTTGAAGGATAAGTTAGGTGTGTGTGGGCCGCGGGCCTGTTGGGCCGGGCCGAATACCGACTGTACGTCGACATGTCCCCCAGTCTAGTATGATATGGTCCATGATCATTTTATGCTAGACTCATTCATGTATCACGCTTACTAAACAACCGCGTGCAACTTGATGCTAGGACATCCTCGTGGGTCGTCCGTAACATATGGCTCCACTCGTAATGGGCTTCCTTCAGCAAAAAGATGATGGGCTGGGATTGCGAATAGTGAGCATAGCCACTATACGCCATCATGTCCCCCCAGTCTAGTATGCGAGGTTGTCACCGAGGTTACTAGACTTTACACCTGTAAGCATATCCACGTCGAAAGAAATGGGAAAACATGTATACGTAAGACGGGTGGTTGTGCTCGAATGCTTGGTTTCCCGTGTTTAGACGGTAAGGACCCCGTAAGAAGAAAACGTGTTTCTATAGCCGGGGTAACACTGACATTGGCAAGGTATCATTCTTATTCATCTCTTACGTGAGGATGATAAGAAGGTTTTCTGAAGGTGGAGGTGGAACCCGTATGCTGCATCGTGAACATTCGAAGGTGTACTTCTTATACCCACTAATGATGCAACATAATGCGAATATTTCATTCGTCTTAAGGCCAACAGAAGACGTACTTCTGTGGCATGTTTATGCGGATATTATATCCGTCTTGCGTCCATGATATCTGATAATGAATACCAAAGTTTATTGCGGTTTTTCTTGAACCAAACGATATAAACTTTGGAAAAATTACTCCATTGCCGGGCAAAGTAATTCGTCACGGAATACGTACTTCCGTAACAAAGATATGAACCAACAGAAGACGTACTTCCGTGACATGAATAACGAGCAGGCGAAAGACGTACTTACGCGGCGAAGACAGTGAGCCAACAGAAGTAGTACTTCCGCGACGAATGATAATGAGCCAATGGAAGGAGTACTTCCACGGCAAAGATAATGAGCTAATGAAAGAGTACTTCCGTTGCGAAAGAATGCGCCAGTGGAAGGAGTACTTCCACGGCGAAGGATAATGAGCGAGTGGAAGAGATACTTCCACGACAAAGATAATACGCTAGTGGAAGAATTACTTCCACGGCGAAGATAATAAGCACGTGGAAGGAATACTTCCACGGCGAAGACAATAAGCACGTGGAAGAGATACTTCTACGGCGAAGGATAATGAGCACGTGGAAGAGATACTTCCACGGCAAAGATAATAAGCACGTGGAAGAGATACTTCCACGGCGAAGATAATGAGCCAGTGGAAGGAGTACTTCCACGGCGAAGACAATAAGCCAGTGGAAGGAGTACTTCCACGGCGAAGACAATAAGCCAGTGGAAGGAGTACTTCGACGGCGAAGACAATAAGCCAGTGGAAGGAGTACTTCCACGGCGAAGACAATAAGCCAGTAGAAGGAGTACTTCCACTGCGAAGACAATAAGCCAGTGGAAGGAGTACTTCCACGGCGAAGACAATAAGCCAGTGGAAGGAGTACTTCCACGGCGAAGACAATAAGCACGTGGAAGAGATACTTCCACGGCGAAGGATAATGAGCACGTGGAAGAGATACTTCCACGACAAAGATAATAAGCACGTGGAAGAGATACTTCCACGACGAAGATAATAAGCGCGTGGAAGAGATACTTCCACGGCAAAGATAATGAGCCAATGAAAGAGTACTTCCGTTGCGAAAGAATGCGCCAGTCGAAGGAGTACTTCCACGGCGAAGGATAATGAGCGAGTGGAAGAGATACTTCCACGGCAAAGATAATACGCTAGTGGAAGAATTACTTCTACGGCGAAGATAATAAGCACGTGGAAGGAATACTTTCACGGCGAAGACAATAAGCACGTGGAAGAGATACTTCCACGGCGAAGGATAATGAGCACGTGGAAGAGATACTTCCACGGCAAAGATAATAAGCACGTGGAAGAGATACTTCCACGGCAAAGATAATGAGCCAGTGGAAGGAGTACTTCCACGGCGAAGACAATAAGCCAGTGGAAGGAGTACTTCCACGGCGAAGACAATAAGCCAGTGGAAGGAGTACTTCCACGGCGAAGACAATAAGCCAGTGGAAGGAGTAATTCCACGGCGAAGACAATAAGCCAGTGGAAGGAGTACTTCCACTGCGAAGACAATAAGCCAGTGGAAGGAGTACTTCCACGGCGAAGACAATAAGCCAGTGGAAGGAGTACTTCCACGGCGAAGACAATAAGCACGTGGAAGAGATACTTCCACGGCGAAGGATAATGAGCACGTGGAAGAGATACTTCCACGGCAAAGATAATAAGCACGTGGAAGAGATACTTCCACGACGAAGATAATAAGCGCGTGGAAGAGATACTTCCACGGCAAAGATAATGAGCCAGTGGAAGGAGTACTTCCACGGCGAAGACAATAAGCCAGTGGAAGGAGTACTTCCACGGCGAAGACAATAAGCCAGTGGAAGGAGTACTTCCACGGCGAAGACAATAAGCCAGTGGAAGGAGTACTTCCACGGCGAAGACAATAAGCCGGTGGAAGGAGTACTTCCACGGCGAAGACAATAAGCCAGTAGAAGGAGTACTTCCACTGCGAAGACAATAAGCCAGTGGAAGGAGTACTTCCACGGCGAAGACAATAAGCCAGTGGAAGGGATACTTCCACGACGAAGATAATAAGCGCGTGGAAGAGATACTTCCACGGCGAAGATAATGAGCCAGTGGAAGGAGTACTTCCACGGCGAAGACAATAAGCCAGTGGAAGGTGTACTTCCACGGCGAAGAGAATAAGCCAGTGGAAGGAGTACTTCCACGGCGAAGACAATAAGCCAGTGGAAGGAGTACTTCCACGGCGAAGACAATTAGCCAGTGGAAGGAGTACTTCTACGGCGAAGACAATAAGCACGTGGAAGAGATACTTCCACGGCGAAGGATAATGAGCACGTGGAAGAGATACTTCCACGGCGAAGGATAATGAGCACGTGGAAGAGATACTTCCACGGCGAAGGATAATGAGCACGTGGAAGAGATACTTCCACGGCAAAGATAATGAGACCGTGGAAGAATACTTCCACGACGAAAGATAATAAGAGCGTGGAAGAATACTTCTACGGCGAAAGATAATGAGACCGTGGAAGAATACTTCCACGGCGAAAGATAATGAGACCGTGGAAGAATACTTCCACGGCGAAAGATAATGAGACTGTGGAAGAATACTTCCACGGCGAAAGATAATAAGACCGTGGAAGAATACTTCCACGGCGAAAGATAATGAGACCGTGGAAGAATACTTCCACGACGAAAGATAATAAGACCGTGGAAGAATACTTCCACGGCGAAAGATAATGAGACCGTGGAAGAATACTTCCACGACGAAAGATAATAAGACCGTGGAAGAATACTTCCACGGCGAAAGATAATGAGCCAGTGGAAGGAGTACTTCCACGGCGAAGACAATAAGCCAGTGGAAGGAGTACTTCCACGGCGAAGACAATAAGCACGTGGAAGAGATACTTCCACGGCGAAGGATAATGAGCACGTGGAAGAGATACTTCCACGGTGGAGATAAGAAGCACGTGGAGGAGATACTTCCACGGCGAAGATAATAAACACGTGGAAGAGATACTTCCACGGCGAATGAATAAGCCAACGGACGAGATACTTTCATGGCGCCGAAACAAGCACGCGGAAGGAGTACTTCCGCGGTGAAGGAATAAGCCAATGGAAGTGATACTTCCATGGCAAAGGAATAACCCGGCAGAAGGCGGACTTCTGCGACAAAGAAATATATCCAAAGATATTTGTGTGTCATGCACGGAAATAGTGGTATTATTATACCCTGGTAGCCCCCCAAGTTTAATGGTGCTAAACTCGATTAGTAATATTAAACTTAATCAAGTAAAAAAATTATGGTCACGTAGACCAACGCGAATGGACGTACCATAGCTGCGTACGAAAAATAGAAATTGGGTTCGAACGTGCGAACCAACGCGGATGGGTCTTGCCATAACCGCGAATTGTCATATAGTATAAGACGTATCTTAACTAACTTATGGGATGAGCTATACCACTACGCACGGCGTACCGCTACTACCATAAGGACGATCAAAGTTTTGACAAAATTTTGTTAGACGTGCACAGTGTGTCTTTTGCAAGTCCATCATGAGTCATGTGGTTTGCGTAACTTACTACAACGTCTTGATAGCAAGGTGTCTAACAAGGATACATGATCCCTGGTCGTTGGGGTTGCATCCCTCTTACACGACAAGTTGAATTATTAGGTTCACTCAATCCTCTTATTCCACCTGGGAACGATGTGTACGCGTACGCCCGTAGGCTAAAAGATGTCCGAGTATACGGAGTAGCGCGGATGGACATACCATGACCGCGGACAATAAATAAAATATATTATTCAAATTTACATATACGTGATATCTTTTAAAGATTTAATAGATATATGTAATATTTTTACAAACATAAAGAATATAACAAGATCTTTGAATATAAAAGATATAGATAATATCTTTTATTAGTTTAAAAATATAAGTAATATCTTACTACCCATTTAAAAGATATGGATAATATATTATCCTCTTAAAAAAAGAATATACTTTTGCTAAATTTAAAAGATAAATAATATCTTTTAACAATTTAAATGATATGTATAATATCTTTTGTTAATATAATCAATACATTCGAACGTGCGTGACTCGTGACCGCAGATCTGACAGTACACAACTTATGAAAAAAAACCAAATTCTTGGACCGGTTTCAGCCGATGTACTTCACTTATATGCAGGGGCGTACCCACATAGGAGCCGGGTGTGGCACGGGCTACACCCGATTTTATAGGAATCATATAAAAAATAACCTCGTCTAATATATGCATGTATATTTTAGCATAATGCATGGAATCACGCCTAATTTAAACGCAGCTTGTTGTTTTTTTTTAACATAATGCATGGTATCAATTTTGTATAACCATAGTGATGATCAAACAGCGAATTGTACTCTAACGTGATTAGAATATGAAACAAAGAACATGTTTGATACCTTATATGTGACGGTAGTAGGTTACTGATTTTCGAAATCAGGTCTTGCTATTATGAGAACACGAAGCATAGTCTAGTCGTGGTAATAAGTAACAAGTAACAACAAACCGTGCAAGAGCAAAAAGCCTGTTTTAGTCGTGGTCCCACAGATGGCGCCAACTTGTTGGAGCATATTTTGGCTGGGCCGGTCTGACGACTCTCCTGGGCCGTTAATCGTCTTCCCGGGTCCGGAGTAATGCTGCAAACAAAGAAGAACCGGTTAGACGTGGACCCGAGGCCGGAGCCCCGGGGTCCACCTCCGACGGTCAAGTTAGTATCGGATGAATATGTGGTATAAGAAGTGTAGTTATGAGAGAGAACCTGTTGTAGAATGAGACCCCTACCCCTGATTATATAGGCTTAGGGTTTGTTGAAGGATAAGTTAGGTGTGTGTGGGCCGCGGGCCTGTTGGGCCGGGCCGAATACCGATTGTACGTCGACATGTCCCCCAGTCTAGTATGATATGGTCCATGATTATTTTATGCTAGACTCATTCATGTATCACGCTTACTAAACAACCGCGTGCGGCTTGATGCTAGGACATCCTCGTGGGTCGTCCGTAACATATGGCTCCACTCGTAATGGGCTTCCTTCAGCAAAAAGATGATGGGCTGGGATTGCGAATAGTGAGCATAGCCACTATACGCCATCATAGGAAGAATATTCCGCATTGGCTTGGTTATTCCGAATAGGGGTATCTTTCCGAATAGCAGTTTATTCCGAGTAAGCTGAAGATTCCGCATAGGGGTGATTATTCCGAATAGTTACACTATTCCGCATAGGAACCATTATTCCGAGTAGGACTGTTATTCCGAGTAAGCTTCTATTCCGCATAGTGACAGTATTCCGAATAGGGTGATTATTCCGGATAGGGGTGATATTCCGCATAGGACTGTTATTCCGAATAGGTTTTTAGGTTTCTCTTAATTTCAGTTTTAATCTTCTGCCATTCAATTTCAAGCTTTAATTTTCCCGCCTTTTTACTTAGTCGCACTTTAAGTTTATTTGCCTTAGTTTAAGCTTTAGTTTTAGTTGCGTTTTAAGTTTGCCTTAGATAGATTTAAGTTTGCGTTATTTACTTTTAGTGCCTTTTAATTTTAGTCGCGCTTTTAATTACGCGCACCATTTACTTTAAATTAGATTTAGATTTACTTTAAAGTCATTTATTTTAATTGTTTGCACATTTAAATATACTACAACGACACAATATTTGTTTTCACCAAAGACAGCTGAGTCACACATTAAACTCCTTTTTTAATTCGAAGAGACACACATCAACGAATCTTTTTACCGGGCCAAAAGCCTTGTATTACCTACCGCAGTGCTGTTTGATGATGACACTGGAAGGATTTCCATTCGTCACTGTAAATACTAAAAAGTATTACTCTGAATGTTCTGGCAAGATCATAAAGATATTGCGTCAAGACCTGGAACGAGTTTGAATCAATTAAGAATCAAACCACTGTTGCTTTCCAGTTAGCATATGTTTAATTCAAAATGAATCATACATATGACCTACCGCAATGCTGTTTGATGTTAACACTGGAAGGATTTCCATTCATCACTGTGATTACTAGAGAGTATCACTCTGAATGTTCTAGAAATACCACAAGGATAGAGCGTAGGACTCTGTAAATCATCGCTTGTGTTCTAATGATGAACAACAATTGATATATGGAATAAGTGTCCTAATGAGATTTTTGATGAATCTCGTTGGCTCTGGACTCTATAAGTGCACGTTTATTTGGTGATCGGAGGCTGGAGCAGACTACCACCTATTCAATATCTACTATCTCGGAGTGAGAAAGTCGATAGAAATAAGTTGAACTCCGTGACAATAAAACAAACTTCTTTTGAGAGAAGCTTGAGTAGGCTGGGAAGGGTTGTGCATTGCATCACTGGGTCCATGATGCTTTGTCTTCAATACCAGAAATCATCAACGTGATTCTGATAGTAGATGTATTGACCCGGTTTCTACCTAAGTTGTATGGAGGGCTATTTTTCACCCTTTATCCTTACATTTATTTTTCATTCTTCAACCCCTTCAATGCTTCCTAAGACGTCATAACTAGCACCTTGTTGTTATTGTTCTAGTGTTAGCTTAAGTCATTAGTCGGCATTATTCCCGTACACTCAACTACTCCATCTTTCCTAAGGACTTCTAAGTTCTAATGTATTGTCCCTGGGAAGATCCCTCCGGTTCTGGTTGGATCATAGTACGAAAACCTAACCACCTTTTGACACCAATATCGTCGTGAATAATTATGTTGAAGGTATAGATATCGTAACCATAAACCCTTTCTAAATCACCAAAAACGCTCCCCTTACATATGTGCATCATAAAAAGAGGTTTTTTTTTGCACATATTAGGAAGAGAAAGCACTTATATCAAAGATCTTATCCAAGAATGAAGCATTTTTTTATCACATTTTAATCACTATTCTCCCCCTCAAAAATTGCATGAAATTGAAATTTTTGTAAAAGTAGTGATGAAACATGGAGAGAATAATGTGTCATGAACTTTGGAACAAATGTTTATGAAATCATTATACTCCCCCTCGAAAAGAGATTCTATTTAAATAGGGGAGTATATGAGCACATTGTTTTGAAATACCTTGAAAAATTATGCTCAAATATCCGAGAAAAATTGTGTTCATGAGCTTAAAACTTTGAATGTTTTGATATAAGCTCATGACCGAGAAAAACGAATTTCTCGTTGTTGAGGATAAGTCAAAGACTTTCCCTTATTTAGTGACCGGGTTATATTCTGACATGTGACTATAAGCCATCACGAGAAGAAAATAGAAAAGACATGTTTTGAAAACATTTGAACTCTCATTCGAACTTTATGTACGTACCCGTGTTGTTAATGAACAACATTTCTAAGTACGTCCATATTATCGATGCTGAGAGACATGTCGAAGAAGAATATTTTTGGTATTTTTTGAAAGTTTTCTCATTTTTTATTTTGTTTTTATAGGTTTTATATTTTTGTATTTTGATTTTTTGATAGATATATACAAGCTACTGCGAATGTGCAAGACGTTCAAGTTCATCTAGAGTGAAACTACGCATACTAATTCGACGAACCAAGAATTCAAATCGTTCTTGAGAAAGAGCTTTGGTGAAGATGTCGGCTAGTTGGTAGCCGTCTTGACAAAGAACAGTTCGATCGTTCCTCTTTCCACGTGCTCCTTTATGAAATGGAATCGGACAGCAATGTGCTTGGGTTTGGAGTGTTGGACCGGGTTGCAGGATATGGCTATGGATGATTGTGAATCACAATAAATAGGAACTTTGTTAAAGTAAAAGCCATAATCCGTTAGTTGTGTTCTCATCCAAAGGACTTGAGCACTACACAGGGATAGAGACACATATTCTGCTTCCGTGGTGGACAATGCCGTACAGTCTTGTTTTGTTGATGACCAGCTCACTAGCTTCTCGCCTAAGAATTATGCACCACCGGAAGTGCTTTTGAGTGTATCATGACACCCTGCATAGTCGGCATCTGAAAAACTAGTGAGATTAAAACCAAAATCCTTCGTATACCAGAGACCCATGTTAATGGTTCTCAGAGATAACGAAAGATTCTTTTGAGCTCCTTGAGGTGCTTCTCGGTTGGCTTAGCCTGGTACCGAGCACATAAACAAGTAGCATGCATAATGTCCGGTCTGCTTGAGGTTAAGTACATAAGGGACCCGATCATGCTTCGGTATTTTGTAGAATCTACAAATGTCCCTTTCTTATCCAAATCAAGCTTGTGTTTAGTTTCCATTGGAGTACCAATAGGATCATAGTTTTCTATTCCATATTTCTTTAGAATTTCAAGCACATATTTGGCCTGATATATGAAAATGCCACGGGGGGATTGGTGAACTTGGAGACCAAGAAAAACGTCATTTCCCCCATCATGGACATTTCGAATCGACTTTTCATAAGGTCGGCAAATAATATGGAATATTTTGGGTTAGTAGAACCAAATATAATATCATCTACATAGACCTGAGCCACCAAGATATCGTTGCTGTAGTGCTTGATAAACAACGTTGGATCAATGTTTCCTTTGCTGAAGTGATTTTGTAGAAGAAATGATGATAATTCGTCGTACCATGCCCTCGGTGCTTCTTTCAAACCATAAATTGCCTTTATTCAACTTGTAGACATGGCTTGGATGTTCGGTATTGATGAAACCTTCAGGTTGACATACATACACATCTTCTTTTAATGGCCCATGCAAGAAAGCCGTCTTCACGTCCATTTGATACACAGTGAATGATTTGTGTGCAACGTATGCCAAGAAAATCCTAATAGCTTCCATTCGAGCAACCAGGGCGACGGATTCTGCGAAATCAATTCCCTCCTGTTGTTTATAACCTCTCATGACTAACCGAGTCTTGTTCCTAATGACCTTTTTCTCCTCATCCATCTTGTTTTTGAATAACCATTTCAGTGTAAGGGGATCAATATTGTCCGGTCGTGGTACTAACTCCCATACATCAAGCCGGATGAATTGATTGAGCTCTTGAATAGACTCAATCCATGAAGCATCGGTCATTTCTTCTTTCACACTTACTGGTTCCATTGTGCTGACTGATAGTGCATAGATACACATATCACCATCGGTCGCAGTTGATTTCGTGTTGAGACTGGTCGTGAGAGATTGCCAATCACTTGAAGCAAAGGATGATTCTTAGTCCATTTTTGTTCATGTGGAAGTGTATGAGAAACTTGATGCGAGCTCGACGGATCCACATATGGTGTTGAAGGCTGAGTAGTACTTGAGGAAACCGCAAATGGATTAACAAACTCGTGTTCGTTGAGCATCGCATTGTTAGCATTTTCAGCAACTATTTCATTCTGAAGATGAACATGATTAGGAATTCGCTGAGAATGTTGTTGAGTTGCTTCAGTAGTCGGAGAGGTGGTTGGAATGTTTGGAGTCAATATGGTTGAGGTTGACGTAGATGGTGCAAAAACGGTTGCCGTTGGTGTAGATGCAGTTGGTGGTTCTGGAACTACCGTAGCAGGTGCAGCCAGGGCATTTTGAGGAACACCAAATGACGAAGGACCCTCGATATATTCCTCATAAATTGGCCCAAATAAAACTTCCAATTCACGTTCCGAAGGTTGTAATGAGAAGATTGCTGACGATGCAAATTGAAGCGCGAGTCCTGAACATACGTGTCCAGAAGTCTGACCTTGAAGCTTGATGAGACTGCAATTATACATAGTCTCATCGTCCAAATCGGGCTTAAAACGGTTAAAATATCATAAAAAGTGCCAAAAATATACTTGTATTCGTTTATGTATGTTTTAGGTACGGATATCGAGAAAAGGACAAAAGATCACAAGGAACAAAGAAAACCGAACACGGGAAACGAAGCCGCACAAAGAACCGGGCCCAGAAATGGAATTTACAAAATTGCCCTTGAAGAATTGAAGATTGACAAGATTGGTCCCTCAAGAATTGAAGACTTGTCATTTTACACCCCTGTAAATCCTCAAAATTACTTGTGGGTCCCTAAAATATCAAGTATGTACATCATTGGTCCTTGAAGAATGGTCAAAATGCATATCAAGCCCTTGTGAACACTTTTATAAAAAGTTTGTGGCCAAATTGAAAATTTGTAAACTTGGATAACAAAGGATTGAGAGATAATGGCTGGGAAACTTTGTTTAGCAAGTTCAAAGGAGTTCAGGGACCATTTGGGTCAAACATCCAAACCCCACTCAGCCACTCACCTAACGACACCTCACCCCCACTTACCTCTCCTCCTATCACTTCCCACCACGTCATCCCCTACTCCACGTCACACCACCACTCAGTTAATAAACTGAGTCAAAGAAGTCAACCTTCCTAATTTTCCCACTAAACATCTTTTTGAAATAAACCACCCCCAAATCTGGATTAAAACTCACTCATAAACCGTTATAAACCCTAATCTCCTAAAAGCCTTGTTACCCAAAATTAACCTATCACCTTTTCCAGATTTATAATTTAACAACTCTTAAAGAAAACCCACAACCCAGAATCTTCACCCTGTGACTTAAATGGGCCCCCCATCCTTCCCCTGCTTCACTATTTTGGGCAAAAACCGAATCTTCATACCAATCCACGTCCCATATGAAATTCTTGTTCCCAAAGGCTTCAAAGCACGGCTAAGATCAACTCCTCCAGCTGTTATATCACATGGGTGCATTTGACCAAGAAATCAGTCAACAATCAAGGGCAGAAGTGGAATTTCTCAAAATTAGGGTTTAGGGCTTTAGAATATTTTATTCATGTATTCTAGTATCTTCTAAGTGGTATATAATGGGTGTCATGTACCCATTATACTTGTTCCAAATTTTTGTTCTTTCACTTTTAGTGTAATTTGAATGAAATAAAAGTTTGAGTTCCATTAAATTTCTTGTTTTTAACTTACATGTTATTTAAATTTAAGTCAGTTTAAATTCAGTTTATCATCAAAAGGTTTTCAAAAGGGTTTGGAAAATTTTGTTGAGACCCATATTTGGTCTGTCAGCTTATAGCTTATTGTATAAGCTATAAGTTGACTGTCCAACTGGTGTTACTTTTACTTGCTTGTTTCAGTATTCAAGATTGGGAGTCCCAAGTTTCTATCTAAAAGCTTCATAAGATTCTGTTTGGTTCCAAAGTTGGAAGGAAAATCAGTTTTTAAAAGTTTTTTTTATTATAAGCTATGAAGATAAGCCAGCTTAATAAATAAGCTTGGCTTATATTCATTTCAGCTATCATTTCCAGGTTATTCTTGTTCCCTTTGTTTGTTATCAGCAGGTTTACAATCCAGTGTTTTGGAAGATTGGAGTTTTGCTTTGAAATTCTTCATCACCATCATCCTACATACCAACAAGATCCTTTCTGAGATTAGTCAGCTCAAGCCCGGGCTTGATGGAGAAGGGTGAGCTACCCTTTGTGATACCTAGATGTAGGATTACCAGGTAAAGTCCTTTTACCCTCTTCTATACTTGCTTGGCATGTTTGTTTGAAGCTATGGAGATTTGTAGGAATTAAGCTTTTGGATGTAAGGTCAAATACTGGATATTGCTTATTTGTAAGATTAGAGCATGTTAGGATAGTTGTACATGAAATTGGTGCAAGTTAGGATAGAAGTCTTTGATTAAAATCCATTTTGCTGATTTAAAGGAGTGTTTGGATTCAGGTTTTAAAATGAGTTTGTGATATGCAAATGTTTTGAAATCAGTTTTTAACCACTCAAGTTGGCAGCTTTTTGTTTAATTAGTCTAGTTGGTTTGTCTTGGTGAGATTTGGTAATCTTTGTGTGCAAGTTTTGGTAACATCATTGCCTAAAATCTGTCATAGCCATAACAGCTTGATTTCTTTATAAATTTTGCCATCAAATTCTTGTAGGTTGTTAGTACATAGGGCAAGTTAGGATTTGTATGTGCTTAGAGGGAGTTTGTGAGTGGATTGAGTGAGTTTTGGCCAACCAAAACTCACCCAACTGCCAAACACTTCAGCAAAACTGCCTAAGCCTCTTTTTCTGAATTACAGTAACTGTTTAGGGCTTTTTGAGCTTCATTTTGTGAATCAACTTATTGCTTTTATCATTTTATTGACTCCCCACAACCCAACTGGTTGTGGGGGTGCCTTTGTTTGCCCTCCAATCCAAGCAACACTCAAGATCTAGGCACAAAAGTGCCCAGACCCCATTTTTTTGTGAAGGCAGTGGGAACTCACTTCCCACTGCTAGTGTAAACATTTCCCCTGCTAAGCAAAAAGACAAAAGGGGTCAGCATGTCACTATAAGCTTTTGAGTATTTTTGTCTTTAGTGGCTTGAAATAGGATTTAGGGTTTCAAACAAATTTTGTTATTTTTCTTATTTTATTTGTGATTTTTCTGTTTATTTAATTTTTATTTTACTGTTCATTTAGTATTTTTCACATTTAATAGCTATTTTTAATTAACTTTTAATTTCTGAAATTTGTCTTTTAGTGTAAAATTGTAAGATTTTTCAGTTATAAAAATTTTCTTATATTTAGAAAAACATTTTAAGGTCTTTAGTACAAAAATATTGTACTGTTCACTTTTTAAATAATTTTTAGATTTTATTTAGTTTAATTAGGGTTTAAATTGTATACTGTTTTGTCTTTTAGTGAAAAATATTTGATTTTTCAAACTTTTTCATTTTTCTACTGTTCATTAGAGTAAAGTAGGATTTTTAAAATTGTTCAATTAATTTTGGCATTATTTTATTATTTTTTTATGATGATTTTAGTTCAAAAATAGTTTTTAGAGATTTAAAATTAGAAAAAATAGTTTTTAAAATTTAGGAAAAATACTTTTTAGTTCATAAATAATATAAGTGAGTTATTTGTCCAATAAAATAATATTTTGGGCTTTTTCTTAATTATATTTAATTTTTGGGCTTTAATTAGCATTAAAAATTGAATATTTAATTAATAAAAGGTTTAAAAATATATTTATTGGATTTTTATCCTTATTTATATTATTTTGAACTACTTTTTCATTTTTAATTTGTTTTAGCTTAAAAATTTTTAATTTTCACGTTTTACGTACTTACGTTCGCGTTTTACGTCATTCGTCGTAGTTAATAGTAATCGTAGTTCGTCTCTAGTTTTCTTTCTTTTCTTATCCAAAAACGACACTACCCTAAACCTTTGATTATATATTTTGGCACATTAATCCACACACCTCCTCGAGAACGAACCCACATTTGTTCGGTTTCGCGTTTTTCCTAAAATGTGCAACTTAATACTTGCCCATAATACGCTCTTTTTCCTAAAAGACGTGTTTCTACGACTATCAAAATGGCGCCGCTGCCGGGGAGGTGTTTTTAGTGTGCCATTATTATTAGTATCGTGTTTTTGTGAGTGGTGCGTTTTTGCTTTTCTAATTTTGAAAAGCGTGAATATCGTACATACTCATTTTTGTTATTTTTCCTTATTATATTATAGTATCCAAATAAATTGTGTTTAGTTTTCCTAAATTAAACACACAACATCATTTTACTATATTGTAGATATATTGGTTTTCGCTTTTATTCTGAATATTATTAATATATTGTATTTACGTAGAACAATAAAAATACAAGTACTCCAAATACATGAGAGATCACAACCTTGATTCGGGATTTCATCACTCGATCATTGTATTCGAATCCAAAGCAAAAGTAAAAGGCAAAATAGATAAATACTTTCGTGAGGCTTAATTTCAATTAACACAAACTATAAGGTGGGTATAAGGAGGTTGTATTTCACGACCTAAGGGAAAAAGGCTCTTAAGTGCTTAGCGCCGCCTCGTTTCCCCCGCTTGCTTGTGCGTGTTTTGAGAAAAAGGGCTAATCGAGGGTTTGCCAACCAAAGTATTATCTAAGTATATATATATTTGTTTGTTTTCAAGATTAAACCCTCTTGAACATTTTGGTGTTCCACCAACGTTCTAAAGTCATCGAAGGCGTTCACTCTACGTGATCGTTTTCATTCCTTGAGGCTCTTTTAATCGAGAAAATCGATTCGAGGAGAGATTTGTAGATTTTTGTCTACGTAATACATTCAAAATACCAAAAAAAAAAAATTAAAAAACAATCAAAAGCACAAAAATAGTCTTCTACATTCCCTCTAATTTCATAATTCTCTTCTTTCACCCTCTATAACGTTTAATTCTCGTAACACCGTTCTCGTTGCATCATGTTGAATGATAGTGGATATTATTCGTGTCCATATTGTGGAGGCCCGCCCGATGGTGCCAATTGTTTTAATTGTAAGGTTATTAGAGGTCGAGAGGGTTATATCTATAACTCCGCTCCACGTGGTCTTGGTGACAATTTTCAATCTTACGACCAAGATTAGAGGTGCCTTTGTTTGCCCTCTAATCCAAGCAACACTCAAGATCTAGGCACAAAAGTGCCCAGACCCCATTTTTTTGTGAAGGCAGTGGGAACTCACTTCCACTGGTAGTGTAAACATTTCCCCTGCTAAGCAAAAAGACAAAAGGGGTCAGCTTGTCACTATAAACTTTTAAGTATTTTTGTCTTTAGTGGCTTGAAATAGGATTTAGGGTTTCAAACAAATTTTGTTATTTTTCTTATTTTATTTGTGATTTTTCTGTTTATTTAATTTTTATTTTACTGTTCATTTAGTATTTTTCACATTTAATAGCTATTTTTAATTAACTTTTAATTTCTGAATTTTGTATTTTAGTGTAAAATTGTAAGATTTTTCAGTTATAAAAATTTTCTTATATTTAGAAAAACATTTTAAGGTCTTTAGTCCAAAAATATTGTACTGTTCACTTTTTAAATAATTTTTAGATTTTATTTAGTTTAATTAGGGTTTAAATTGTATACTGTTTTGTCTTTTAGTGAAAAATATTTGATTTTTCAAACTTTTTCATTTTTCTACTGTTCATTAGAGTAAAGTAGGATTTTTAAAATTGTTCAATTAATTTTGGCATTATTTTATTATTTTTTATGATGATTTTAGTTCAAAAATAGTTTTTAGAGATTTAAAAATAGAAAAATAGTTTTTAAAATTTAGGAAAAATACTTTTTAGTTCATAAATAATATAAGTGAATTATTTGTCCAATAAAATAATATGGCTTTTTCTTAATTATATTTAATTTTTGGGCTTTAATTAGCATTAAAAATTGAATATTTAATTAATAAAAGGTTTAAAAATATATTTATTGGATTTTTATCCTTATTTATATTATTTTGAACTACTTTTTCATTTTTAATTTGTTTTAGCTTAAAAAAATTTTAATTTTCACGTTTTACGTACTTACGTTCGCGTTTTACGTCATTCGTCGTAGTTAATTGTAATCGTAGTTCGTCTCTAGTTTTCTTTCTTTTCTTATCCAAAAACGACACTACCCTAAACCTTTGATTATATATTTTGGCACATTAATCCACACACCTCCTCGAGAACGAACCCGCATTTGTTCGGTTTCGCGTTTTTCCTAAAACGTGCAACTTAATACTTGCCCATAATACGCTCTTTTTCCTAAAAGACGTGTTTCTACGACTATCAAAGCTCGGGATGTGAAATTCTATGTTGAGAGGCCATACCCGAGAGTTCATCAAAGGTAACATTCATAGTCTCCATTACCTTTCTTTTCCTTCGATTATAAACCCTGTAGGCACAAGCAGTTGAAGAATAACCAATGAAAAAACCAATATCACCTTTAGGTTCAAGTTTACCGATATCTTCACGATCATTCTTCGGATAACATAATGCACCGAAGACATGAAAAAATGAAATATTTGGTTTTCTTTCATTAATGATCTCATAAGGTGTTTTGTTGAAACGGGTATGAATAATGGAGCGGTTTTGAGTATAACATGTAGTTGCTATAGCGTCAGCCCAAAGGAATAACGGTGCACTGGAGGAGAGAAGTATCGTCCGAGCAGCTTCATCTAACGTACGATTCCTCCGTTCCACAACTCCATTCTGCTCTGGAGTTCTTACAGCCGAAGTTTGATGAGAAATCCCAACTTCGTCAAAATAAGCTTTCAGTTTCTGATTTGTGAATTCTTTACCGTTATCCGTTCTTACAATGATAACAGGGGCTTGAAGTAGCATTGATGTTTTCTTCAATAAATTGATAATTACATCAGGGGCTTCATCTTTTGAAGCAAGAAAATGAACCCATGTGTAACGAGAATAATCATCCACAATCACAAGGACATACCGCTTTCCATTAATGCTTTTGATTCTCATTGGGCCACACAAATCCATATGAAGGAGATGCAACCTATTCGTCGAATTTGGAACAGGTTTGGGTTTGTGAGGCTTCTTCTTGCTTTTACCTTGCTCACATGATGGACAAAGATGGTCTTTAGTATATTTTAACTTTGGAAGACCGGTAACGAGATCATCTTTTGCAAGTTGGGTGATGGCATCAAAATTAAGATGAGATAACCTTTGATGCCATAACCATGAATTTGTTGATGTGGCCCGGGCCATGAGACAAATTAGAGATGCAGCAGACATTTGAAGAAGATCAATGGTGTAAAGGTTTGTGGTACGATTTCCATTCAATAGATCAATTCCTTCAAGATCCCTAACAAAGCATGCATGACTTCTAAGGCTACCTCCAAATCTGAATCACAGAATTGCCCAACCGAGAACAAATTGTGTCCCAAGCCATCAATAAAAGATACTCTGGTGATGATAGTATTTCCCCAATGAAGATCACCATAGCCTAGAATTGCAGCAACATGATCATTTCCAAATCGAACAGTTCCCATAAACACCATACAAACTTCTTGAGAAGACTTCGATTCCTAGTCATATGTTCGGAACAGCCCGAGTCCATGCATCAGAGACAAATTTCAACAGCCTGCCAATGATAAGAGAAGAGAAAATTTGGCAACCGAAGAAATAGGTTCTTGTATGGTTAGGTAATAATCAAGCCATATCACATACCGACATTTCACTGTCAGTATGAGATCTACTAGTATCAATAACATGACCATTAGAGGCAAAATATCTTCCCGTGGGCAACCACTTAGAGGTAAATCTAGGACTTTTAGGCGTAGCAAGACTTTCAGTAGAGCCTACCTTCTTAGTTTTCTGAACATACACTTTAGCCTTAGGAGTGCTATGTGTTTCGCTGATAGAAAGCTTGTCAAGTCGAGTGTAACCACCATAGTTCAAACCATTCATAGTCAAACCACAAACATCATGACTAAAACTAAAGAAACATTTATTACATTTAGCACAAATAACTTCAGATTTTTCATTCCGAATAGCAAGTTTAAAGTCATTACATTCAGAAGAATTAAGTTTCTGATTATGAATAAAAAACGGTAAATTCCTACGGTGTTCTTCTACTTCCACATTATTAGCCTTGGGACGACTACTTCTAGAGGCAAAAGGGACCCTATTATTCCTTGTATTGCTCGTAGGCTGTGGCCTTCTGCTCTTAGTGTAGTTGTTCATTCTTGTAGAAAAAGACACACGCTTGTTAGAATTAGCAACTCTTTAAATCATTGACTTGTGGTTGTGCGATAGTGGTCGGTTTTATCCTAACGCTTGCTTTACATTGGTTGCTAGGCACAGAGATATCGAACCTAGTTTGAGATGAAGGTCTAACACGAAACATTCCTGGGGCAATAACAGCATCTTTCATTCCAGCAGCCTTGGGAAACGGTGTTACAGCAATACGAGTGGGTCCCGAGGGTGCTGGTTTCTGGATCATCGTATCCACAATCGAGCTAGGCTCAGAACTCTTATCTTTTAATAAGGCCTTTAACTTATAGTTCTCATAGATTTTATGATACTTTTAAGTTTGCGTTGTTTACTTTAATTGTCTTTTAATTTTTTCGTCACGCTTTAATTTCTCGTCAATTATTTTAAATTAGATTTAGATTTAAATTACAGCCATTTACTTTAAAGTTTTGTACATTTCCTTTTACTACAACGACACAACATTTGTTTCCACCAAAAGGCAGCTGAGTCGCACATTAATCCAGTAATCAATTCGAAGAGATTGGAACAACGATATTTTCTTACTGGGTAAAATCCACTAATCAAATGGTGTCGCTGCCGGCTCTTTTCATAAAGATTAACGGTTTTCTATGAGAGACGCGTTGCTTTTTGGGATCCGTTCATTCGTGAGCGTTATTTTTCTTGCTTAAAATTTTCAAAAATCCATAAAAATTAAAAAAATTCAAAAATCCAAAAAGATTTTATTTTCTTTATAGTGTATATATATTCTCTTTGTGTTTGGTATTGTTTTCTTTTGCTTTTGCAGGTGTATGCGTACTAGATCTTCAACTTATCAAGAGCCCGAGACTCGTGAAGATTTAGCTATGGCAGGTGTGAACAACAACAATAATCCACCACACCTCAACAATAACAACAACAATGTTCTTCCACATCCCGATCTCCGGAAAATGGAGGAGCTTTGTCAACCACCATGTTTGGGCGAGGAGGACCGATTGCGCCGATGCAAATCACGGCTCCAAAGTTTTCGTTGAAGCATCACATGATCCAGCAAGTGTAAACAAATCCATTCCGCGGAATGCCTGATGATGATGCCAACAAACACCTCGACAAATTCATTACTATTACTCAAAGCATGAAGTTGCCCGGTGCTACTATGGATGTTCTTCGCCTTCAACTCTTCCCACATACTTTATCACACCACGCCGAGAAATGGGTTGATCGTCTCCCGAAGAATTCCATTCATACTTTGGACGACATGAATCAACGCTTTTTGTCGCGCTACTTTCCACCATCCATGGTCACGAACCTTCGAAATCAAATCAGCGGTTTCATGCAAGAACCCCATGAATCTCTCTTTGATGCTTGGGAAAGATATGATGTTTTGATCGATCGATGTCCAAACCACAACATGCTCCCCCACCTAGTATTAGTTCACCATGAAGAAGAACCCAAGAAGAAGCCTTCAACATCTCAACCTTCACCAACCCCACCTTCCACGTATAACCCCAGCATTCCTTACCCTTCTCGACTCAACAAGGCTATAATTTTGACTAAGAATGACATTCAAGTCTCTAACTTTTTAGAAAATATTGCCGGCATGAAAATCACCTTCACCCTTGTTGAAGCTCTTGCCCAAATGCCACAGTTTATCAAGATGTTTAAGGAATTGCTTAATAAGAAGGAGAAGATGGTCGAGTTTGTTAATACTCGCTTGAATGAAAATTGCTCTGCAATCCTTCTTAAAGAACTTCCGGAAAAACTTGGAGATCCCGGTCGTTTTTTGCTACCTTGTACTTTTAACCAAACCGACAAATTTACTGCCTTAGCCGATCTCGGGGCAAGTATAAATTTGATGCCTTTAAGTGTTTGGAAAAAGTTATCATTGCCCGACCTTACACCCACGAAGATGACTCTTGAGCTATCCAATCGCACTCTTGCTTACCCCATTGGTATTGTCGAAGATGTGTTCATTAAAGTTGGCACATTCACTTTTCCAGTCGACTTCGTCGTTGTTGATTATAAATTGGACCCTCGTATTCCGTTAATACTTGGACGCCCATTTTTGAGAACCGGTAGAGCTTTAATAGATGTGGATAAATGTGAACTCATCTTAAGAGTCGGGGATGATGCACAAGTTTTTGAAATGGGGAAACTTACAAGAAAATCCTATGGAAGAGAATCAGCGAATATGATTAATGTTCTCGATGATTTTTTCGTCTACAACAATCCTCTATTCGATTCTTGCAATGATAATCCACTGTTTCAAGATGATGTGGATGATTCTCTATCCAATTTGGAACCTTCACCCATATATGATTCTCCACCGATCTATGATGCTTATGATGATGATTCTAGTTCCGATGGAGATGATTATGATGATTTTACTTCTGAGTATCCAGACATGCCCACGTATGATGATTTTGATGAGGCCAATACTCTTTCGAGTGATTCTTCTCATGATGAAGATCCTCCGCCATCCATGATTGATCCTACTTTGGATGACTACTCATTTGAGGAAGACTTTTCTACTTTTCTCAATACATACTTCCCTCATGAGAGTGATGCCCCTCCTTTGGACTTTGATGATTATGGTCTTCATTCTTCTATGGATTTGAAGAAAATTCTTTCAAAGGAGACAACACCGGACGTCACCAACATCCGCAACACGTATGTTTTGACACCTCTTTGTCCACCTTCTAAGGACGAGGTTGTGCATTTTCTTAGCGGATCCTCTTCAAATTCTGCTGAGACTGAGTGTTATTTTCCCCTAAAGGAAAAGGTGTTCGACCCCGGTATTGCACTTTTCAAGCCATCTCAGTATCCATCTGATGAAATAAAAGGAAAAATCTTTGGAACTTTTGAAGATATGCTTGCACCTCTTCACCCTTTCTACCACCGTGCTCCATCTTTGCTTAAGGGAACCTTGCCTACTCTTCTTTGGCTTGCCTTGTTCGCCTTAAGCTTGTGCTATTTGATGGACAAAAACCATGTCTTTGATCCCGGTGGATGTGTTTCACGCTTCTTCCTATGATAATCCAGGTCGAGTCAGGCTCACGACTCGGTTATAAAAAACAAGCGCTTTTTGGGAGGCAACCCAATTATCTATCCTTTTCCTCTGTTTTCATAATAAGTGTAGGGGGAGACCCTAGTATGTGTATTGTTGTCTTCTTTCTAATCATGTGCAGCGATTCGAGCTTTCAAAGATCCATTCTTGATGACTTTTCACGAACCGCGATTCCGTGTTCCCTTCTTCCCGGTTCTATCCTAAACTCTTTTTGATTCACTATTTTATATTTTCCAATATTAAAATAGGAATCCCTTTAGTTTTCTTTTCCTTAGCAAGATTTAAACAACGCGCACAATGTCCTAAGTGTAGAGGAGTTTACTCCCACATGCTTAAACATTGAGGACAATGTTTATATCAAGTGTAGGGGGACTTCTATCGAAGTTAAGTGGTCTTTTCCTTGCATTTGTCCTCATTTTAACCGGAAAATCAATTTTTCGACATTTTTCAAAATTTTTGATCTATTTTGGCCTAGTAGTTTTACCTTTGTATAGTTATTTTCTTTCTTTACTAGAATAAATTTTAATAAAGTGGTTTTAATTTTCAACGTTGTGAATCTTTTGACCCAACCCGAGTTTACTTATCTAAGTTTACTCTAGCTAGTATCCTTAACGTGTTTAAGTCAAGTTTTGCTAGGCTTTTATATAGGGAGCTTTAAAACGCGAAAGTCTTAACTCTCACGGATTAAGAAGAAGAACTTTTCGCAAGTTCCTATAATTGATCCTAGAGAGTCGTTTATCAAGGGAACTTTAAAATGCGATTTCTAAACTTGAAAAATTCTAAGAATTTGCAAGATCCTATAGATGACTCGAAAACCCAAAACTTTGATTTAATAGGCTAAGCATCCACGAGTCTCATTCCTTGAGATTTTAAATTTGTGGAGAACGAGAGATGATAGAGTTTATAAGTTTGGTATTCTTTGGTGAATTTATGTGAGTTAATTATAAGCCTATTCTCCCATCGCTTGCTAATAAATTTATCTGCAATAAATAAGGTTGTACGATTTGAAAGGTTACTTAGCTTCTAGCCTAAGATCGTTTAAAAGTTGCTCGGTATTAATTAGAGTTCATAGCCAAGGCATACCTTATTGAAGCGGGACGTGAAGATTGGCGAGTCCGAAAAGGCCCTAACAAGGCATGAGGGCTACATTTTGTTGCTAAAGATCCAAAAGTGATGTGAAGAATCATTTATCGAAAATCAATATGAAGCATCGAGACACACGACGAAAAGCAAGTACTCCCCAAAAGATCATGGAGAAGTCTATCCGAAAAGACCCTAGCAAGGTATGAGGATAAATAGATTCAAGTCTTAAAAGGAGGCGGATCGTTGTATATCAAAGTACAAAATAAAGATTAGAGAAAAATGAAGTAGTCGTGGTCCAAGTATGAAGAATCTCTCAAAACTTCAAGTGAAGAAATTCCTATTATGAAGAGAAGACCATTATTTCATGAACGTCTCTCAAATATTGGAAGTATGAAGTCGCTGCCAAATATCGGTCCGAGAAAGGTCTCAAATCGTGAAACGAGTTATGCCAAGATCTGAACTTTATGAGGTCCCGAGAAGCAGTTTTAAAAGATTTTGTCCTTTAGCTAACTATTGATTAAATCGTCCCACTTTATTTTCAGCCTTAATAACTATCGAAATAAGTCAACAATGCATCCTCGTGATCATTCAAGACAATAATAAAATATAAGAGATACACCTAGGAATAAGGGAGTCTAAGTAAATAATTGGCCCACATGAGTTCGTGTTAGTTTGCTAACTTATAATAACAATGATCTCGTTTTTAAGCTTGGTTTGGAGAATGTGAAAACTTGAGGATGATGATCATTCACGACATTTCCAAAACCCTAAGGTATGTCTTTGATTTTTTACTTACTTTCTTCCTTTGAATGTTTACAATTTTCTATCTCTTTAATAAAGGCCAATATGGATTGATTATGATGGAAAATGTAAAACGTGCTTTGTAACTAATGCATTGCATGAGGACATTGCAGTGGTCAAGTGTAGGGGATTTGATAGGTGTGTAAACACCCATCCCTTTTACCACTTAATTACAATAATAACCAGGCCAAAACATGTATTTTATGTCGTAAATGTCGGAATTATGTGTGGTTTGTGTTTTTGTTGTGATTTAGGACGAAAATGTGAAAAGGGGAGAAAACACGGGCATTCACGGGTTTTATCAAAGAAAAAGACAAAAGACGAAGTCAAGAAATCAAGAGTACAAAAAGAAAGGAAGTCCAAGACCAATTCTAAAGATTTATCGAAGAAAAAGTCCAAAGACGGAAGTTTACTAAAAGCCGAAGAACTCAAGTCTAATTTATGAAGAAATTACAAAACGAGTTCAAAGTAATCCCGAGATAAAGTCTGAAAGGTCGAAGAATTTAAAAGATTAAAGACTAAAGATGAAGGATTAAAAGATAATTAAAGAAAGAAGAAAGAGAGGAGGAAGCTTCCTTCCACTAATCACCTTCTCCTCCTATAAATAGGCCATTAGTTCATTTTATTTGTTTTGTTGGCTAATAGTGACAATTAGTTCTTCCACCATTTTAATTACTTGCTCTTTAAATTCATGTCATTTACTTAATTGTCTTTCACCTTAAATTCCTTTAATTTCAAGTAAGTTTCCTTTTTATTGTTATTGAATCTTTACTTTTCTTGTTAATCTCTTATCTTCCTTTCTTGTTTGATCTTTAATCTTTATGCTTATTGTTTATGTTCATGTTATTGAGTTTTTATTAAACTGATTTAGTGGGTTTTGATTATTTTAATTATTATTGTTAGTTTGTTTGATTTGGTGTGATTGATTATTGTTAGTTATTCATTAGTAGTTGTTATGATTTAATCCTTGGGTTTAATCTGATTAGTTTTTTGTATTAGATTCGTTCTTTTTGTTGTTTCTCGTGTTCTTTGTGATTTCAGTTTTCCCAGGTTTATTCCGGATCAACTTGATATTCTGGATCAACAGTTTATTCCGAACCAGTGGATTATTCCGAATCAGCAGGCAAATATTCCGAATAAAGAATTTATTCCGGATAAGTGACATATTCCGAATAAAGGATTTATTCCGGATGAAGGCTTTTTGTTGATTATTCCGAATCAAGGGTTCAGACAATTATTCCGGATAAAGGAGTTGTTGTGAAATATTCCGAGTAAAGCCTAACATTCCGAACCAAGGAATTTCTTCTAAATATTCCGGATCAGTGGATATTCCGAACCAAGCTGGTATTCCGGATCAAGGGTGTTCATTCGGAATAACATGTATTCCGGATCAAGGGTGTTCATTCGGAATAACATATATTCCGGATCAAGGGTGTTCATTCGGAATAACTTATATTCCGGATGAAGGGTTTGATGTGAATATTCCGCATGAAGACTTTATTCCGAATGAGTGTTTTGGCTTGATTATTCCGGATGAGCTATTATTCCGCATGAGGTAAATATTCCGAGTGAAGAAGAATTATTTCGAACGAAGGTGACATTCCGAACGAGTGATATTCCGAACGAAGGTTTATTCCGAATGAGCTGTTCTTAGTTTAATTTAAGTTCATGTTTTTAAATTCTTAAGCTTTACTTTTCCCGCCTTTTTCCTTAGTCGCACTTTAAGTTTACTTGCCTTAGTTTATTTTAGTTGCCTTGCCTTAGTTTAAGTTTGCCTTTAGGATACTTTTAAGTTTGCGTTGTTTACTTTAATTGTCTTTTAATTTTTTCGTCACGCTTTAATTTCTCGTCAATTAATTTAAATTAGATTTAGATTTAAATTACAGCCATTTACTTTAAAGTTTTGTACATTTCCTTTTACTACAACGACACAACATTTGTTTCCACCAAAAGGCAGCTGAGTCGCACATTAATCCAGTAATCAATTCGAAGAGATTGGAACAACGATATTTTCTTACTAGGTAAAATCCACTAATTAATGCTGGTTTAGGATTGCACATGCTTGCCGAATATCCTTTTTGTTTAAGCTTGGTTTACACTGCTTTTATTAGAACTGAATGAGTCTTTGAGGATCTTTGATAACTCTGCCTTATTAGTTTTTGGATATTGGTAATTTGTATAACTGCTTGGTTGCAATCTAGCTTGCATGATTTGAGTTGGATTTGCTAATATTTAGTTTTAACGGTTATACATGTTTAGTGTGTTGAGGTTATTTGATTGATTGCTGACTACAAAGGCTAGCAGACTCATTTGGTCTGCTAGTTGGATACTGAATTTATCAGTTTTTAAAACTCTCAAAGAAGTCATCCCTGTGACTTGCAATTCGTTCAACTGTCCAAAATAAAATCATCAAAAAAATATGTTCTCCATGAGATTCGAACCTGTGACCTCCTAGTCACAGGCCAAGCATGTTTACCAATTGAGCTAGACAGCTCTTTAGTGTTTTATCTGTTTTAGTAATTAATATAGTGTATAATTAGGCTGTCATATTTTTTTTTTGTAGATTTAATTACAAGTTTTACATTTTTAGTAAATTTTAATTTTAGTTTTATTTAATTTTACCTTTGTAAAGTTTTTAAAATAAATAGATAAATAAAAATTAATATATAAAAACGAAATAAAAAAAGTTTTATTAATTTTATAAATTTAGTTAACTTTAAATAATAAGTTTTTAAAATAAATAGATTTAAATTGATTTCGTTTTTAAATAATTATTTTTAAATAGATTTGGATTTAATGAAAAAGTTTTAGTTTAATATTAAATAAATTTAATTAGAATATAAAATATCTTTAATAGTTCTAAAATAGTTAATTTAGTTTTAAATAAGTTTCTATTTAGTATAAAAGTTAATTTGATTATAAAGTTAATTTTTTTTATTTTTAATAGTTTAATTAAAATTAGTTTTAAATAATTGTTTTTAGTTAAAATTTAATGGGGAACGATTCATGCACTTAGGATTTAAATAGTTTAAAATCGTAGAAGTAATTTTAGTTTAAAAGCCGAAAACCATTTGAATCAATTGTCAAAATCGAAACAAGAACGTCTCAAATTCACTCGATCTTCGTGTACAACGAACTTGGTTCATCATCGTGTTTAATTAAATCCGTCTTTGGTAATTTTAGTCTATTACTTTTTCCTAAAGGTAATTTTCTATTTTACCCTATAACGTATCTAATTGACATATACATTCCACGACACATCAACGACCATATTCATTTTTTGAAAATTTAGAGATACTTCCTTCAAGATTAGAAGAAAAGGTTATAGGGTTACATAACTATTAACTTGTCTTATGATTCCTACGTTTATTTATCATTTATTTTGATCAATACTTTCTTTTAACCAAATATACTTGAAAAGTCCTTTTTAGTTTAAGATATTTACAAGACTTTTAGGGAAGCTGAAATATTTTTGAGTTGGTTTACTCCTTTTTCTTGAGATCTTTGATTATGGCTAAGAGTCCTTTAATATTGTCTTGATGTCGTACTTGAATATCTTCAATAAGCTTCTCCATTGTTGCCATTCTTACTCGGGCTAATGTAATTTCCTCATCATGCAATCTCTGCATATCTCGTAACTCAAAATTCTCATTGCTCACTTTTATCATATCCTTTTCCATCGTTTCCATTTCCTCTTTCATTACCGTCTTTCCATACTTAAATCCTTTAATTTCATATTCCAGGTCTCCAATGTGTTTAGGAGGCACTTCGCTAAAATAGTTGATCATATTTTCCGTTTGTTCTACCAATGTATCTTGGGTATTTGGGATATTGTTAGATGCTTGGGATGAAGAAGTTTGTTATTGCAGAATAGGTATATTATTTGGTTGAGGATTATTTTCTGGAGATACAGGATTAGGGTCATTATTATTAGAAAGGGCTAGTACTAAAGGTTTAGGTAAATCCATAAGGTAAATATTTTCTAGATCCGAATCTGATATGACGATGGAATGAAAATAGGAAGACATATTTCTGAAGACGTCGATAAAATAAATTATTTATATTATTATTTAGTATATTACTTACATTTACCATCACATGTTACTATTATTTAAAGAAAATCACAACTTAAAATCATTACTTACAAATTTTTGTAACAACATGGTTTTGATGCGGAGATATTCACTTGGAATAATATTTAAGAAAATCAGTTATAGTTAAGATTTTAATTTCTCGTTCTCTGTAACTATCGCTCTGATGCCACTCTGTAACACCCCCATTTTTACCTTGGCAAAACGGTATAATATTTTTGGCGTATTACTTCATGGTATGAAAGCACAATAATAGGAAAACAACTCAAACGAGTGTTTAAATAATCTTTATTAAACTTTTATAATTTATCATTCAAAATCAGAGATTTTTAATAAAACAACTTGTACATATTTTGTACAATCACAGGTTCCCGAGATCTAAAAAATAGGTTTGAATGACAAAAACTCCCAAGTCTATATCTGTCCACGTCATCATTCTACTGCTCCATAGTATCAATTATCAAAATCAGAAATATATGCTTAAAGTCAACACAAAGGTTGAGTGATTTTATAGGTTTAAAATCATTTTGAAAACAAGATCTTTTTTCCTGAGCTACGTTGTTATTCGCCCGTAAAATCAATTTATCAATGCACTAATCTTATGACGCGACTAGACATAACAAAACCCATAATTGCCCTTATGAGGAAGTTTGCCAAACTATCCTTATAAGCAAAATATAGTATGCCTGTTTGACCACTGAGGTGCTAGCAAGTGCTACTTGCCTAGACAAGGGATGTTAGTCCCCAAATAGTACTATTTACAATATTAACGCTCGTTTTTGGGAAAATGATTAACGGTAAATAATTAAAAAGGGACTTTCAAGGCAGCAGTAAACATAGTGTCAATATTTATTTCTGAGAAGCATACAAAAAAATACTTGTATTCTATTTTTAGCATATATTCCCCCTCACGGGTTTTCAAATTATTTAAAAATCAGCACTTGTGAGGCTATGAACTCACCTTAGGTCCAGTAAGTCTTGTTATGCTTATATCACACAGAATAACTCGAGCTAACAAACAAAGAACTTGATCTTACACCAACCTATTTAAACATATTTGGTATTGTATTAAGTCTTTGATTTTTGAATTTCAACATTCTTGTTATTTATTTATGTTTTCTTTATAATTATGATAATATTGCATCATTGTTCGCGCCATTATACTTAGAAGCCATTCTATAAACGTTTGAGGAGCGAGGGCACTTTAAATCGTAAATCCAACCACTTAGTCAAAACATAATATCGAGATGGAACATCTTTGTACAAAGCTCCCTACTAACATGATACATAATAATATATTATTTGGAAATTTCTTCAAAAGTTGGTATATATTTATATCTTTTAAACTTTAGTTCCATAATTGGCAAAAATAGTCCTTATATTTTATAATAATTTAGAAAATATGGTTTATCATATAGTTTTCATTCATATACTTTTATAAGTTACTAAAATGATCCTTTAAGTTTATAATTTAAGAATAATTACCTTTTTAACACTTAATTTCATAAGTTTAGCATATTTACACTTTTAACCCCTTAAGTGTATAGTTTTATTATTTACAATTTAAACCATCAATATTTAACCTTAGGGTCTCAAACTTCTAACATTTACTATTATTGCTTTAAATTTCATAAAATGACACTTTTGGCCCAAAATGTTTAATAGTTTTAAAAATGACAATTTTATTCCCTATACTTGTAAAAATCACATAACAAACTCAAAATGAACCAAATGACCTAGAATTTTAAAACAAAGTTTCAAAACATGTTTATAATTATAAGAACAACAATTCTTCAGAATTATAGCTTTTGAAAATGGTTTTTGCTTATTATTTTATGTAAATTACAAAACTAGGAGACATATTTAAGTTATAACATTCATTTAAATTGATGAAATGACTTAGTTTCTTTTAGATTATCTTTTAACATAATTTTGGCACTATAACAAGTCTAAGAGTTCATTATAACAAGATTAAAGCATGGCAAACATAGAAATTACCTAGGTTGCTCCAAAGTGGCTCCTTATGACTTCTTATGAACACTACTTGCTATCAAAGCTTCAAAAGCTTCCTTCTAGACCTGGTTTCTGGTCTTGGGGATGTCCTAGGATGTATATAGAGGTTAATAAGGATAATGGGTAGGAGGTAATAAGAAAACGGGGTGCAAGTCTTCAAGGTTACTATACGACTCTATTTATAATCATGGCAACAATTAGGCTCCAAGTTTCGGTCTTGTACGTGTAACATAGATAGGAGAGTGACTAAGGTATTATAGTGAAGCTCTACACAAGTTTATAGGTCCTAGCTTTGATCTAATCTTCACTTGTGGCTAATAGAAGGTTATGACAACATTAGGATAGGAATGGTGATGTGTAGCAAGCAAGGAGGTGATGCACCTACTTGTAGAAACTTCTAAAATATCTTAAGACTTACAAAAATCTGATTTTTTAATTTGGAATGGAGGGAAATGGTTTGAAAATGGGTTTTGGAGGCAAAATTCAAAACCGGGTTGAAAAATTAGGGCTTTTAACTTATGGTTTGTGTTTTTGGTGATTAAGGACTTAGGAAAGTGATTAGTGAATGATTAAGGATTAATTAGGGTTTATACATCCTATTTAAGATATTTGTGTCCTTGGTTTGAAGTTTAACAAAGGTTTGATGTGAAAATGGGAAGTATACTTTTGTGGATTAGGTTTTTCTAATGATCTAGGGTTTTATCTTAGTAAATATGATTATCCTTCTCTTATCTACTGATCTAAACTTAATTTAGTTTCTATACATTGTGTCTTAGGTGTCTAAAGAGTTCTTACACTTGGTTTAAGGGTTTAGTTTAGGTAAACATGTCTAAAGAGTGAAAATACATATTTCGACCTAATTTGCAAGTCATGCATTGAAATCTTGTACCTTGTTCATTAGGGTAATTATAAATTGTCTTATCATAATCTTATAATCTTAATGAAGTCTTATGAGTGTTTGTAGACTTATCCTAAAATATTAGGTTATGATTCCATGTAGATTTTTTAATATAAAGGTTTCTATATCATTAAGCTTAATGACTTTCTATTTTGGGTAATTAGGGTTTGTATCTTAATTTAAGCTTTTTCTAAGTCTCATATAGTATGTTTATGATTTATATGGGTTCTACATTCTTGGTTTAGGGGTATATATAGGTTGATCATATTCTAGGGTTATTTATGGGAGCTTAAGATCCTATGCTTTGAAAACTTGTACTTTATGATTTAATAATTTGTAACTTAGTTTAATGTAAATGTGTTACCTTAATATGATACTTAGTTGAGTTTTATAATTAGTTTCAAAAGATTAGGGTCTAATTCATTATAGAGTGGATTTTATATGCTAATCTTAGTTTTAGGTCATTTTCTTGTAATTAGCTTGTGATTAGTGAGTACATTGTGATTGCTTAACTTCTCTTTATATCATAGGTTAGAATTAGTTTATTGTATTGATTATAGATTCATAGTTTCTGTATGATTATATTGCTTAAAATATGTTTATAAAGGTTTTTAAGTGATGATCTAGACTATTATGTACATTAATTGTACTTTAGCTTTGTATAGCTTATTCTTACTTATTCTTTATGTGACTTTATACTTTATAATTTTCATATGATAGTATAGTCCTTGTTCTTATTCCTTTTTTACTTATTCTTATTTATACTTTTATCATTCTTGAGTTCATTATTTATTTATACGAACTTAGGGTATCATTATGTTTCTTAGAATGTTCTTATTTAAGTATACTTGTTAAATTACTTATACTTGTTATGTTTACAACATATAGGAATATGTTTATATGGTAGTGTTGAAGCATAGTTTGGTTAGGCCGGTTCGACGACTCTCTTGGGCCGTTAATCGTCTTCCCCTGTCTTAAGTAATGCTGCAAACAATAGAAAACCGGTTAGACGTGGACCCGAGGCCGGAGCCCCGGGGTCCACCTCCGACGGTCAAGTTAGTATTTTTTCGTAATAGTATAAGAGGTGTAAGTATATGAGATATAACCTGATGTAGAATGAGCCCCTTACCCCTGTTTATATAGGACTAGGATTTCTTGAAGGATAAGTAGGGTATATGGGCCGCGAGCCTGTTGGGTCGCGGGCTTCTTGGGTCGCGGGCCTGTTAGGTCGGGCCTTATACCGAGTATACATCGACATGTCCCCCAGTCTAGTATGATATGGTTCACGACCATGTTATGCTAGACTCATTTATGTGTCACGATTACTAAGCCACCGTGCGCGGCTTACTGTTAGGACATCCTCGTGGGTCGTCCGTAACACATGGCCCCACTCGTGCACGGCTTAATGTTAGGACATCCTCGTGGGCTTTCCGTACCGCTTATAAGACACCTATAGGTTGTACTCCTTATCACCTTGTGTACGGAAAGTGATGAGACTATAACTATACATAGTCTCATCGTCCAAATCGGGCTTAAAACGCTTAAAATATCATCAGAATACCCAAATATATGCTTGTGTTTGTTCATTGTGTATTTTAGGTACGGATATCGTGAAATCAACAAAAGATCACAAGAACATAAGCATGGATTTTCCAAAAATACCCTTGAAGTTTTGAAGATTTTCAAGATTGGTCCCTCATCTTCGGAAGACTTGTCATATTATACCCTTGCAAATCTCATTTATTGCATTTTGGTCCCTAATATTTCAAGAATATACAAGAATGGCCCTTGAAGATTACAAAGAACGGCAAGATTAATCCTTTATTCCCATGTTTATAAAGGTTTAGGGGGGTATTTTGTCAATTGATCAAAGACATTATCAAAGGAAATGGGGAGAATTTGTTGCAAGTTTTATATGAACAAAATTTGGGAGTTCGGGGGTCATTTTGGCCAGACAAGGAAACATCCACCACCAATCACGCCATGCCACATCATCAAATCACCATCTCTCCCACTCCACGTCACCCCAAACACTCCATTTACCCGAAATCACCCAAACCCGTTTATATTAATAACGTTTTTTAAAAAAATGTTATTAAAATAAAAAACCGGTTAACAAAAACACCCCACCCCTAAATCAGATTAAACTACCACCTATTCACCCATCAACCCTAATTCACTTAATCATATAAATTAAAGGGATAATCAAAATTAGCTTAAGGGTTTTGTTTGGAAGCTCAATACAAACATTTCCATGTGCCCAAAATCTTTGCCACATCATCTATGGTCCCCAATTGACAGCTCGAAGAGTCACGGGATGGGCAACATGAAGACCAATTGACGTCTAGGATGTAAAAACGTGACCTCCACAACATCTCAAGGGCTCAGATCATGCTAGTACACTGCAAATCACATGGGGGATCCAAGGTCGAATTCAAAATTCAGCATATACCAATAGAATATGCTAGGGTATATTTGGGAGTTCAGCTGATTAGGGTTTATGTTGGTATTCATTCTAGAATCTCCCATTAGGTAGTATATATAGATGACGTTTGTGTCTCAATTTTTTTGTTCCAGCCTTATGTAACTTTCTTTAAAATTAATAAATAGTTATAGTGTTTCTTTTATAAATCTTGCATAAAGCTGTGTTCCACTTTCTGTTTTATTTAGTGTATGACTTTTAAATTCTGCAAGTTGGATTAGAGTTTTATGAAAATTATAGTTTGTTCAAAGTACTTTTGGCAGATTAATATTTTGAGAACCAAGGTACTCGGTTGATTGAATGAGACTGGACTGATAATCTAAGCTCAAGCAACAGTCGGATACTTTGTTAGCTTTAACAGTTGGTTACCATTATCTTTCCTTTTCCAAAACAAAAAATTCAAATTCTTGGTAAAAGGACACTTGAGCCAAGGATTTGATTTGTTTTATGTTATAGCATTTTAGAAGCTATTGTGCTTATTTGGTTGACACCCTGATGTTGAGTAAAACTACACCTTTAGGAAAAGGATGCAATAAATAGGGCAAGTGAGCACGACGATTTAGGAAAACCGTGTGTGAATGACCCAATTAAGTTCGTTCTCAAGGAGGCTAGTGTGTTACGTGTGTAATGATTTGGATTAATTTGTGATTATATTTGAGAAAAGAAAAATAGAAAAGGGATTAGAAGAGAATGACGGTTATGAAGACGGATTAAACTAAGTCTAAAAAGGCGTACACGTAAAATCCTAAAAACCACCAAAATTAAAATTTAAACCTAAAAATTTCTGAAAATTACCAAAAATCCCTAATAATATTCTAAGAGTTTACAAAAAATCAAAACTTGCAAAAACCTTTTAATTAATTAGATAATGACTTTTTAATGCTAATTAAAGCCCTAAAAATCAAAATTAATTGTTAAAAAGCCCTAAACAAGATTTTCAAGTTTGTAAACCTCAGAAATATCCTAATTAAGCTAAAAACTATTTTTCAAAATTTTAAAACCAATTAAAACTATTTTTAAACAATTAAAAACTCCTAAAATCAATTAAATCTTAAATTAATTATAGAAAATAATTAAAAGACCTAGAAAATAATTGGAAAGTTGCAAAAATCCTAATTAAGTATTTAGAACCTAGGAAAAATATAAAAACCTAGAAAATCAGACTTTCAATTTTTAATAATAAAATAATATTAAAATAATATTAAAAATCCAAAAATTATAAAAAATTCTAAAAACTTGCAAACTAGCTTAATTTAACCTAAATAACTCAGAAATGAAAGTGAAATTACCTAAATACCCCTATTGGGCCTAGAAAATGGGCCAAACCCAAAACAGTCCCTTATTGGGCTTAATTAAGGCCCAATAAGAAAAAGTGCTCAAAATAAGCTCAAAAAGCTCAGGTTGACTCAAAATTTGATTTTAAACAACTTTTTCCAAAGGCCCAAAAGCTGGAAATGTGAAATAAGCTAACTTATAATAAGCAGCTTATTCTTAATGGGCTTTTTGGCCCATTAAGCCATAAGCTGATGCCATAAGCTAAAATTTAACACACAACCTTCTTTTGACCTAACAAAGACTTCTGCAAAAAGAATTTTCAAATAAGATCACTTAATAAGCCAGAAACAAGTCAACAACTTATTCACAAAACGACAAAATAGTCGTTTTTATGATCTAGACCACCTCAAAAGCTGATTCAAGTTGCAAAATGTTTCTTTTGACAAAACTAAGCTTAAAAACCAAAGAACTTTCAAATAAGCACACTCAATAAGCTGGAAAATCAAATAAGCACTTATCTTAAAAGTCAAACAAGTTGGTTTTCTAGTGAAAAGTCAAAGTCAAAGTCTCATAAGCTCCAGTTCACTTAAATGGGTCAAATAATGAAGATCTATTACAAAAAATAAGTTGTTGCAAGTCAGAATAAGCTAGAATAGCTTATTGATAAGCTTATGACAAAATTGCACTAGCAGGGGCTAGTTTTGGATGTTGAGCAGTGGAAACTTTTCCCACTGCTTGACTATTTTGATTTTTTGTCTTTAGTGACTTTTTCTTGGATTCATATTTCACAAAGGCACCCAATTGATCTTTGGATCAAAAGGAGTCAATCACAATCAAAATAACACAATCACAAACACCCAATTGATACAGTTTAATCAATTAATCACCAGACATTGCACAGGCATGAACAATAAGCAGTTTAGCATTCAAGAGCAGTTTTAGAACAATTCAGCCAGCCAAATTCAACCAAATGCACACACAAGCTATAATAAACTCCAATAAGCAAGTCTAAACAGGTTTCATGCACTGGTTCAAAGAATTAAGCAAGATCCAAGCTATGAAAGTTACTGATGAACACTACACATGCAGTTTTCTACTTTTGCTGATGTATTTGACACACAAGCCAATTTCAACACCTCAAATCTTTCAAACAGGTTATGTTAACTTTGTTTAAACTACTTTTATCCCTAAGCATGCATACACACTAAGTGTTCCCAAAATCCTAGGTCAAAACAAGCAGAAACAAGGCCTATATAGCAGATTGATCAATTCAAGTGTTCAAACCCAAAAACTTGCAGCTAAACACTCTCAAACAAAGGTATAACAGATACAAAGCATAAACAACACTTTCCCTTAACACAAAAACAGATTATAAGCATAAACCAGTAGACCCAAACACCCCTTTAACTTTTTCAAATCAAAATTTTCAAAAGCAAAACAAGATTTCAGGCCAACCAAGCATCAATTAACACTAAAACAAGTCTAATAAACAGATTCAAGCAAGAACAAGCCACAAAATTCACAAGAACAACAGTTTCATACAAATATCACCAAAAATCACAATTTAAGCAGATTTGGAGATTAAGTATGCAAACCTCATGGATGTACATCCACACCCACGAATTTTGAGCTTATGTGCTAGCAAGAACAAGCACAAGCTTCCACAAAAGCCTGCTAAGATTGAACAAGGGTTAAGCACAATAACATGAAAAATCAGAAACTTCAAAAATCTTGATTGATGCAAACTTGTTACCCCACACTTGATTATCCCCAAGTTATAAGCCTCACCACACCTTAACCAACTCAGTTAGGATGCTATGATCAGCCCTATAGCCCAAGAATTCCAAGATTGGAACAAGACTTAGCAAAATATCAAGAAAATGAGGAAAATATGCAAACTTGTGCACACTCCTCTTTTGAAAACAGGTTTTAAACTTCAAAAGCAGTAAACTAAGAACATAAACAAGCAGAATAAAGATGGCACTTGGTCTTTATTCAAAGCACTTAACTCAAATTCATTAATCTGAAAAAGGATTTACAAGTGTTTGAACAAAGGAAAAACCAAAAGCAGCTGAAAAATGAAGACCTAAGTGGCTTTATATAGCCTTATAAGTGAACTATGAAAGCTGAAAAACGTGTAACCCTAGCTACTTGATCTTCCAAAAATGCCCTTGAGGATTGGCTTCATGTGACAGATTTCTTGGCTGTTTGTGGAGCTGGCAAGCATGTGAAGTTGATCAAAGGTCTCCAATAAGCTTAACTTTCAAGCTTTGTTGTGGGACGTTGGATTTGCTTTACTGTTTTGTCTTCTTCTTCAAAGTGAAAAAGCAGGGGAAACATGTGACTTGGTTGATGATGTGGCAAGCTATTTGAAAGTTGGGATGTGATTAAGGTTACCTTAATCATGAATCTGCACTTTATCAAGGCCTAATTGTAACAGGATTAAGAAAACCCAAATCGGCTTAAGAACACCAAGAACATGTTTTTGATCTGTTTTTGTTTTTAAATAAGTGTTAACCGCCTAATTTAAATAATTAATTAAGGGTTAGTTATAACAGATTGTGAGTGGAAAGTGAGGTGGAGTTTTGGTGGGTTGTGATTGGAGGAGAGGGTTGAGTGGGACACGTGGAAGATGCTGGTTGGTCTAGGTTAGAATCATGTCTGGCCAGCTTTGGTCCCTTGTTTTCCTTCTTCTTTCCTTTTCACTTTTAATTCTATCAACGCCCATTTTTTTCTTTGTCAACTTTTGCATCTTTACATTTTTGGCCCAAAAACTTTTACAAAGTGAAATCAGGGGTATTTCTTGCCATAATTGAATTCTTCAAGGGCTGGTTTGGTATTTTCTTCAATGATAATGGTCTAGACTTGTATAATTGTCATTTTGGAGGATTGAATTTGCCAAGTCTTGATGATTGAGGGACCATTTTTGCCAAATGTAGAAAGTTGAGGGTCCTTTTTCTAATTTTGAGATTTTCAAAGGACCAAACTTGTCATTTCTTGTACTTTGAAGGACTTCATGATATATTTGACTTTGTGGATGATATTGGTTGACAATTTAGCTTTGTTGAGGGGCTAAACTTGCCAATTCTTCAAAGTTAAGGGCCCTTTTTGTAATTTTGACAAACTTTAGGGACCAAACTTGTAATTATGAGGATACAAGGGTATAAAGTGTCAATTCTTCATAATTGGAGGACTCTTCTTCATAATTCTTCAAATCTTCAAGGGTTGGTCTTGGGAAAGTTTTCAGTAGGGCTTGGTTCATTGTGCGGCTTCGTTTCCCGTGTTCGTTTTTGTATGATTCTTGTGATCTTTTGTCATTATCTCAATATCCGTACCTAAAATACACAAGCAACAAACACAAGCATATATTTGGGTATTTTGATGATATTTAATGCATTTTAAGCCCTATTTGGAAGATGAGACTATGTATAAAAGCAGTCTCATCACTCCCCCATACTAAACCATTGCCGTGCCCTCACGCAATGCTAGAATAAAGTATCAAAGCATCTCCAAAATTCATTTTATTCACTTTATTGAACGATAAACTAGCTACATTACTACTATTTGTGTTATAAGCATAATGTATGATTTTCATCGCAAAATGGGACGTTTAGGTTCATAGAATAAGAACACGTGAATGCTTCGTTAGAAATAATTTCGTCATCCTCGATTTTCACCCTAATTCCATGCTAAGCGTGCAACGAGATCATTGTCATTATAAGTTAGTAATGCTAACACTACTCATATGCCCTAATCACGTACTTATCCTCCCATTATTCCTAAGTTGTATCTCTTATAGTTTATTTTGTCTTGAATGTTTCACGAGGATACATTGTTTGACTTATGCGATAATAGAGATTTAAGTCTAAAAATAGAGTCCTAACGGTGTAACTAAGACCATCAAATCAATAACCCCTCCTAATAGACGACGATGTTAAGAAATTAAGTTGACAAGAAGAATCGATAAACACGGTTTTATAACGGTTTTGAACATGAGACTTATTACCAAGACTTTTATACGCCCCCTAACGGAAGGGCCTTATTATCTTTGCTTTACCTCCATCTTTTATTCAACTTTGCCATGAAGCTTTTATTATGACTTTGGTCTTGCCTTGCCTTTTATTATCCGCCTCATCGATGGTTTTATTAGCCAAAGACGTATATCCTCACGCTAAGGCGAATTTTGGATCTTTAAAGCTTCGAAGATTAAGGCTTGATTCACTTTCAATTTTGCATAGACTTTTCGGCCTTGTGGGGCTTCAAATTGTTTGCTTGATTTAGGTGAGCACTTGAAATCTTATTATTGGGTGAAGCTTTCGATTATTTGGGTGCCAATACTTCAAAACCGTGACGCTGGCGATACCTTAATGTCTTCCCAATTTAATTACACGGAAGCTACTAGAAAAGACTAGAAACACAACAATCCCAACTAAACCGCTAAGTCAATATTTATTAAGCAAAAAATATTTACATGCGAAGGGAGAATAAGCAAACAACGAGAACACATGAGTTTTTGAAAGAATACGAGTACTCTACGTTTAGCATAGTAACTTATAATTAACTCTATCATTTCTCGTCCTCATTTAAGAGACTTAGACTAATGTGTAGTTAAGGAATCAAAGCTAAGTGCTCAACACGCACGGTCGAGTCAAAAATTACTCTTATTCTCGCCATCGGAAAACCTACATTCGTGTCTTCAAACACTTATAAAACATGAGAAAATTTAAAATTTGGCCATTTTTAGCCTTATTTTGCAACAAAAATGATAAACAAAACGATAAACTTTGGAAAGCGTGAAGGTTTGGCAAGGCAAGTATCTATTCACCCCCCCATACTAAAGTTAAACATTGTCCTCAATGTTTCGAGTCTAGGGGTGCAAACACCCCCATACTAGAGACGTAGTCGAATGCCTAATCTAGCATGGAAAGGGTGTAACCATTAAATTAATAGCTGTTTATGAAGTGTGCTAAAAACAAAAGGTTAGAACATCAAAAGGATATATCATGGATATTGAGAAATGTCTCCAAAGCAAACGATCGAGTGCTCCCATAAAACGAACACGAGAGGCTCTAATCGTGAAGATCATGATCTAAAAACCACATATCACAAACAACCACGGAACAAAGGTTGGAAGGGCACGAATCCCCACACGTAAGCTACATTAGACTAAGAAAGCGATAATATGTACATAGGATAAGCACGGGACTCCCCCACGAGGCACCTCGTTTTTGATTACCGAGTCATGAGCTCGACTCGATCCCCTCAATACTAATTATCATTGGGGAAGGTGACTTGGTCGAGGTAGTTCAAGGATGGAACTTCCCCGCCAAAATAGTGCTTCAACCTATGTCCATTCACCTTGAAGTTAGGACCATCATCTTGAGCTAGCTCGATGGTCCCATACGGAAATACTTGAGTCACGGTGAATGGACCGGACCAACGGGATTTCAATTTACCGGAAAATATTTTCAATCTTGAATTAAAAAGTAAAACTTGATCCCCAATGTTAAAAACCCGGTTTTTAATTTTTGAATCATGCAACTTTTTAGTTTTCTCTTTATAAATCAATGAATTTTCATAAGCAATGTCTCTCAATTCATCCAATTCATTTAATTGCATTTTTCGGTGTTTTCCCGCGGTCTCCATGTCATCATTACAATGCTTTAGGGCCCAATAAGCCTTGTGTTCTAACTCGATAGGCAAATGACAATTCTTTCCATACAAAAGCTTATAGGGAGTGAACCCAATGGGTGTCTTATGAGCGGTCCTAAAGGCCCATAAAGCATCATCTAACTTATCCGACCAAGATTGTCGGTTTTCTCCTACGGATCTCTCCAAGATCCTCTTCAAAGCTCGGTTTGAAACCTCGACTTGCCCACTCGTTTGCGGGTGATAAGCCGTAGAAAGACGATGTGTAACCCCATATTTCCTTAGAATCCTTTCGAATTGGTCATTACAAAAATGGGTTCCACGATCGCTTATGATCGCACGAGGGGTTCCAAACCTAGCAAACAAACTTTTCAAGAACTTAACTACCACACGAGCATCATTAGTGGGCAAGGCCTTCGCCTCCACCCACTTAGATAGGTAGTCAACCGCAACAAGGATGTACTTATTACCACGAGATGATGGGAACGGCCCCATAAAGTCTATACCCCAAACGTCAAAGATCTCACATACTTGAATGATATTTTGTGGCATTTCATCTTTTTGTGAGGCTTTTCCTTGTCGTTGGCATGCATCACAAGACTTCACAAGAATTTGTGAATCTCGGTAAATAGTCGGCCAAAAGAAGCCGACATCAAACACCTTTTTAGCCGTGAGATTAGCACCGTGGTGACCACCCGTGGGTCCCTCATGGCAAGCTCTAAGGATGTTAGAAGCTTCGGTGCCAAAGAAACAACGTCGGATGATTTGATCCGCACAAGTTCGAAACAAGTAAGGGTCGTTCCAAAAGTAGAACTTGACGTCACGAAAGAATTTTCGTTTTTCTTGAGTCGTCATACCCTTAACGATGAAGTTACCCGCATGGTAATTTGCAAAATCCGCAAACCATGGGGTGGAAGAATCAAGCTTAGAATTCACTACACCAAGTGTCTCGAGCGGAAATGTTTCGGTGATTTCCTTAGGCTCGTAAACACTTTGGTGAGGATCTTCCAAACGAGAGAGATGATCGGCCGCTAGATTCTCGGCTCCTTTTTTGTCAACAATGGTGTGATCAAATTCTTGAAGGAGGAGAATCCAACGAAGTAATCTCGGCTTAGCATCTTGTTTAGCCATGAGATACTTGATAGCCGAATGGTCCGTATACACTATGCATTTCGTCAAGACGAGATAAGGTCGGAATTTCTCAAATGCATACACCACGGCAAGGAACTCCTTTTCCGTTGTAGTGTATTTAAGTTGGGCCTCGGTCATCGTCTTGCTAGCATAGTGAATAGGCAAGAAGTGCTTATCATGACGTTGCCCCAAAACGGCCCCTATAGCGTAATCACTTGCATCACACATAAGTTCAAAGGGGAGGTTCCAATTTGGAGAAACAAGAATGGGAGCTTCGGTAAGTTTCCTCTTAAGGATCTCAAAGGCTCGTACACAATCTTCGTCAAAGACAAAACGTGCTTCTTTTTCAAGAAGATGTGTAATGGGTCGAGAAATCTTCGAGAAATCCTTGATGAATCGACGATAAAAGCCCGCGTGGCCTAGGAAAATCCTAACTCCCTTGACGGTTTTGGGATGAGGTAATTTGGCGATGACGTCTACCTTAGCTTGATCTACCTCAATCCCCGCTTTCGAGACCTTGTGCCCTAAGACGATTCCACTTTGAACCATAAAATGACACTTTTTCCAATTGAGCACAAGGTTGGTTTCCTCACAACGTTTTAACATTCTCTCAAGGTTCGACAAACACGAAGTAAAGGAATCACTAAACACGGAAAAGTCATCCATGAAGACTTCCATCGTCTTCTCGATCATATCATGAAAAATAGCCATCATGCATCGTTGAAAAGTTCCCGGTGCATTGCAAAGTCCGAATGGCATTCTACGATAGGCAAACGTTCCATATGGACACGTAAACGTAGTTTTTTCTTGATCACGAGGATCGATGGGAATTTGGAAGTAACCAGAAAAACCATCTAAAAAGCAATAGAAATCGTTTCCCGCAAGACGCTCCAACATTTGGTCCATGAAGGGCAAGGGAAAATGGTCTTTTCGAGTGGCTTCATTCAACTTACGATAGTCAATGCACACTCTCCATCCGGTCACGAGTCTAGTAGGAATCAACTCGTTGGCATCGTTTGGCACAACGGTCATCCCTCCCTTTTTAGGGACACAATGAATAGGACTCACCCAAGGGCTATCGGAAATAGGGTAAATCATTCCCGCGTCAAGGAGTTTAAGGACCTCCTTTTTGATGACGTCGTGAATTTTGGGGTTCACCCTCCTTTGACTTTGGATTGTTGGCTTGAAATCTTCCTCCATTAAGATTTTGTGGGTACAAAACTTGGGATCGATCCCCTTAATGTCGGATAACTTCCACGCAATCGCCCCTTTGTGAGCCTTAAGAACATCGACAAGTGCGGTTTTTTCATCATTCTAAAGATCCTTCGCAATAATAACCGGCAACTTGTCGTCCTCCTCCAAATAGACATACTCGAGGTGAGGAGGTAAATCTTTCAACTCAAGGATAGGTGGTTCCTCAAGTGAAGATTTAGGCTCGATACTCATAACCTCCTCGGGTGGAGGAAATGGGAAATCGTTGAGAAAATCCTTGATAATCGAGAAGTCCTCATCGTTGTCGAGGTCTTCGTCACAAGTACGTGGAACATTTCATTCTTCCAATGTAAAACCACCACCTTCAAAAGGAGTGAAGGTTGGTGTCGAATTATCAAGAATTGGATCCAACATAGTGGGATTGCCACTAGTTTCTTCATCACCAAAACCTAGAACTTCTTGTGAAAATTCCTCGCAAACCACGTCAATCATATCAACGAGCTTTATGGTTGCAACGGAATAAACATGAGAAATTTGAGAGTTTTGAGTTGCGTTTATAACAAGTTCCTCGTCGTTGAAACGTAAGGTGATCTTTCTAGCATGCACATCGATCAAAGCCATAGACGTATCTAAAAACGAACGCCCTAAAATGAGAGGAACTTGAGGATCCGTGGGGATATCAACAACAATGAAGTCTACGGGATAGTAGAACTTCCCCACTTTCACAAAAACGTCTTCCGCCAAACCACATGTGGGAATTGTGGAATGGTCGGCCAACTCGATAGACATTAGTGAAGGAGTAAGATTAGGAAGATTGAGCGACTTGAAGATTACAAGTGGCATCAAGTTAATGCTAGCACCAAGATCGGCCAAGGCGAAGTATTCTTCCATGTCTTGGATTGCACAAGGAATCAAAAATTTACCGGGATCACCGACTTTTTGAGGTATGCGATTAAGATAAACCGACGAACAACTAGACAATTGGTGCAATTTCTCCTTGTTGTTCAACATACTCTTAAAGTTAGCGGCAAATCGAGGCATCATGACCAAAGCATCGGCGAAACTCACATTAAGGTGCAAATCATGAAACATTTTCATAAAAAGCTCAAATTGGTAATTGTCGCGCTCTTGACGTTTCTCCTTCCTAAGTCTCGATGGATAGGGCAAAGGTGGTGTGGGTTGAGGCATAGTAGGCATAGCCTTTGGAATCTCGGGTTCCAATGATGGTAATGGGTCAACCGTAGGCGTGGTATGAGCGGTACTTCGTGGGATTGGGATATGCTCCTTTTGGACCACCACCTCGGGTTCTTCCTCAATTGCTTCCTCCGTAGGAGCAATTGGTTGAGGAATCGGCTCCTTAAGTGTCTTACCACTACGTGTGGTAATCACTTTCATCTCACCCTTAGGGTTGGATTTGGTGTTACTAGGAAGACCACTTGACGACGGTTTACACATTATTTCCTCAAACATAGACGAGATTTTATCTTCAAAATTAGATTGCCTCAATACGGCTTCGGTTTGCCTTTTCTCGGCCTTAAGCATCTCTTGTTTAATCTCATGTTGCCCTTGTTCCATTTTTTGTTGGTTTTGTTGCAACCTAGTGACATTTCCTTCCATCTTGTTGGTGTGGATTTTAAGTTCATTAGCTAACTCATTTTTCAACTCTTTCTTCAAGTCGTTTTTAAACTCGGATCTTAGGCTAATGATTTCTCTTTGTATGTTGTCAAACCTAGCATCATTACCACTATCATATTCAACAAACTCACTTGGAAGATCTTTCAATGTTTGCAAACTTTTGTTGTTATTTTGAAAATCATTTTTGTTTGAAACTTGATTATTAGCCCCTTGATTCCCATAGTTTCCCTTGTTGTAATTGTTCTTAAAACCAACTTGATTGTTGCGATAGTTGTTAGCATTTTGATTTGTTCCAAAACCCGGTGGAGTCATTTGATTAGAGCGGGAAACTTGACCGTTTTGGTTGTAATTTCCCGTGGCCGCAAAGGCACTCGAAGTGTTACCACCGTTGGTAATGCACTCGGAGAAATCATGACCTCCACCACAATACATGAAAGAAACCTCAACCGCTTTAGCCGTAGCGGGAGCACTTGGTTCACCAACTTTGAACTCAATCAAAAGTCCTTTCAACTTATCAAAAATCTTGTTTTCCAAATTCGCCTCAATTTGGCAAGCATCGATGGTATTAGACAAAGAAGGTGAAGCCGAAGACGAAGCCTTACGAACACTAGACGTGCTACGAGGACTATACACCTTAGATCTATTTTCAATTATCACCAAAGCTTCCTCAACCGTTTTACACAAAAAATTACCACCCGCGGCGGCATTCAAATAATCCCTTTTATGATCATTAAGTCCATTGTAAAACGTGTCAATTTGATGCAAATCGGAAAAACCGTGATGAGGACATTCATGTAACATTTCCTTAAACCTATTCCAAGCCGTTGAAAATCTTTCATTAAATTCTTGTGAAAACTTTGAAATCTCGTTTTTCAAGTGCGTAGTCTTAGAGGGCGGAAAAAATTGGTTCACAAACTTAGACACGAGATCCTTCCACGTCAATATAGAATTGGGTGGCTCTTTCTCTAACCAAATTTTAGCGGGCCCCGCTAAGGAATACGGAAAAAGCATCATCTTAATCGAGTCGTTAGACACATCCTTAAACTTGCAAGTAGCGGTAAGACGATTGAATTGGCGGATATGGTTGTGTGGATTGTCCTTCTCATCACCACGGAATTTTTTGTTTTGAATCATGGACAACAAACCCGTTTTCACCTCAAAATTCTCCGCAAGGATAGCGGGAATCACAATAGCCTCTCCATAACCCTCGGTGGGTGCTTGAAGTGACTCCATCATAGTTCGATTCGCCATGGTTGGTGCTTCTCTTACAATGGGTTCGTCAATAGGAGACTCCTCACTAGAATTGTTGGGAGTGGGAGTTTTGTTCTTTCGTTTACGAGCACGTCTTGCTTGATTTCGAGTTAGCATAAACGTCACGTACAACGAGGGGATGAGCAAAGAAGATTCTTTTTGGTATTTTGTATTTTTTTAATTTTTTGTGGTTTTTGATTGTATTAACCTTTTTGGAACTTGGGGAAATGTACTAAGTAGACAAAAAGTCCACAAATCTCCTCACTAATCAAATCTCTTGATTAACGAAGCCTCAAGGAATGAAAACGATCACGTGGGGTGAACGCCTTCGATGACTTTAGAACGATGGTGGAACACCAAATCGTTCAAGAGGATTTAATCAATAGAAACCAAGAAAATATATATGATACTTAGTAATACTTTGGGCGGCAAAACCCTCGATTCACTCTCACAATCAAATACTCACAAGCAAGCGGGGAAACGAGGCGGCGCGAAGCACTTAAGAGCCTTTTTCCTTAGGATATATTTTATAATATCCGCCTTATACCCACCTTATAGTTTGTATTTTCAAGATTAAGCTTCACGAAAGTATTTATCTATTTTTGCCTTTTTCTTTGGTTTGAGATTCGAATACAATGATTGGGTAATGACCTCCCAAATCAAGGTTGTGATTTCTCACGTATTTGGAGTACTTGTGTATTTATTGTTCTACGTATACAATATAGTAATAATATTCACACAAAAACCGAAAAACGATAATACGTATTAGTAGAGTGCTACTAATACAAATACTAATTATGGTTAGTATAAAAACAACAATGCCAAATCAAAACACAACACGCCTCCCCGGCAGCGGCACCAAAATGATGTTGAGTAAAACTACACCTTTAGGAAAAGGATGCAATAAATAGGGCAAGTGAGCACGACGATTTAGGAAAACCGTGTGTGAATGACCCAATTAAGTTCGTTCTCAAGGAGGCTAGTGTGTTATGTGTGTAATGATTTGGATTAATTTGTGATTATATTTGAGAAAAGAAAAATAGAAAAGCGATTAGAAGAGAATGACGGTTATGAAGACGGATTAAACTAAGTCTAAAAAGGCGTACACGTAAAATCCTAAAAACCACCAAAATTAAAATTTAAACCTAAAAATTTCTGAAAATTACCAAAAATCCCTAATAATATTCTAAGAGTTTACAAAAAATCAAAACTTGTAAAAACCTTTTAATTAATTAGATAATGACTTTTTAATGCTAATTAAAGCCCTAAAAATCAAAATTAATTGTTAAAAAGCCCTAAACAAGATTTTCAAGTTTGTAAACCTCAGAAATATCCTAAATAAGCTAAAAACTATTTTTCAAAATTTTAAAACCAATTAAAACTATTTTTAAACAATTAAAAACTCCTAAAATCAATTAAATCTTAAATTAATTATAGAAAATAATTAAAAGACCTAGAAAATAATTGGAAAGTTGCAAAAATCCTAATTAAGTATTTAGAACCTAGGAAAAATATAAAAACCTAGAAAATCAGACTTTCAATTTTTAATAATAAAATAATATTAAAAATCCAAAAATTATAAAAAATTCTAAAAACTTGCAAACTAGCTTAATTTAACCTAAATAACTCAGAAATGAAAGTGAAATTACCTAAATACCCCTATTGGGCCTAGAAAATGGGCCAAACCCAAAACAGTCCCTTATTGGGCTTAATTAAGGCCCAATAAGAAAAAGTGCTCAAAATAAGCTCAAAAAGCACAGGTTGACTCAAAATTTGATTTTAAACAACTTTTTCCAAAGGCCCAAAAGCTTAAAATGTGAAATAAGCTAACTTATAATAAGCAGCTTATTCTTAATGGGCTTTTTGGCCCATTAAGCCATAAGCTGATGCCATAAGCTAAAATTTAACACACAACCTTCTTTTGACCTAACAAAGACTTCTGCAAAAAGAATTTTCAAATAAGACCACTTAATAAGCCAGAAACAAGTCAACAACTTATTCACAAAACGACAAAATAGTCGTTTTTATGATCTAGACCACCTCAGAAGCTGATTCAAGTTGCAAAATGTTTCTTTTGACAAAACTAAGCTTAAAAACCAAAGAACTTTCAAATAAGCACACTCAATAAGCTGGAAAATCAAATAAGCACTTATCTTAAAAGTCAAACAAGTTGGTTTTCTAGTGAAAAGTCAAAGTCAAAGTCTCATAAGCTCCAGTTCACTTAAATGGGTCAAATAATGAAGATCTATTACAAAAAATAAGTTGTTGCAAGTCAGAATAAGCTAGAATAGCTTATTGATAAGCTGATGACAAAATTGCACTAGCAGGGGCTAGTTTTGGATGTTGAGCAGTGGAAACTTTTCCCACTGCTTGACTATTTTGATTTTTTGTCTTTAGTGACTTTTTCTTGGATTCAGATTTCACAAAGGCACCCGATTGATCTTTGGATCAAAAGGAGTCAATCACAATCAAAATAACACAATCACAAACACCCAATTGATACAGTTTAATCAATTAATCACCAGACATTGCACAGACATGAACAATAAGCAGTTTAGCATTCAAGAGCAGTTTTAGAACAATTCAGCCAGCCAAATTCAACCAAATGCACACACAAGCTATAATAAACTCCAATAAGCAAGTCTAAACAGGTTTCATGCACTGGTTCAAAGAATTAAGCAAGATCCAAGCTATGAAAGTTACTGATGAACACTACACATGCAGTTTTCTACTTTTGCTGATGTATTTGACACACAAGCCAATTTCAACACCTCAAATCTTTCAAACAGGTTATGTTAACTTTGTTTAAACCACTTTTATCCCTAAGCATGCATACACACTAAGTGTTCCCAAAATCCTAGGTTAAAACAAGCAGAAACAAGGCCTATATAGCAGATTGATCAATTCAAGTGTTCAAACCCAAAAACTTGCAGCTAAACACTCTCAAACAAAGGTATAACATATACAAAGCATAAACAACACTTTCCCTTAACACAAAAACAGATTATAAGCATAAACCAGTAGACCCAAACACCCCTTTAACTTTTTCAAATCAAAATTTTCAAAAGCAAAACAAGATTTCAGGCCAACCAAGCATCAATTAACACTAAAACAAGTCTAATAAACAGATTCAAGCAAGAACAAGCCACAAAATTCACAAGAACAACAGTTTCATACAAATATCACCAAAAATCACAATTTAAGCAGATTTGTAGATTAAGTATGCAAACCTCATGGATGTACATCCACACCCACGAATTTTGAGCTTATGTGCTAGCAAGAACAAGCACAAGCTTCCACAAAAGCCTGCTAAGATTGAACAAGGGTTAAGCACAATAACATGAAAAATCAAAAACTTCAAAAATCTTGATTGATGCAAACTTGTTACCCCACACTTGATTATCCCCAAGTTATAAGCCTCACCACACCTTAACCAACTCAGTTAGGATGCTATGATCAACCCTATAGCCCAAGAATTCCAAGATTGGAACAAGACTTAGCAAAATATCAAGAAAATGAGGAAAATATGCAAACTTGTGCACACTCCTCTTTTGAAAACAGGTTTTAAACTTCAAAAGCAGTAAACTGAGAACATAAACAAGAAGAATAAAGATGACACTTGGTCTTTCTTCAAAGCACTTAACTCAAATTCATTAATCTGAAAAAGGATTTACAAGTGTTTGAACAAAGGAAAAACCAAAAGCAGCTGAAAAATGAAGACCTAAGTGGCTTTATATAGCCTTACAAGTGAACTATGAAAGCTGAAAAACGTGTAACCCTAGCTACTTGATCTTCCAAAAATGCCCTTGAGGATTGGCTTCATGTGACAGATTTCTTGGCTGTTTGTGGAGCTGGCAAGCATGTGAAGTTGATCAAAGGTCTCCAATAAGCTTAACTTTCAAGCTTTGTTGTGGGACGCTGGATTTGCTTTACTGTTTTGTCTTCTTCTCCAAAGTGAAAAAGCAGGGGAAACATGTGACTTGGTTGATGATGTGGCAAGCTATTTGAAAGTTGGGATGTGATTAAGGTTACCTTAATCATGAATCTGCACTTTATCAAGGCCTAATTGTAACAGGATTAAGAAAACCCAAATCGGCTTAAGAACACCAAGAACATGTTTTTGATCTGTTTTTGTTTTTAAATAAGTGTTAACCGCCTAATTTAAATAATTAATTAAGGGTTAGTTATAACAGATTGTGAGTGGAAAGTGAGGTGGAGTTTTGGTGGGTTGTGATTGGAGGAGAGGGTTGAGTGGGACACGTGGAAGATGCTGGTTGGTCTAGGTTAGAATCATGTCTGGCCAGCTTTGGTCCCTTGTTTTCCTTCTTCTTGCCTTTTCACTTTTAATTCTATCAACGCCCATTTCCTTCTTTGTCAACTTTTGCATCTTTACATTTTTGGCCCAAAAACTTTTACAAAGTGAAATCAGGGGTATTTCTTGCCATAATTGAATTCTTCAAGGGCTGGTTTGGTATTTTCTTCAATGATAATGGTCTAGACTTGTATAATTGTCATTTTGGAGGACTGAATTTGCCAAGTCTTGATGATTGAGGGACCATTTTTGCCAAATGTAGAAAGTTGAGGGTCCTTTTTGTAATTTTGAGTTTTTCAAAGGACCAAACTTGTCATTTCTTGTACTTTGAAGGACTTCATGATATATTTGACTTTGTGGATGATATTGGTTGACAATTTAGCTTTGTTGAGGGGCTAAACTTGCCAATTCTTCAAAGTTAAGGGCCCTTTTTGTAATTTTGACAAACTTTAGGGACCAAACTTGTAATTATGAGGATACAAGGGTATAAAGTGTCAATTCTTCATAATTGGAGGACTCTTCTTCATAATTCTTCAAATCTTCAAGGGTTGGTCTTGGGAAAGTTTTCACTAGGGCTTGGTTCATTGTGCGGCTTCGTTTCCCGTGTTCGTTTTTGTATGATTCTTGTGATCTTTTGTCATTATCTCAATATCCGTACCTAAAATACACAAGCAACAAACACAAGCATATATTTGGGTATTTTGATGATATTTAATGCATTTTAAGCCCTATTTGGAAGATCAGACTATGTATAAAAGCAGTCTCATCACACCCAAATAAGCACCATTATATTGTATACGCTTTTCTTTCTAATTTACAAAGTTTGGTTACAAATTTGTTTTCAAAAGATTTTGGGTTAAATGATTTTTGCGAAAAAAGGGTTTAAAAAAAATATATATCAGTGAACTGTTCTTGTGGTCTACTGTTCAAATTTTGTTGATTATTAACAGTGGGAAGCTTGAGCTTGTTTTGCTAGCTCATAAGATCACTATTCTAGGGGCATGGATGTGTGTCCCTAAAGGTTTGTTTCATTTCTCTTCTTTATTTTGTTTTCTAGTAAAAAAGTAATTTGTTCATAAGATTAGTGATTTGTGCGACAAGTTTGTAATTTATTGTTAGTGATCAGCTTGTTTAAGAGATTTGGACCTGATTTAGCTGGGTTGTTGGTATTCTGAGGTGTGTTAAACCAAGAAAGTAAACACGAATCTGCCTAATGGTATAAAGGGGTGTTTGGGAATGCTGGCATTTTAGGATGGGATCACCACCAATAGATTGCTGTACTCTACCCCTGGTTTAATAGATTAGGGTAGTTGTTCTTTGCAACGATTAGTGGTTTAGGTTTATAAATCTTGTTTTGCGTGAGTACGTTAAAAATATGGCAGAATAGTTAGGTCCTGTTTGAATTTGCTTTGGATAAGTTGTGGGTGACACCAAATTGAACAAACTTGGTTTGCACACCTTGTTTTGTAGTTATTAATTCAATTTAGTTGTTAGCGTGTGTTTTAATATTTGTAAGTCTCAAGGTAAAAAAAAATCTTGATTTCATAGAAGTTGTAAAATCTGACAGTTTTGACAAAAGGTTTAAGCCAAGAAGTTATTCATAGGACCACGGTTGGACTTAATTGCTCACTGTTTTACCTTTGTTTGACTTGTGACTGATTCATTTCATCCGCCTTATATGTCTTGTGTTTTGGTGAGCTATTGTACAACATTTGAGCATCAGACGGTCAAAAGCGCTTAGCTCCAAATACCAGCGGTTAGGGATTAGGATGATTTAGGTCTGATTGTAATTGGTTTGTAGATTTGTGGGCTTATATCGCTCACAACTTAAATCAATAGACACCAAAAAACCAGTTTTCAAGCCATTTTGAGGTTTCTGTGTAAGAAACCAATTTTCTGTGTGTTATCAGCAGCTATAAACTGTTTCTTATTGGTGTGCTTCTTGGTTTATTAGTGATTCTAATTTGCTTATTTGTTGACCCATAATAAGCTCTGCTTATTTGAGGTGCCCTTTGTTCAAGCTTGTAGCTTAGTTTTGTATTGCCACCCAAAAATATTCCCACTGCCTAGTTAAGTTTTTGATAATTAAGGTCCATAAGGCTGTGATGATTTGTGCTTTCTGGCTTTGATTTGTAGCTGAATTGTTGTGATTGTTATTAAACCACCAATAAGCAACTGCTTATTGGTGCCGTTTGTATCCAAACATAGCAAAAAAAAAGTGAAAAAAATAGGTTGTTGATAAGTTTCTACCTAGTTAAAAAAATGAATCATAATCTGCTAGTGTGTTTGAATTAGTTTAGTCTTTTGTTGCATAGTATAGATTTAGGTTTATTGTTACTTTAGGTAGTTATAGTAAAATAAATTGAGCTTGTTTTTATATTTAGATGTCTATAAAATCAGAAGAAAAAAAAGTTGTTGTTCACCTTTCTGTGTAGCTAGAGCAGTAGGATCTTAAATCCTATTTTTCTTGTTATTATTTTATAGATCTTCTTTGTTTGAGTGTTTTTATGTGTTCCTAGTTGTTTACATTAGATAAATTACACTAAGGCTCATAATCACTCACACTCATAGTTGTTGTTTTCTTTTGTTCTTGGTTAATTAGACCAACAGATTTTATAGTCATCATTGATAGGTTTTAGGAATTGCCTTTGAGTTTGCAAGTAGTTTAGATCATAGTCCTTATATGTTTTATGCCTGCATAGTTTTTGGGAGCTTTTTGTTATCTTAAAATTAAGCTAGAAACTCACTCCATTGCACCAAAATAGGATTAGTATAAACCCACTATTTATGCTTGAAACTTACATAGCCCCCCACTTTCTGCCATAAACAAAATCAGTAGCTATAGGGTTTGTTACTTGTGATTAAGGATTGAAATCTTGGAAGCTAATAGTTCTTTTATTCACCTAGGGCTTGGTACAACATAATTACGTGTTTGTGTAGATTACTCTTGAGTTTTTGTTAGTTAAAAGTCTCTATGAAGCCTTATTAGTTCAACAAGTATTTTCTGTAATTGGCGTGTTCTTATAGCCTTTTATTCTTTGATTTGTGTGTGAATTTGTGTTGGAGTTTGTGTTTGTGTGTTTGTTATTGACTCCCCACAACCCACTGGTTGTGGGGGTGTCGTTTGTGCCCAAAAACATCGACAAACAAGCGAAAACGAGCCTAAAAACCATACAGTAAGCTTTTTCTTTGTTGTCCGAGAAGGCTGCAATTTTTTTATTTTTTAGTGTTGTCCGATATCGGGCAACACTAATCTTGGATATGCTTGTTGTCTGGTGGGATCTTTGACAACACAGAAGTACTCTACATTGGAGTACTTTGGGGTACTTTCGTTTTTAGCCATTTTTTTAGTTTTTTTTAGTTTTTTCATTTTCCCTTGTTACTTTAGTTAAAATATAATTTTTAGAAAAATAAAATTTATTTTTAGCTTTATTTTATTATTTTTTATGATTATTTTAGTTTAAAAAGTGTTTTTAGCCTTTTAAAAATAGAAAAATAGTTTTAAAAATTTAGGAAAACTACTTTTTAGTGTTTAAATAATAGAAGTAAGATACTTGTTTGATAAAACAATATTTTGGACTTTTTGTTAATTATGTTTAATTTTAGGACCTTAATTAGCATTAAAAATAGAATATTTAATTAATAAAAGGTTTTAAAATTTATTTATTGAATTTTTACTCTTATTTATATTATTTTAAACTTAGTTTTAATTTTGAATTAATTTTTAGGTTTAATTTTTAATTTTGTCACGTTTTACGTATTTACGTTCGCGTTTTACGTCAAATCGTCGTAGTTTAATCGTAGTCGTAGCTCGTCTTTAATTTTTCTCTCTTAAACCAAAAACGACACTAATCCAAACTTTGATTTTATATATTGGCACAGTTAATTCACACACCTCCTTCGAGAACGAACTAACATTTATTCGATTCGTCGGTTTTCCTAAATCGTCGAGTTTAATACTTGCCCATTATACGTTGTTTTCCTAAACATGTATTTTTACAACAATCATTTTGGCGCCGCTGCCGGGAGGTGTTTTTTAGTGCCTTTATTATTATCGTGGTTGTGTGAGTAGTGCGTTTTTGCTTTTCAATTTTTGGAAAGCGTATATAACGTACATACTCATTTTTGTTATTTTTCTCTATTATATTATAGTATCAAAATAAATCGTGTTTAATTTTCCTAAATTAAACACACAACAATCTTTTAAAATATTGTAGATGTCCATTATTGTTTTCGTTTTTTTTGTGAATACATTACTATATTGTACTTACGTAGAACAATAAATATACAAGTACTCCAAAAGCGTGAAAACGCAACCTTGATTCGGGATTTCATCACTCTATCATTGTATTCGAATCCAAAGAAAAAGTTTAAAGGCAAAATAGATAAATACTCGTGAGGCTTAATTTCAATTAACACAAACTATAAGGTGGGTATAAGGCGGTTGTATTTCACGACCTAAGGGAAAAGGGCTCCTAAGTTCTTAACGCCGCCTCGTTTCCCCCGCTTGCTTATGCGTGTTTTGAGAAAGAGGGCTAATCGAGGGTTTGCCGCCCAAGTATTATCTACGTATATTATATTTGCTTGTTTTCAAGATTAAACCCTCTTGAACGTTTTGGTGTTCCACCAACGTTCTAAAGTCATCGAAGGCGTTCATTCCACGTGATCGTTTTCATTTTTTGAGGCTCCTTTAATCGAGAAATTGATTCGAGGAGAGATTTGTAGATTTGAGTCTACGTAATACAACAAAATTCAAAAAAAAATTAAAAAAAAAATCAAAAACCAAAAAAAATTTGAAATATCGAAAAACCCCAAAAAGAATCTTCTTTGCTATCCCTCATTCTACGCTTAGTGCATGCGCACTCGATCGAAGGATTATTCTAATTCTAGCGATGCTTCGAATCGACACAATCGTAATCGAAGGAATCGACAACGTAGACGAGATTTAGAAACCGACGTTCCTAATATCGTTGTTGAAGAAACCGTAGAGGAGATGGCCGACAATCGTTCGATGATGGAATTGCTCCAAGCATCCACCGAGGGTTATGGAGACGCGATCGTAATTCCCGCTATCGAAGCGGAGAATTTTTAGATTAAGAGCGGAATGCTATCGTTAATCCAAGCTACGAAGTTTCGAGGTCGTGATGCCGATAATCCTCACGACCATATTCGGAATTTTGATCGTCTTTTGGCCACGAGCAAGTTTAAGAACGTCGACACCGATGTCGTCAAGTTTATGTTTTTTCCGTACTCGCTTGATGGTGCCGCCAAGGATTGGTACGAGAAAGAGCCACCTAATTCGATAACTACGTGGAAGGATCTCGTCTCCAAGTTCGTTAATTATTTTTTCCCACCGTCTAAGACAACGTTTTTCAAAAATGAAATTACGAAATTTGAGCAAAAATCGAATGAATCGTTTAGAGACGCGTGGGATCGTTTTAAGGAATTGCTTGGGCAATGTCCTCACCATGGTTTTTCCGAGTTGCACCAAATCGATACGTTTTACAACGGTCTTAATTTTTAAGAACAAGATTCGTTGAATTCCGCCGCCGGTGGCAACTTTTTGTTTATGACTCCGAAAGATGCATTGATAATTATAGAAAACCGATCCAAGGTTTACCAACTACGCAACGCACCGAGTGTTGCCAATGTCGCCAATGTTAGTAGTTCTAATCGCGACATTGAGAGAGTTGATGCAAAAGTCGACAAGTTGACGAATGTGTTTACGTCTTTTCTCGTTGAAATGCAAAAGAAAGACGCTCCCGATACGGTGAAAGCGGTTGAGGTTTCGTGTACATTTTATGGTGGACCTCATAATTATTACGAGTGTGCGGCTACGGATGGCCAAACGTCGAATGTGAGTGCGTTAAATGGAAACAACAATTTTCAAAATCAAAATAACGCCGATCCACCACAACAAGGCAATTATAACCAAGGCAACAATTTTTCGATTCAAAACCGTAACAATTTTCAAGGAAACAATAAACAAGGGAATTTTCAAAACCAAGGTTATAATCAAGGTTGTAATTTAAATTGCAAAATCGAGACAATAATCAAAACAAAAATTTTTCAAACAACAACAATCAAGGAAATAATTTTTCGAGTGGTAATCAAGGAAATTTTCAAAGAAGTAATAAAAACCAAGGGAACTTTAATGCTAATCAAAATAGTTCGTCAAACGATTTTCAAAATTACATGAAAATGAATGAGGCTAATGTGAGACGATTAGAGGGAGAAATTGGTACTTTGAAAAACGACTTTACTAATACTTTGAAATTACAAAACACGAAGATTGAGCAAGGACAAATTTACATTAAAAAGATGTTTTCGGCTATTATGAACAAAGCCTCGGGTGCTTCATCGAGTTCGTTACCTAGTGACACCGTTGTAAATCCGAAGGAACAATGTAAAGTCGCCTCATCTCGTAAGAAAGGTCGTGTGATTACCCCTAACCTTGATGGATTTCGAGTAGTTCCTTCTTATCAACCCTCAACTTCTAAGACGTCTTATTGTTCTAAAGTCTATGGGGTGAACGTGGCGACCAAGGAAAAGAGTGCACACCCTCGTGTACCTCAAATTCCATCCACGGTTCAAAAAGAGAGCTTTATCGACCTTACTAAAGTAACCCTTGAAGAAACTTGTGCTTCGATCCTTCTTAAAAAACCCCAAAGGCATATTCCAAGAAAGGAAGAGGATCCGGGCCAATTTCTACTACCTTGTGATTTTTTCGAGATTGAGGGATGTTTAGCCCTTGCCGATTTAGGTGCTAGCATCAATCTCATTCCTTATTCTCTTTGGAAATTGATGAGATTGCCTAGACTTACCCCCACGAACATGACTATCGAGATTGCAAATTGTACTCCACTTATACCAATTGGAATAGCCGAGGATGTCTATGTTAAAGTTGGAAAGTTTGTTTTTCCCGCGGATTTCGTTATATCCGATTATGAGTGTGATCCTAAATGTCCCATTATTTTAGGCCGACCATTTTTATCGACGGCTTGTGTGACAATCCGTCAATTTATGTTTGATATTTTATTATCAAGTATTATTTAAAAACATTATTTTAATGTTATATTATGAACTCACTTATTTTGGGAAGAAATTTGGGTCTACGTCTTGAAGTAGCATCGACTACGTCTAAACCGGAGGATTCTACGTTACGTGCTTACGTTTACATACACCGTTTTTTGTGACAGTCCGACATTTCAGAAAATAAATTTATCCGTGAATATTGTTTTGAGATTTTAAATTTGTGTTGGTTCATAAACTCACAAATTTACGAGAAGAGATTAGGACTTACGATTATAATTTAAACTCCTTTACGACTAAACCGGAAACCTTAGGATTACGTATTTCCATTTTCGAACTCCGTTTTTGATGAGACAATTTTTATTAGATTCGTTTTGTGCCGTTGATTCATAATTTATAAAAACATGTTTCGTAAAACGACCCGAGGGCACGCATGTTGATCCCAAACTTAGATCGATTAGCTTTGTGTATACGAGATTAGATCAAGTAATACACGTAGAGAAACCTTTGTATATGCTTTATGAATCTAAGTGTTATGCGGAATTTAACACTTAAACAAGAACACACAATGATATAAACAAACTTTCACTTTGATTGTCAATATCAAACTTGCTTACAATGAAAGATGTTTACGAATGAAAACTTATATGAAACTTATATTAAACATTAACCAAAAGGCCTTCTTTTATAGACATAAGAAGCCTTGTACAATAATCTACGTATCAACTATTCTAGGTAAAGATAAATATAGAAAATACATTGTCGTTCTTATCTTTACTAGAAGTAATCTAGAATATAATACACGCATAGAATATATCTTCCATCAGTGCTTGTCTTCAATGTGTCAACGCTTGACTTTGTCTTGTCAACGCTTGAGCTGTCAGCGCTTGTTTTGTTCTTGTCAACACTTGTTTTGTTCTTGTCAGCGCTCAAGTGATCTGACCTTAACTTATTCCCAACAATCCTCCCCTAAACTTGATATCCACTCTTATGATCAAGTTTCTAAATAAGCATTAAGGACTAGGAGGAATCTTACAAACCTTCTCATATTGATAGTGAATAAATCTGATCAAATCTTTTGCCACGTCACTTGAATAATCTATTTCCAGCTGAGTGTCCTTCATCTTCTCCAAAATAGCCTTGGATATGAAATACTGAGCATCCACAAGTAGATACTCAGCAAACTTTGTAAAACTCAAATGGTATACACCAGCAGCTGAATATAACCTCCATTGAAGACCACTGAGGTCATCTTCAAGATCCTTCCATATTGCAGGATCCTCATCTTTTGGTCCACACATTCTTTTGAATGTGGTCCAAAGTTTTATTCCATTGGCTGAAGTTGGTGCTTCAGCCTCATACTTGGTCTCCAGCAACCTCCAAAGGTCCACCAAGTCTTCTCTATCACAACTTGCAAACAAAGATATGAGAGTGGTAAAAGTGTGTACCTCCTTGCCAAATCTGCCAATCTTCTAGAACCCACATTCATCTTCTTCATAGCTCACAATTGGATTCCTAGAATCTAATGGTAACACTTGCACCATATCTGAAGCTTCTAATGGGGAGAGCTTGAGGCTCTTTCTTATAACTGCTTCACTTGGATATAGTGGATCCATATCTTTTGGAAACTCAAATGAAATTCCCTTCTTCACTGGCTTGGGAACAATCATAGCTTTCTTGAGTTCCATTTCTTCTGCAAGTTCCTCCTTTCTTTCATCTGAAAGAAGTCTGAGAGTGTTTGCTTCCTGCACTCTCACCCAAATGGGATAAGCCCTGTTTTCTAACTCATCAAATGTAAAAGCCTTCAACTTCTGATATGTCCATCCAACTCCATGACATCTGAGCAACATAAAGTAGAGCTCCCTTCTATCCCTTTTCAACTCTGAGAGAATATTGCTTGTGTGACAATCCGTCAATTTATGATTGATATTTTATTCTCAATACTTATTTGAAAATATTATTTTATGAACTCACTTATTTTTGGGAAGAAATTTGGATTTACGTCTTGAAGTAGCATCGACTACGTCTAAACCGGAGGATTCTACGTTACGTGCTTACGTTTACATACACCGTCTTTGGTGACAGTCCGACATTTCAGGAAATAAATTTATCCGTGAATATTATTTTCGAATTTTAAATTTGTGTTGGTTCATAATCTCACAAATTTACGAGAAGAGATTAGGACTTACGATTTTAACTTAACGTCCTTCACGACTAAACCGGAAACCTTAGGATTACGAATTTACGTTTTCGAACTCCGTTTTTGATGAGACAATTTTTATTAGATTCGTTTTGTGTCGTTGATTCATAATTTATAATAACGTTTTTCATAAAACGACCCAAGAGCACGCAAATCGAGGAAACTAGAATCGAGGAATACCCGTAAATTAGCGGGATGGGACAAAACTAGTTTATCCCACCCCACTAACTAGGTACACCACATCAAAAGATGTGGCATCCTTACACTAAACTAAGTTACACTTGTAACTTAGCTTCATTTTGAAGCTTCTCTTCCCACTAAACTAACAAAACCACTAGACATTACCATTTCCTTCCATTTTCACATGCAAACCACCATCAACACTCTCCTCTCTCTCTAAATTCGTCTCATATTCATCAAGAACAACCCTCATTTGATCAAATTTAACCATGAAATCATATGTTATTTACATATATAATGATGCCCTTTTGAAAGCCCTATAGATTGGTACAAGTTTTAACAACCAAGGAGGAGTTTCCATGGAGTAGTAGGGCTGATTTTCCACAAGGAGTTCATGAAGAATGGTGGTCTTGAAGATGGTCTTGATTATCTACAAGTTTCTCCATCAAAAACCATGTCCAAATCATAACCTACATCAACTTGGTGGTATAAAGATTGTCCTCCTCATCCTCTTGTTATTTTTGATTATGTAATCTTGTATTTCTTTTACTTATGTATATGTATATGATTATGAATGATGATTAAAAGTATTGTGTGGGGATTTGGTGTTGATAAACATGATTAAAAAGGTGAAAAACTATAAGAAACAAGGCTAAAATCTTGCTTAAAAATGATGGCTGTATAAAACAGTAAAGAAACATGTCATGAACTGATAAAATGATGAAGTAGACTTAATATACAGTAATCTATTGGTCTTGTACACATGTGAGAGTTGGCCATGCAATGGAATCATTGTAATGAGAGAGATATGATCAAAACAAGTTTAAGATACAAATCTGAGTTCACTGTTTTGGACGATTTTTAGAAAATACTTAGAGGATGATTTAACAGTAGCTATAGTAGAGTTAAATGGATCACATATCATGTAGTTTATGTGATAAAAATTTGAGCTTCTATCTCCATATAGAACTCTAGATATGGCAGTTTTGGTGAACTTGAAAATAAAAATCAGATTTTGAGAATTAATGTTTATTATTATTATATAAGCACTCAAAAGTATATTGTATAAAATGTAAAATAAAAACCCACTAACTTATGGATTTTATTTATATAAATATGTAAAAGGTTAAATAAGTGTATAAATTGTAAAAATGGTAGTGGATAATACTTATAAGTAATAAAAACTATAAACTTGATTTTTACGACTTTTTCGGCTATTACCGTAAAATTAACGTTTTTCGCCAAATAAAACTTAGACGATCAAACCCGTCTAATGTAAAGTTTATAAAAGTCATATACTGATATATATAAGTAACTAATACAAGTTAAAACCGATAAAACCCGAACTATAGGACATATAGACATTAACGAGCTAACTAAGCATATCAGACTAATAATTAGACTAAACAAGATAAACACTTATAAAAAGAACTTATTGGACTTAACCCATTTAGGCCCAACTTGTAAAGTATAGATACTGATAATATAAGTATAACATGGATTAATACAAGTTAAAGAATTTATAATAAGTTTATTGGACTTAAAACACGTAAATAGGTAAAACTAGTAAACTAGTATAAACGTTACCGACACATAACACTAAAATGAGCAAACAAGAATATGTAAACCCACTTGATCATCATATATATAAAATCATCATATGTATACATAATTGTTATTTTTATAAAGTCATTGGACATGAGTCTAAGACGAAGTATTATTTGTCTAGGTTTCCGTGATTGAAGCACGCACCGTACGTCCGAATTGCCAACAACCCGCCTTCCCACATCAACGTGAGTTCATAGCCTCGCACTCTTTTAAATGTTTTTATGAAATGTTTTATAAACCCGCGAGGGAGATAACATGTTAGTTTTTATAAAATAGGACACCCTTTGTCCCGAATTGTTTGTTTATTGATTTGGACCCGAATGATTGTATGACCCGATTGTATGATCCGATAAATGATTAAAGGACCCGATAGATGAAATTAAATGGATTATTAAAGTTAGGTTATGTCACTAAAAGTCCCATTAGCATGAATTGTGAACTACCGGGATTTGGTAGACGCTTATGCATATAATAGTACTATTTGGGGACGATCACCCCAGTTCGTGCCTTGACGGTTGATCTCCGTCGTGCCACATTGATTGGTAAGCGAATTTATGTATGAGAAGATTTCCATAGCGTGACCTTTGTGACGACACGCTACTTTAGATGGGCAAATTGAGTATCGGGTTAGCTACCCGTTGTTGGTTTAGTAAGGTAACAATGTCATGCGGCTTATAATAATCCAAAATTAACGAAATACTAATAGACGCACCAAATTACAATGTATTGCCTGACTAGCAATACAGGGTCATACTATTGATATTATGTTCGTGTTTTGGTTTTCATAACCATATTCATATAACGGTTTTTACTTTCATACAACGTCCTAAGACGTATTGTATGATGTTTTTATGACATTGGCTCGTATAATGACTTTTAAGGCAAATGCCTATATTATGATTTTCGATAAGGATTTGTATAAAAATGACTTTGGCTATTTTATGGCCTATTACAAAGATTTGTACAAAATGATTTTCAGTAATATTTTATACTGATATTATGTTGATGGATTTTACTAAACTCTATGAATTCACTTGGCGTTATCGCTGACCTTTTCTTTCAACATGTTTTATCTCAGGTACTTGAAGGTAATTCTCGGGAAGACGACAAGAATTCATGGCCCGCACTTAAACAATATTTTCCATTCAAATACTTTGTAAAACTTTGTATGAAATATAATGACTTGGGACCGATGTAACTTTGATATTTATGAATGGAAATGATTTATTATTAAACGACGCGATTTTTATGCGTTGTCTATGATGTGAGTAATGTGCTATCCCGTAACACCAACGAGTCTTCCGTTGTATTGAGTTGTATAAATTTAGGGGTGTTACAGTTTGGTACCAGAGCTCTCGTTATAGAGAACGAAAGATTTTTATAACCAAAGGTTTTGAATAAAACATTTCAAAATCTTTTAACTAAAAACATTTTTCTAAAAATGTCTAAAAATCTTTTGACTATAACGGTGCCGAAGAATTCCCGAGTTACCGACAAGGCCAGACTGAGAAGTGTTATTTTAATATATATATAACTTGGATTATATATATATATATATATATATATATATATATATATATATATATATATATATATATATATATATATATATATATATATATATATATATATATATATATATATATATATATATATATATATATATATATATATATATATATATATATATATATATATATATATGATGTAATTTTGTTTGATGATTATTTTGATTTTTATACGAGGTATTTATACGACGTCGATTGTCACAAGTAACCCTAAATCCCCTAGTAAATTAATCGAAGCTATTCTCGTAGGAATTCTAGCTATCCTAGATCTAAACCAAGTTTTGTATATTTATGATCCCAACAAATGGTTGATATTCGTAGAAATGTAGATATTAGTTGATTGTGATATTGAAAAAGAATTGGCGAGATTAAATCTGATATCGATGTCATGACGATCTTTCCTTATAGAGTGGAGTTTTACAAAACGTTACCACCTAGAAAGATGTCATCTGATTCGTTGTCACCCAATTCTTAAACTTGAAATCTAAAGGGTGAATGTTGCACTTGAGGCTGTTATTGGAACCATTACCCAAAAGCCTCATGCACTAGTACCTTTCCGACAAGTCTAGTTAAATGATCAAGTCATTTCATACTAGTGACTCATTTGATAATTATTAATAAAGGAGTTATAGGATTGGAAATTAAGTGTTGATCATATCGAGCTTTTATTTCCCTTTTAAGGTTTATAAATAAAGTTGAAAGTACTGGAAAATGAGGTAGCATATCGCATTGAGCGTAAGTTGATTAAAACATGAATAAAATAAAATTTAACTTATATGAAATATGAGATTGTTAAGAGGAAGTCGTTAAGTTCTGTGATTGAATTATAAGGTTTTGATTGATTGGTAGTTCGTGTTAAGGGTTGTTCCTAGGCCATTGTCCACTAACGAGGATGCCCAGTGTCCAAGAAATAAATTGAAGAAATCTTCTTCTGAATTGGGACCGATGGATCTTCCGGGACGTGTGGAACACCTAATGACTCTTGTAGATTAGTATTCATTGTGGTATCTTTTAAAAATCCCTAACTTAACTGAGATATCAGTTGGTAGGATGAGTTCTGAGAATTGTATGACATAGTGACACGTAATGTGTTACGGTACAATTTTGACTTGTGTGTGATTAATGAAAAGACTACCTTTGATTGCTAAATTCTACATGTATCGATGTTATCTATCTTTTCTTGCTTCTTCCTAATGCTCACATTACTGATGCAACCATTGAACAAGTACTCATCTTGATTTGAGTTACGTTGTGGATTATTCTTTTTGAGTGCCATCGAGGTCATGAACCTCATGATTAATTAGCTAAGCTCATTTCCTATTATATCGTAGTTAGTTCTTGGTGAACAACTCTTCATCACTCTTTTGCAGATCACACATTGTTTTTATAAAGATAAAACAGTATTCCTTGAGAAAATTGAATTCTCATCACCATATGGATTATTTAAAGTGAGATTTATAAGTGATTGTTATCAAAATGAAGCTGTTTATAAAACACCTTGGAAAACTTAATTGTTTTCATAATAAAGAAAATCTTTGTAAATTTATTTTGATTCTTATTTAAGAATTAAGCATGAAAATGTTTTTATTATAAACATGATGATAACATTTTGACAAACTGAGTATTGCATCGTTGATCTTGAAATTGTATATAGTTGCGCGCCTACATACAATTTGGATGGACCATGCAAGGCTGATTAGTAGTCACCATAAAACTGATTAATAAACACTACATTTTCTTTGAAGATTGTGAAAGATTAAATTTCATGAGATCTGCAAGAAGTGCAAAATAGGGACATAGTGTTAGGGACACCTACATATGTGCCTGTAGCATCTATTCTTCTGAGTCGAATTTACTCATCTGTGGAAATTTTCTTATTTGACAATTGACAATTCTTTCTTGTCCAATTCTCCTGTAGTGAGATTCTTAGGAAAAGTATCTGATTACCGAGTGTTGATACCCGACTGGATGTATCGACGTTCCTATCATTTATTTTGATTTGATTTCATTTGAATGACCTGGGTAACGATCCGATGAGCTTTCGAATGCGTACTCAAATTAATGAAAACATGGGATATATTCATATTCGTTAATGTTTTCGTCTGTATCTGATTTGAAATTCTCTCGCATAGATTATGCGTTGACCTTACTCTTTTAATAGTAGTTGTGTCTCCATATATCCCTGACTTTGTGAAGGATTATGAGTTATTATTAGTCTTTTTAGAAGTTCACATCTTATCAACGGCATAAAATGAATTTTGGAAGTGCTACGATACTTAATTCTAGCATTGCGTGGGGACACGGCAATCGTTTAGTACGGGGAGTGATGAGACTGTAATTATACATAGTCTCATCGTCCAAATCGGGCTTAAGACGCTTAAAATATCATCAGAATACCCAAATATATGTTTGTGTTTGTTCATTGTGTATTTTAGGTACAGATATCGTGAAATCAACAAAAGATCACAAGAACAAAGTAAAAACGAACACGGGAAACGAAAGCGCACAATGAACCAGACCTAAACATGGATTATCCAAAAATACCCTTGAAGTTTTGAAGATTGTCAAGATTGGTCCCTCATCTTTGGAAGACTTGTCATATGATACCCTTGCAAATCTCATTTATTGCATTCGGGTCCCTAATATTTCAAGAATATACAAGAATAGCCCTTGAAGATTACAAAGAATGGCAAGATTAATCCTTTATTCCATGTTTATAAAGGTTTAGGGGGTATTTTGTCAATTGATCAAAGACATTATAAAAGGAAATGGGGAGAATTTGTTGCAAGTTTTATATGAAAAAAATTTGGGAGTTTGGGGGTCATTTTGGCCAGACAAGGAAACATCCACCACCAATCATGCCATGCCACATCACCAAATCACCATCTCTCCCACTCCACGTCACCCCAAACACTCCATTTACCCAAAATCACCCAAACCCGTTTATATTAATAACGTTTTTTTTAAAAATTGTTATTAAAATAAAAAAAACCCGGTTAACAAAAACACCCCACCCCTAAATCAGATTAAACTACCACCTATTCATCCATCAACCCTAATTCACTTAAACATCTAAATCAAATGGATAATCAAAATTATCTTAAGGTTTTTGTTTGGTAGCTCAATACCAACATTTACATGTGCCCAAAATCTTTGCCACATCATCTATGGTCCCCAATTGACAGCTCGAAGAGTCACGGGATGGGTAACATGAAGACCAATTACGTCTAGGATGTAAAAACGTGACCTCCCAACATCTCAAGGGCTCAGATCATGCTAGTACACTTCAAATCACATGGGGGCTCCAAGGTCGAATTCAAAATTCAACATATACCAATAGAATATGCTAGGTTATAATTGGGAGTTCAGCTGATTAGGGTTTATGTTAGTATTCATTCTAGAATCTCCCATTAGGTAGTATATATAGATGACGTTTGTGTCTCTATTTTTTGTTCCAGCCTTATGTAACTTTTTTAAAATTAATAAATAGTTATTGTCTTTTTTTATAAATCTTGCATAAAGCTGTGTTCCACTTTCTGTTTTATTTAGTGTATTACTTTTAAATTCTGCAAGTTGGATTAGAGTTTTATCAAAATTGTAGTTTGTTCAAAGTACTTTTGGCAGATTAATATTTTGAGAACCAAGGTACTCGGTTGATTGAATGAGGCTGGACTTATAATATAAGCTCAAGCAACAGTCGAATACTTTGTTAGCTTTAACAGTTGGTTACCATTATCTTTCCTTTTACAAAACAAAAAATTCAAATTCTTGGTAAAAGGACACTTGAGCCAAGGATTTGATTTGTTTTCTGTTATAGCATTATAGAACCTATTGTGCTTATTTGGTTGACACCCAAATAAGCACCATTAGCTTGTATAAGCTTTTATTTCTGATTTACAAAGTTTGGTTACAAGTTTGTTTTCAAAAGATTTTGGGTTAAAAGATTTTTGCAAAAAAAAAGGGTTTAAAAAAAATATATATATCAGTGAACTGTTCTTGTGGTCTACTGTTCAAATTTTGTTGATTCTTAGCAGTGGGAAGCTTGAGCTTGTTTTGCTAGCTCATAAGCTCACTATTCTAGGGGCATGGATGTGTGTCCCTAAAGGTTTGTTTCATTTCTCTTCCTTATTTTGTTTTCTGGTAAAAAAGTAATTTGTTCATAAGATTAGTGATTTGTGTGACAAGTTTGTAATTTATTGTTAGTGATCAGCTTGTTTAAGATATTTGGACCTGATTTAGTTAGGCTGTTGGTATTTTGAGGTTTGTTAAAACAAGAAAGTAAACAAAAATCTGCCTAATGGTACAAAGGGGTGTTTGGGAATGCTGGCATTTTAGGATGGGATCACCACCAATAGCTTGTTGTACTCTGCACCTGGTTTAATATATTAGGGTAGTTGTTCTTTGCAACGATTAGTGGTTTAGGTTTATAAATCATTTTTTGCATGAGTATGTTAAAAATCTGGCAGAATAGTTAGGTCCTGTTTGAATTTGCTTTGGATAAGCTGTGGGTGACACCAAATTGAACAAACCTGGTTTGCACACCTTGTTTTGGAGTTATTAATTCAATTTAGTTGTTAGCGTGTGTTTTAATATTCTCAAGGTAAAAAAAAATCTTGATTTCATAGAAGTTGTAAAATCTGACAGTTTTGACAAAAGGTTTAAGCCAAGAAGTTGTTCATAGGACCACGGTTGGACTTAATTGCTCACTGTTTTACCTTTGTTTGACTTGTGACTGATTCATTTCGTCCGCCTTATATGTCTTGTGTTTTGGTGAGCTATTGTACAACATTTGAGCATCAGACGGTCAAAAGCGCTTAGCTCCAAATACCAACGGTTAGGGATTAGGATGATTTAGGTCTGATTGTAACTGTTTTGTAGATTTGTGGGCTTATATCGCTCACAACTTAAATCAATAAACACCAAAAAAACCAGTTTTTAAGCCATTTTGAGGTTTCTGTGTAAGAAACCAATTTTCTGTGTGTTATCAGCAGTTGTAAACTGTTGCTTATTGGTGTGCTTCTTGGTTTATTAGTGATTGTAAGTTGCTTATTTGTTGACCCATAATAAGCTCTGCTTATTTGAGGTGCCCTTTGTTCAAGCTTGTAGCTTAGCTTTGTATTGCCACCCAAAAAATATGCCCACTGCCTAGTTAAGTTTTTGATGATTAAGGTCCATAAGGCTGTGATGATTTGTGATTTCTGGCTTTGATTTGTAGCTGAATTGTTGTGATTGTTATTGAACCACCAATAAGAAACTGCTTATTTGTGCCGTTTGTATCCAAACATAGCAAAAAAAGTGAAAAATAAAAAAAATAGGTTGTTGTTAAGTTTCTGCCTAGTTAAAAAAATGAATCATAATCTGCTAGTGTGTTTTTGTGTGTTTGAATTAGTTTAGTCTTTTGTTGCATAGTATAGATTTAGGTTTATTGTTACTTTAGGTAGTTATAGTAAAATAAATTGAGCTTGTTTTGATATTTAGATGTCTATAAAATCAGAAAAAAAAAAGTTGTTGTTCACCTTTCTGTGTAGCTAGAGCAGTAGGATCTTAAATCCTATTTTTCTTGTTATAATTATATGAATCTTCTTTGTTTGAGTGTTTTTATGTGTTCCTAGTTGTTTACATTAGATAAATTACACTAAGGCTCATAATCACTCACACTCATAGTTGTTGTTTTCTTTTGTTCTTGGTTAATTAGACCAACAGATTTTATAGTGATCATTGATAGGTTTTAGGAATTGCCTTTGAGTTTGCAAGTAGTTTAGATCATAGTCCTTATATGTTTTATGCCTGCATAGTTTTTGGGAGCTTTTTGTTAGCTTAAAATTAAGCTAGAAACTCACTCCATTGCACCTAAATAGGATTAGTATAAACCCACTGTTTATGCTTGAAACTTACACAGCCCCCCACTTTTTGCCATAAACAAAATCAGTAGCTATAGGGTTTGTTACTTGTTATTAAGGATTGAAATCTTGGAAGCTAATAGTTCTTTTATTAACCTAGGGATTGGTACAACATAATTACGTGTTTGTGTAGATTACTCTTGAGTTTTTGTTAGTTAAAAGTCTCTATGCAGCCTTATTAGTTCAGCAAGTATTTTCTGTAATTGGCGTGTTCTTATAGCCTTTTATTGTTTGATTTGTGTGTGAATTTGTGTTGGATTTTGTGTTTGTGTGTTTGTTATTGACTCCCCACAACCCACTGGTTGTGGGGGTGCCGTTTGTGCCCAAAAACATCGACAAACAAGCGAAAACGAGCCCAAAACGAGCCTAAAAACCATACAGTAAGTTTTTTCTTTGTAGTGTTGTCCGATATCGGGCAACACTGATCTTGGATATGCTTGTTGTCTGGTGGGATATTGGACAACACAGAAGTACTCTACATTGGAGTACTTTGAGGTACTTTCGTTTTTAGCCATTTTTTTAGTTTTTTTACTTTTTTCATCTTTCCCTTGTTAATTTAGTTAAAATATAATTTTTAGAAAAATAAAATTTATATTTAGCATTATTTTATTATTTTTTATGATTATTTTAGTTTAAAAAGTGTTATTAGCCTTTTAAAAAAAGAAAAATAGTTTTAAAAATTTAGGAAAAATACTTTTAGTGTTTAAATAATATAAGTAAGATATTTGTTTGATAAAACAATATTTTGGACTTTTTGTTAATTATGTTTAATTTTAGGGCTTTAATTAGCATTAAAAATTGAATATTTAATTAATAAAAGGTTTTAAAATTTATTTATTGAATTTTTACTCTTATTCATATTATTTTAAACTTAGTTTTAATTCTGAATTAATTTTTACGTTTAATTTTTAATTTTGTCACGTTTTACGTATTTACGTTCGCGTTTTACGTCAAATCGTCGTAGTTTAATCGTAGTCGTAGCTCGTCTTTAATTTTTCTCTCTTAAACCAAAAACGACACTAATCCAAACTTTTATTTTATATATTGGCACACTTAATTCACACACCTCCTTCGAGAACAAACTCGCATTTATTCGATTCGTCGGTTTTCCTAAATCGTCGAGTTTAATACTTGCCCATTATACGTTGTTTTCCTAAACCCGTATTTTTACCACAATCAGAAAGGCGTGCCACCTCCCCATTGAGTTGGAGCATAAGTCTTATTGGGCCTTGAAATAGGCTAATTTTGACATTAACAAAGCCGGTGATCTTAGGAAAATTCAACTCAATGAACTTAATGAACTTAGGAATGAGGCTTATGTGAATTCATTGATCTACAGGGAGAAGATAAGCTCATTCATGATTCCAAGATTAAGAACCGAGAGTTCCACGTTGGTGATCAAGTTTTACTCTAACTCTCGGTTGAAAATCTTTTCGGGTAAACTTAGGAGCCGTTGGTCCGGTCCATTCACCGTGGCCCAAATCTTCCCTTATGGCACCATTGAGTTATCTCAACCCAATGGGTCCAACTTTAAGGTTAATGGCCAACGAGTTAAGTTGTATTTTGGAGAGGACATATCTCATGAGATGATTCCATCCCTCTCCACGTTTCCCTTGATTTTTTACCCTTTCCAGTCTTTTTCACCTTCACCCATTTCCACCAAGTAGGTTGTGTTTTGTGAGTTGTGATCCCGTGTACCCGGTTTCTTCGATTCGTTTTTGCTATTGTGATTCAATTTTGTATATAAATAAAACGTGAAAAGTTGATCACTTTAATTGTCTTTCCCTTAGCAAGATTTAAACAACATACTCAATGTCCTAAGTATAGGGGAGTTTATTCTCCCACATGCTTAAACATTGACGGAAATGTTTATCTTAAGTGTAGGGGGACATCTATCGAAGTTTAGTGGGCTTTTCCATGAATTTGACCTCATTGAACCGGAAAATTTAATTTTTCAACGTTTTTCAAATTTTTGATCTATTTTGGCCTAGTAGTATTTACCATTTATTTTCTTTAGTTTCTTTCCTTTTATCATCACATCGTATGTATATATTCCATTTCAAGAATAAAGTCAAAAATAAATAAATAAATAAAATGGTTTTAACAAGTTTAGATGTCTTTGATATATTAGGCCCGTCATGAATATTTTGACTCAACCCGAGTTTACTTATCCAAGTTTACTTTAGCTAGTATCCTTATCCATATGGACCTTAATTGGTTTATTAGGCTAAGCATCCACGAGTCTCATTCCTTGAGATTTTAAATTGTGGAGAACGAGAGATGATAGAGTTGATAATAGTTTTAAGGGTTAATTCTTGCTTATTTTTGTGGCTCTTTCTTCATGCTTGTATATTTAATTGTTTAATAAATGAGGATTTTTGCAGTGTAGATTCGATATCTTAGCTCTTAGCCAAATCTTTTATCTCCTTGTAATTAAAGCATGAACACATTGAGGATGCCAGTGTTGTGGACTTCCGACTAAGGTGGCTCATAACCACTAAGTAGGAGGTATTCAGACCCTGGGACCGCGGAATTTAGCCTAATATATATATCATAAATAAAGAAAGAATAAGATTAAAACATGACCTCAAGGAGCCTTAAGGTGTGGGGCATGTAGCACGAACCTTGTCATTAGAGCCTTAGGGTGTATGGCATGGTAAGTGTTGAATAAAAATTGATCAATGATCAGTTCCCTTGTTTATGGTTCAAGGAGCCTTAGGGTGTGGACCATAGATGAGGAGCATTTTTACATCTTAAAGAGCCTAAAGGGTATATGATGTGAACTTTCTAAACTCCACATAAAGTCTACATGACTTTGGAGGAAATAATAAGTAGTACTATTGGCCAAATTTCGAATCCGGGAATTTATTCCCCAAATCGTGTTAAATTATCCTTGATGTGGGCTTACTTTAATGAAAACGTTTTTGAGGACGAGTTTAGGTTCTGAGTGTCAGGTTTGCACCGTTTTGCCTTCATTTTTGGACTAAAGATTATTAAATAAGTCAAATGAGCCTTCGGGTGAATGACAATCTTTAAAATCTAGAGATACAACTTAGGAATTGGAGAAGGAGTATTACACAATTGTTTTATATAAGTGGTTTTAACTTGAGAACTTATGGTAAACAATGATCTTGTTTTTAAGCTTGGTATGGGGAACGTGAAACTTGAGGGTGATAAACATTCATGACACCAAAGCCCTAATGTATGTCTTAGATTTCTTTACGAGTTTCTTCCATAAAACGATTTCAAGTAAAGTGAAAATTGTTATAACTTGTGTTTCCTTTAATAAAGTTTTTATCTTTTCATCATTCTTTGTAGTAATAGTGTATCGTAATAAAGGCCAAGATGGGTTAATTATGAGGAAAATGTAACTTTATGCTTTAAAATTATGCATTGCATGGGGTCATTGCAATGGTGAAGTGTAGGGGATTTAATAAGTGTGTAAACACTTATCCTTTTACTACTAAAATCAATGAAAACAAGACCTAATCATGTGTTTAATATCGTAAAAGTCGGAATTACGCGTGGTTTTGTGTTTTGTGTGAAATAGGTACAAAAGATCAAGGGGAAAGAAAACACGGGATTTCACGGTCAATTGTTGAAGAAAAGTCAAAGAAAGAGACAAAGTCAAAGTCAAAGAACCAAAAGTGCAAAAATTCCAAAGAAACCAAGATCACGAAAATCGGCGAAAACGACACGGGATTTGAAGAAATATCAAGTAAGCCAAAATTCGAGTTCGTTTTTAGTGGATTTAACTTTATAAAGGTGAATTGGGCCTTGTGGGTCCCACATTTGGTAAATGGGCCCAAAAGCCCATTTGAGGATCATGTAGTATCCATTCTTGGAGTTAAAAGCCCATCAAAGGCCCAAGATAAATGATTATGATACGGATGAATGAACTTGGGCTACAAGCCTAATACTAGGATTTTTAGTCCTTTTAAGTTCGTTTTTCCTCGGATCGACTCGAATTGAAATCGGACTTAACGTAAAACTTAATTTGTTTTTGGTAAAATATATTTTTTGATATTTTAAACTAAACTATTTAATTAAAAACTAAACTAAAATTTAAATACTTTTTAAATGAAAACTATTTTAAAATAAAACTTGAAATCTGAATGTAAATCTAAATAAATTTAAGCTCAAAACTTTTTAAATGAAATCTATTTTTAAGTAAATGGAAAACTAATTTTTAAAACTAAATTTAAAAACATAAAAAAAACTATTTTTTTTAAAAAACTGTAAAATGAAAACTAATTTAAAAGTTATAAAAGTAATTTAAATAAAGTAAACTATTTTGAAAACTATTTTGAAAACTATTATTTTTCTTTTTAAATTTTTTTATTTAAACTAAACTTAATAAAACGGAATTATGTAAAAACTTTTAACTAAATTAAATCAAAACTTGTATCTAAACTAATTAATAAAAACTGCCAATGTTTAATAAACTATATTAATTAAATGTCGTGACATTAAACACAAAAAGACTACTAGCTCAAGTGGTGTGTTCGCTGGTTGTTAAGCAAGAGGTCAGGGGTTCGAGTCCCCTGACAAACAATATTTTTAGCTATTTATTTACTGGACAGATAATTTGGACCAACAAATCAATGGAATCTGTTTTCCAATACCAAAAAACCAAATAAGTCTAACTAAACTCACAAAATAAGCTAGGCAGATAAGCAAAACGACAAGTCTAAATAAGCAATATATATCAATTAAGAAAAAAATCAAACTACCCAATCTAAACGCACTAAAATAAGCTAATAAACATAAACCAATCTAATAAACTCAAATAAACTCAACACAGATTCATATATACTAAACAAGCTGATAATCTAACACTACTCCAAATTAAATAAGCAGATTCAAACAAACACCAAAATAAACTTAAAAGGAAACTAAGCAGATTAATACTCAAACTAAAGCATATACAAGAATAACATCAAAACAAAAAGCAGATAAAGCAGATTAAAACACAAATAAGCAAATAAATATAAACTAAATTAAAGCTTAATAAGAAATTAAAAAGAAGATGAACCTATTGACGATTCCGTTGAGGAGAAGTAGCGTGCTGAGCGTACTTCTGAACCGAAGCTACACACACCACCTCAAATCATCACCGAATATCATCGACATCATCATCTCGGACCAATCAATCAAACGAACCAAACAATACCAATCTTTGAACCAAACAGTAACAGTAATCGTATATAATATTTCCCAGTGGGGGAAATTATCTTTCCACTTTCTTCTTTATTTTTTACTTTTTTTTATTTTTTTTATAATAATATTAATATCAACGAACAGTAGAAATAAAAACTTTAAGGAATATTAAATATAACTTTGACAGAATTTAAATGAGACTTAAATGAATTAAATCAAACTTTTCATTAATCATAAAAAATTACAATTACTGGAAATTTAAAAAAATACAAAATTAAACCTAAATCTAATTGTAGAAAAATAATAAAGAAAAGTGCTCCCCAATTACATGTGAAAGGGGGTTTTATAGGCAAAACCCCTGAAACCCTCTTCATAGCTTATTGATTAAGCAATCAATCCAGGCCATTCATTCATCTTTTCTCTCTCTTCTCTTCGATCCAACAGATGAAAATGCATCTTGAGCCATAGATCGCTAGTGTGGATAGGGGGTGTGTTTGTTGTGTTTGTTGATGCTGATGTGGAGGATTTATATTGGTGGATGGGTATTGGTGATTTATTTTCACCAATCAAAACAAAGGATGGGATGCAACGTCAGGGAGAGAGGAGGACCACCATTGTGGTTGCTGCAAAAAAGATGGGGATTTAATAGTCCCTCGTGTGAATCACACGATTATGTAAAAACCCCCAAATTTAGTGGGTAATTTTGGTGTCCATGGTGAATTAGGGTTAGGGTAAGTGGTGGCTGTTATTTTCAGAGAGAAAGAAAGGTGTGGGTGTTTTTCACCATGTTGTTATCGACAGAAGAAAGTGGGGAGGTGGGTAATAAACTAGTTTTATTAAATTCAAGTGAGTGGGGTAAAGTTTTTGTGTTACACATGTGAGGGTGAGGATAACCGTGAGGAGAGTGGATGTACGTGTGAGTGAGGTTGGTATATTAATTCGTGTGAGTTGACTGTGATAAACAAAAACGTGTGAGTGGGATAAAGTGTGGGCTTTGACCCGTTAGTTTGTATGAGTTGACTTGGGCTTGCAACAATTTATCTCCGTCCCTTAAGTTTTTATCAAAATGGGCTTTGGGCCCAATTGCTCTATATCCGTCCTTAAGTTTAATTTAGGCCAAGTTTTGGGCTCTTTTGCGAAAAAGTAGATACTTGAAATTCATTAATGGGCTTTTGAGCCCATTAACCCAAATGTGGGACCCACAATGCTCGAATAACTTCAAAAAGATTAATTCCGCTAAAGACGAGCTCGATTTTGGCTTTCTTGTACATTTTCTTCAAACTCGTGTCGGTTTAGCCGGTTTTCGTGAGCTAGGGCACACTTTTGGTATTTGACTTTGTCTTCGTCTCTTTCTTGGACTTTTCTTCAACATTTGACCGTGAAATCCCGTGTTTTCTTTCCTTTTGATCATTTGTACCTATTTAAACACAAAAACACAAAACCACGCGTAATTCCGACTTTTATGACATTAAACACATGATTAGGTCTTGTTTTTCCTTGATTTTTGTGGCAAAAGGATAAGTCTTTACACACTTATTAAATCCCCTACACTTGACCATTGCAATGACCCCATGTAATGCATTATTGTAAAGAATAAAGTTACATTTTTCTCATAATTAATCCATCTCGGCCTTTATTACTATTACTACTACTACTACGATAAAAAGATAAAAATTTTTAAAAGAAGACAAAAGTTATAATGATTTATTAACTTGGGAATTATTTGATGGAAGAAACTCGTAAAGAAGTCTAAGAATTAAATTAGGGCTTTGGTGTCATGAATATTAATGACCCTCAAGTTTCACGTTCCCCATACCAAGCTTAAAAACGAGATCATTGTTTACCATAAGTCCTTAGGTTAAAACCACTTATATAAGACAATTGTGTAATACTCTTTCTCCAATTCCTACTTTGTATCTCTAGATTTTATTTATTGTCATTCACCCGTAGGCTCATTTGACTTATTTGATAATTATTAGTCCAAAAATGAAGGCCAAACGGTGCAAACCCGACACTCAAAACCTAACCTCGTCCTTAAAAACTTTGTTACTAAAGTAAGCCCACATCAAGGATGATTTAACACGATTTGGGGAATAAATTCCCGGACCCAAAATTTGGCCAATAATACTACTTATTAATTATTCCTCCAAAGTCACGTAGACTTTATGTGGAGTTTAGCAAGTTGACCTCATATACCCTTAGGCTCTTTAAGATGTAAAAATACTCCCCGTCTATTGTCCACACCCTAAGGCTCCTTGAACGATAAACGAGGGAATTGATTTTTGAATCAATTTTTATTCAACACTTACCATGCCATACACCCTAAGGCTCTAATGACAAGGTTAGTGCTACATACCCCACACCCTAAGGCTCCTTGAGGTCATGTTTTAATCTTATTCTTTTTTATTTATGATATATATAGTAGGCTAAATTCTGTGGTCCCATGGTCTGAATACCTCATACTTAGTGGTTATGAGCCACCTTAGTCGGAAGTCCACAACGCTGGCACCCTCAATGTGTTCATGCTTTAATTACAAGGAGAATAAAGATTTGGCTAAGAGTTAAGATATCGAATCTACACCGCAAAAATCCTCATTTATTAAGCAATTAAATATACAAGCGGGAAGAAAGAGCCACAAAAACTCATATAAGCAAAAATTAACCCTTAAACTTATTATCAACTCTATCATCTCTCGTTCTCCACAATTTAAAATCTCAAGGAATGAGACTCGTGGATGCTTAGCCTAATAAACTAATTAAGGTCCATATGGTTAAGGATACTAGCTATAGTAAACTTGGATAAGTAAACTCGGATTGAGTCAAAATATTCACGACGGGCCTAATATATCAAAGATATCTAAACTTGTTAAAACCATTTTATTTATTTATTTATTTTTACTTTATTCTTGAAATGGAATTTATTACGATGCGATGACAAAAGAAATGAAAATAAATGAAAATACTACTAGGCCAAAATAGATCAAAAATTTGAAAAACGTTGAAATTTTTTTAAATTTTCCGGTTAAATGGGGTCAAATTCACGGAAAAGTCCACTAAAATTTCGATAGAAATCCCCCTACACTTAATATAAACATTGTCCTCAATGTTTAAGCATGTGGGAGAATAAACTCCCCTACACTTAGGACATTGAGTACGTTGTTTAAAATCGAGCTAAGGAAGGGACAACTAAAGTGATTTCATTTATTCGTTTTATTTATATACAAGATTGAATCACAATAGCAAAAACTTATCGAAGGAACCGGGTACACGGGAACACGGGAACACGGGTCGCGTCAAAAGCACCAAAAGTAGATCATTAAGCACATGTCCCTACACACAACATCACAACACACAAACAACCTACTTGGCTACCCCCTACACTTATTGGGTGAAAATGGGTGAAGGTGAAAAAGGGTGGAAAGGGTAAAAAAGGGTAAAAATCTAACCTAGTTATACGATGCTTGATTTTTATCACGAGTCTCTAGCTCGACTCGATTTCCCGAATGTCATCATTCAAATTGGAAAATCATGGGAAAATCGAGATTTCCAACGGAGGAAAATCTCTCCATGATAAAGGGGTGAAACAAAGTCATAAAAGGCATACCCCATGAAAATCCACCCGGGTCAAACACATAATTTCCATCACAAAAGGAAATAAACCCCGAGGTGGTACGCAAGTCAAAGAAAAGTGGGGTATCCTTAGGCAAAAGTCTCTTACAAGGAAAGGTAAGGTGGTATGGCAATGAAAGCACAAAAGTCTCTACTCCGGGATCAAACACCGGTTCCTTAACGGGAAAATAGCAAGAGGTGTCGACATTTAAGCTCAAAATGTCGTCAAAATCCATAGTGGGAAAGTCATCCTCCTCCAAACTCGATGTGAAAACATAAGTATCATCGGAGTCATAGGAAAAGTCATCTGATACAAGATTTTTATATGGGTTCAATTTTACTCTCAGAATCCTCTCGAATTGATCTAGGCCTTAAGTGGAATGATTGTTCTTGGTTACTAAAAAAAGGGTTTAGTTTTCTAATTTACTAAAAAGTTTAAATGTACCAAAATAAAAACTTAAATCAAAGATAATTAATTTAATGACAATTAATAAAAACTTGGATTAAAATTAAAATTAAAATTAAAATTAAAACTGAAATTAAAGTTAAAATGAAGAAACAGTAACACTAAAGAAACAGAAACAATTAATGATGCTCAAAAGATGATTGATTCGGAAGTTTTAACCTTGATTCGGAACTATTGATCCGGAACTTTTCACCCCGAAGTCTTCATTCGGAACTTTTAGAAATCCTTCACTCAGAACTTTCTTCGGAAGTTTATCCGGAACTTCGCCCGGAACTTGGTTCGGAACTTCGTTCGGAATTTTGGCTCGGAAGTTGGGTCGGAACTTTTCACCCGGACCTTTATTCGGAAGATTGGTTCGGAACTTTCACACGGAACTTTACTCGGAACTTTATTCGGAACTTTGGTTCATCCGGAACTTTATACTCATTCGGAACTTTTCAAAAAGAAACTCATTCGGAAAATTTTAAAGGAAGTTTATTCGGAACTTTTCAAAAAGAAACATTCATTCGGAACTTCTTACTCATTCGGAACTTTTGGAGATAACCTTCATTCGGAACTTTCTTGTTCATCCGGAACTTTGGTGTTCATCCGGAAGTCTGGGAAACTCAAGAACAGATACTTACCCCGAAGAACAAGGAAAAACGTTTTGATCCAAAATCAAACTAAATACTCAAAAAGGTTTTACCAAATCAACCACAAATCATCTACTAACCATACGTAACAAATCCCAACAGTAAAAACACAAATCCAACAACTTTTTAAAATCAAAACTCAACCAAATAAGAACTTAAGAACTTGAAAAGAAAGATGATGATGAAAAAGATTAAATGGAAAGATTAAACAAGAACTTGTATTGATGATTAATGTTTTAACAAGATCAAACAAAGATTAAAATTACAAGATTTGAGAAACAAAGATCAAAATCACCAAACACCCTAGTGGTGTTGGTGATACCTACGAACAAGAAGGAGAAAAAGAAGGAGGAGAGAAAAACTAAAAAACTAACTGGCACTATTGTGTGAGGTGTGGGCTTTATATAGCCTTGTCTTTTGGTTGGTGAGTGGGCTTTCTCCCGTTCTTCTTGTCTTCTCGTCTTTTCAGAAAAGTTGACGTTTTCAATTCTGATTCGGGATTTGTTGTCGATTAAATTCAACTCGTCTTTTAATTTCTTCGTTTAATAGACTTGAGTTTCTTCGACTTATGTAAATCTTCCATCTTTGGTCCTTTTCTTCGATAAATCGTCAAATAGGCCCAGTGACTTCAAATATTTTGCATCTCTTGGACAATAGACTTCGTCTTGAGTCTTTTTCTTCCATAAATCCTGTGCAATCCCATGTTTTCTCCATTATCCATCCGGTTGGCTCTGAAAACACAATAAACACAAAAACTACGCATAATTCCAAACAAATGATATTAAATACGTGTTTTGGTCTCGTTTTACTCAGAATTAAGTGGTAAAAGGATGGGTGTTTACACACCTATCAAATCCCCTACACTTAACCATTGCCATGCCCTCATGCAATGCTTAGTGATAAAGCAATTTTACACTTTTCTCATAATTAATCAACCTTGGCCTTATTAAAATACTACTAAACAAAAACAAAAATTAAAATACTAAGAGAAATTAAAACTTTAAAGTAAACAAAAGGATGGAAATAACTTGCAAAGAAATCAAGGACTTACATTAGGGCTTTGGTGCTGCGAAGATTTATCACCCTCAAGTTTCACATTCCCCACACTAAGCTTAAAAACGAGATCATTGTTATTATAAGTTAGCAATTCAAACACTTACACACATGGCTTAATTAAATGCTTAAACTCCCTTATTCCTAGGTGTATCTCTTATATTTTATTTTTGTCTTAGAATGATCATGAAGATGCATTTTTGGACTTATTTCGATAGTTTAATTAGGCTGAAAGCAAAGTAGGACGATTTGATCAATAGTTAGCTAAAGGACAAAATCTCTTAAAACTGCTTCTCGGGATATCAAAAAGTTCATATCTTGGCATAACTTGGTTCACGATTTGAGACCTTTCTCGGGCCGATATTTGGCATGTACTTCATACTTCATATCTTGAGAGACGTGCTTGAGATAATGGTCTTCTCATCGTTCATAGAGTTTCTTCACTTGGAGACTTTTGAGAGGTACTCCAACTTTGTTGACCATGACTTCATGATTATTTCTTCAATCTCTATTTGGGATTTTGAGATACAACGATCCGCCTCCTTTTCGGACTTGGATCTATTTATCCTCATACCTTGTTAGGGTCTTTTCGGATAGACTTCTCCATGATCTTTATGGGAGTTTATTGCTTTTCATCGTGAGTCTTGATCCTTCATATTGACTTTGGGAATAATGCTTTTCACATCACCTTGGATCTTTAGCAATAAAATGGAATCCTCATGCCTTGTTCGGGCCTTTTCGGACTTGCCAATCTTCGCGCCCCGCTTCATAAGTTATGCCTTGGCTATGAACTCTTATCATTACCGAGCAACTTTTAAACGATCTTGGGCTAGAAGCTAAGTAACTTTTCAAATCGTACGACCTTACTTATTGCAGATAAATTATTAGCAAGTGATGGGAGAATAGGCAAATAATTTCACCAAGTGAGCTTGTGTAAGAATACCGACTTATAATTGACTCTATCATTTCTCGTCCTCCACAATTTAAAATCTCAAGTAATGAGACTCGTGGATACTTAGCCTAATAAACCAATTAAGGTCTACATGGTTAAGGATACTAGCTAGAATAAACTTGGATAAGTCTATTCGGGTTGAGTCAAAATAAGCGCAACGGGCCTAATATGTCAAAGACTTCTAAACTAGCTACACCATTTTATTAATATTTTTGACTTAAAAATTACGACTAAATGGCCAAAGTTAATAAAAAATTTGAAAAATGTTGAAAAATATGATTTTCCGGTTAAATGAAGGCATTTTCAGGGAAAAGTCCACTTAAAACTTCGATAGAAGTCCCCCCTACACTTAAGATAAACATTGTCCTCAATGTTTAAGCATGTGGGAAAAGTCTCCCCTACACTTATGACATTGTGCACGTTGGTTAACTCAAGTTAAGGAAGAGACGACTAAAGTGATCAATTTCAAATGTGAGTTATGAAGAAAATTGAATCACGATAGTTGAGAGATAGAACCGGATTTCGGATAACACGGGAGCACGGTTCTTCAAAGTTTCCAAGAGTGCACTAATCCCTGTAATCACATCACCACACAAAGACAAACACGTATAGAAGTCCCCCTACACTTAGGAGGTTAAAACATAAAAGGATAGAAACTCGGGCTGCCTCCCGAGGAGCGCTTGTTTTTGATAACCGAGTCACGAGCCTGACTCGACCCAAAATTAGTTCATGGGGAACGTGGTGAGGGATGGAATCACCTCCTGAGAGGTGTCCTCACCAAAGTAAAACTTCACTCGTTGGCCATTCACCTTAAAATTTTGTCCATTACGTTGAGCGAGCTCGAGAGTACCATATGGAAAAATTTGGGCAATGGTGAATGGGCCGGACCAACGATATTTGAGCTTGCCCGAAAAGATTTTCAACCGAGAGTTAAAAAGTAAGACTTTGTCTCCAACATGGAACTCTTCGTTTTTTATCTTGGAATCGTGAATGAGCTTAGTCCTTTCCTTATAGATCAAAGAATTTTCATAAGCCTCATTACGGAGTTCATTGAGCTCATTGAGTTGGAGCTTGCGTAGGTCACCGCCTTTGTTAATATCAAAATTAGCCCACTTCAAGGCCCAATAAGCCTTGTGCTCCAACTCAATGGGGAGGTGGCATGCTTTCCCGTACACGAGACGATATGGTGTACAACCAATCGGAGTCTTGTAAGCAGTACGGAAAGCCCACAAAGCATCATCAAGTTTATCAGCCCATGAGGCACGATGCTCTCCCACGGTTCTTTCAAGAATTCGCTTCAGTCCTCGGTTGGATATTTTAGCCTGGCCATTAGTTTGTGGGTGGTAGGCTGTGGAAAGACGATGATTTACACCATACTTAGCCATGACTCTTGCGAATTGGTCATTACAAAAATGAGTCCCACGATCACTAATAATGGCACGAGGCACACCGAATCTAGCGAAAAGAGCTTTCAAAAAGTTACAAACCACCCTTGCGTCATTAGTGGGTAAAGCTTTGGCTTCAACCCACTTTGAAACATAGTCAACGGCTACAAGGATATATTTGTTTCCTTTAGAAGAATGGAATGGCCCCATAAATTCGATACCCCAAACATCAAAGATTTCACACTCTTGAATGAAATTCTGAGGCATCTCGTCTTTATGTGTGATCGGGCCTTGTTTCTGGCAAACATCACATCTTTTAACCATATCGTGAGCGTCACGATATATGGAGGGCCAGTAAAATCCCGAATCAAACACTTTTTTGGCGGTGTAGTTGGGACCAAAGTGACCACCGGTGGATCCTTTGTGGCAAGCATCAAGGATTTCTGAAGCTGCCGGTCCATCAACACATCGGCGGATAATCAGGTCGGCACATTGTTTGAATAGGTAAGGGTCGTCCCAAAAGTAAGTCTTAATGTCGGTGAAGAACTTTTTCTTTTGTTGAGACGTTAACCCTTCCTTGAGAATTCCACCCGCCAAGTAGTTTGTAAAGTCCGCAAACCACAGGGTTTCATTAGAATTCGAATTTATAGACATTAAGGTCTCCAAGGGAAAAGAATCATTGATTTCTTTGTTTGGATGATCCCCTTGGTATGGATCCTCAAGTCTGCTGAGATGATCCGCGGCTAGGTTTTCTGCTCCTTTTTTATCGCGAATGTCGATTTTAAATTCCTGGAGCAGCAAAACCCAGCGAAGAAGTCTTGGTTTGGAATCTTGCTTTGTCAACAAGTACTTCAACGCGGAATGATCGGTATACACAATTGTTGTAGAAAGGACAAGATAGGGGCAGAATTTTTCAAAAGCATAGACAACAGCTAAAAGCTCTTTTTCGGTTGTCGTGTAATGCAATTGAGCCCCGGTCATTGTCTTGCTAGCTTAATGGATTGGTTGGAAGTGTTTGTTCACTCTTTGTCCCAGAACCGCTCCAATAGCAAAATCACTAGCATCGCACATCAACTCAAAGGGAAGCTCCCAATTAGGGGTAACCAAGACGGGTGCCTTAGTTAGCTTATCCTTAAGCGAGTTGAAGGCTTCAAGACACTCTTTGGAAAAGATAAAAGGAGTATCTTTTTCCAAGAGATGGGTCATCGGGTGAGCGATTTGAGAAAAATCTTTGATGAATCGACGGTAGAAGCCCGCATGACCCAGGAAACTTCTCACACCTTTTACGGTTGAAGGTGGAGGCAACTTGGCGATAACATCAACTTTAGCACGGTCTACTTCAAGACCGGCTTTGGAAATCTTGTGTCCCAGCACGATGCCTTCTTTTACCATAAAATGGCATTTTTCCCAATTCAGAACAAGGTGAGTGTCTTTGCACCGCTTAAGCATACGTTCCAAATTGGCAAGGCAAGAAGAGAAGGAATCCCCAAAGACCGAGAAATCATCCATGAAGACTTCCATGGTTTGTTTAACCATGTCATGGAAGATAGCTAACATGCACCTTTGGAAAGTCGCGGGGGCATTGCATAAGCCAAAAGGCATTCTTTTGTAAGCAAAAGTGCCATAGGGACAAGTGAATGTTGTCTTCTCTTGATCTTGGGGATCGATGGGTATTTGAAAATAACCCGAGAAACCATCAAGAAAGCAGTAATATTCATTACCCGCTAAACGTTCAAGCATTTGGTCCATAAAAGGTAGAGGGAAATGATCCTTTCTCGTGGCATCATTGAGTTTGCGATAGTCTATACAAACTCTCCACCCAGTAACGAGACGAGTGGAATCAACTCGTTGTGTTCATTGGGAACAACGGTTATTCCGCCCTTCTTGGGCACACAATGGATTGGACTAACCCATGGTGAATCCGAAATAGGGTAAATCATACCCGCATCAAGAAGTTTGATAACCTCTATTTTGATGACTTCATGGATTTTTGGATTCACCCTTCGTTGGCTTTGAATTGTGGGCTTAAAGTCGTCCTCCATGAGAATTTTGTGGGTGCAGAAGTGAGTATCAATTCCACGAATATCAGAAATTTTCCAAGCAATAGCCTTCTTATGATCTTTCAACACGGTGATAAGTTGGGCTTTTTCTTCTTCCTTTAGGTCCTTAGCAATGATGACTGGCGACTTCTTCTCTTCTTCGAGGAATACATACTCGAGATGGGGTGGCAACTCCTTAAGTTCTAAATCCGGAGGATTTTCGACGGGAGGCGTTTTCAAAGTCGGAGTATCGATAGCAATAACCGTGGGAGATGGAGGCGAAGGATTGTCTTCGTTGAGAAGATTGTCAAAGAAATTCATGTCTTCATCCCCATCGGTGGGAGAATCATCAGTAGCTAAATTCACATCTCCCATGGTGTCTTCAAGATTGTTCCAAAACAAATCACTATCTCCAAATAGAGACAATGATGAATCAATGGAGGACACGGTCTCAACATTGGGAAGAGAGGTAGGAATACTTTTGCAAGCATCATTAAAGTGTTATTCACAAGCCTCATCAAGAACGTCAATACAATGAACATTCTCATATGAATAAGGCTGTTTAGACAACTTTCCCATGTTGAAGACTACTTTATCGTCACCCACTCTCATGATAAGCTCACCGGCTTCAACATCAATGAGAGTGCGACCGGTCCTTAAGAATGGACGACCAACAATTAGTGGCACACGAGGGTCCATCTCGTAGTCGACGACAACAAAATCAGCAGGAAAGGTGAATTTGTCGACTCCTACAATGACGTCTTCGGCTATCCCCACTGGATAAGAAATCGTACGGTTAGCTAATTCCAAAGTCATCTTGGTGGGGACTAGCTCAGGGAGAGATAATTGCTTCCACACACTTAAAGGCATTAAGTTGATACTGGCACCTAGATCGGCTAGGGCCATGTAATTCTCTACTCCCGGGAAATTGCAAGGGATTAAGAAACGACCCGGATCACCAAGCTTGGTTGGTAATTTCCTTAAGAGCACTGTAGAGCAATTCTCATTAAGTTGGGTGTTGGCAATATCGAGGAGCTTTTCCTTGTCGCTCAGAAGATCTTTAAACATTTTCGCATACTTAGGCATGTGAGCGAGAGCCTCAGCGAAGGAGATGTTAAAATTCAATTGTTTAAACATTTTAAGAAAGTTAGAAACCTGAATATCGTCCTTGCTTTTGAGCTTCTCTTTCCTCAACCTAGATGGATAAGGTATATTGGAAGAAGATGAAGGCTTTGGAAGAATAGGATCACTCACATCCTTGGGTGGGGGAGGGGTAGAAGGAAGAGGTGGAGAAATTGGGGAAGGAGAAGGATGAGGAATAGGAGCAGGTGACTCGTTCTTCTTAGTCACAACCACCGGTGGAGGTATAGGAAGCTCGGGTTCCTTGGTACCTTTACCACTTCGAGTAGTGATTGCTTTCATCTCCCCTCTTGGATTCGCAACGGTGTTACTCGGAAGAGTCCCCGAAGAAGAGGGTTTATTACCATGGAAGAAACTAGCCATCATGTTTCTTAAGGCATACGTTTGACTATCCATAGTGTTCTTCAAATCAGCTCTCAGATCATTCCGTTGTTTCATCATGTCTGCTTTCAAGTTGCGCACTTCCTGTTGGAGATTATCCACGATCACATCGTTAGTCCTCATGTAGGTTCCAATGTCTTGATGTGATGCGGGGGTTTGGCTGGAAGGAGCATTGTATGCGGGTGGTTGATAAGCAGGTTGCTGGTAAACTTGATTGTTTCGTTGAGGTGGTTGTTGCTGTTTGTGAGGTGGGATGTATGGTGTACAAGGTTGTTGTTGTTGTTGAGGAGGGCGATTAAGGTTTTGTTGTTGGTTTGGGTTGTTTGGGGGAAAACCTGGTGGTGAGAGGTAGTTGTTGGAGCGATAGCTAAGCAAATTACGGTCACCTTGAGGTCTAGCTTGATAAGCAGGTTGAGGATAGGTGCCATATGCTGCATTCACATTCTCAACAGGGTAGTCTTGGGTGGCGGTACAAGTGGTGTAAGAGTGAGGACCCCCGCATATCTCACATGGTTGGCTAACAGCACTGACTTGAGCGTTTTTAGTGTTGTTGCTGTTGTTGTTGCTGACGGTGTGGGTGACAAGCGATTCAAGAAGCGTAGTGATTTTGTCCAATCGCTTGTCGCTGTCACTAGTGCTAGCACTAGCGACATTGGTCCGAACACTCTTGGTTTGCACATGAGATTTATTCTCAATGATATCCCAAGCAGCATTGGATGTCTTAGCCAAAAGATTACCCCCCGAGGCACTGTTTAGTGAATCTTGGTCACTCATGCTTAAACCATTGTAAAAAGTATTAATTTGATGTACTTTGGTAAAACCATGTTGTGGGCATTTTCTTAAAAGATCTTTAAAACGATCCCAAGATTCACTGAACGACTCATCGTACTTTTGTTCAAAATTTATAATTTCATTCCGCAAAGCGGTAGTACGAGAGGGTGGAAAAAAGTAATTGATAAACTTGGTCTCCAAATCCGTCCACGAGAGAATACTCTGTGGCGGTTCCTTAGCAAGCCAATGCCGGGCTTGTCCCTCTAAAGAAAAGGGAAAAAGTTGTAACCTGATAACCTCTTGTGGAACACCATTGAATTTGACCGTGTTGGTGAGTTGCAAGAATCTCTTGATATGGTCATGTGGGTCATCAATGGTACGTCCCAAGAATGGTTGAGCGGAGACCATCTGGATAAAGCCTGATTTTAGCTCAAAGTTGTTGGCGGCAATTGGAGGTATGACAATTGGATCCGTGTTGCCATCTACATGAGCTTGCAGCAGTTCAATCATCGGGCGATTATCCGGAAGGGGCTCATTGTTGTTGTTATTATTCATGTTGTTGAAAGGTGGGTTGTTGTTGTTATTATTATTGTTTGGAGGTGGTATGTTGTTGTTGTTTTGTACACCGGCCATGTCTAAGTGATCGAGAGGATCGGGCTCTTGATAAGACGTGGATCGAGTGCGCATACACATGCAAAAGAACGAACAAAGAAAAACAAAGCAAAAATATTTTTGGTTTTTATGTTTTTTAATTTTTTTGTATTTTTGAAATTTTTTTATTTTTTAGGATTTTTTTGAAAATTTTTATAAAAAAGTAACGTTCACGGGGAACGGATCCCAAAATCCAAGTTCTCAAAAAAAACTTTTGATCTTAACGAGAAGAGCCGGCAGCGGCGCCATTTGATAAAAGATTTTTATATGGGTTCAATTTTACTCTCAGAATCCTCTCGAATTGATCTAGGCCTTAAGTGGAATGATTGTTCTTGGTTACTAAAAAAAGGGTTTAGTTTTCTAATTTACTAAAAAGTTTAAATGTACCAAAATGAAAACTTAAATCAAAGATAATTAATTTAATGACAATTAATAAAAACTTGGATTAAAATTAAAATTAAAATTAAAATTAAAACTGAAATTAAAGTTAAAATGAAGAAACAGTAACACTAAAGAAACATAAACAATTAATGATGCTCAAAAGATGATTGATTCGGAAGTTTTAACCTTGATTCGGAATTATTGATCCGGAACTTTTCACCCGGAAGTCTTCATTCGGAACTTTTAGAAATCCTTCACTCGGAACTTTCTTCCGAAGTTTATCCGGAACTTCGCCCGGAACTTGGTTCGGAACTTCGTTCGGAAGTTTGGCTCGGAAGTTGGGTCGGAACTTTTCACCCGGAACTTTATTCGGAAGATTGGTTCGGAACTTTCACCCGGAACTTTACTCAGAACTTTATTCGGAACTTTGGTTCATCCGGAACTTTATACTCATTCGGAACTTTTCAAAAAGAAACTCATTCGGAAGATTTTAAACGAAGTTTATTCGGAACTTTTCAAAAAGAAACATTCATTCGGAACTTCTTACTCATTCGGAACTTTTGGAGATAACCTTCATTCGGAACTTTCTTGTTCATCCGGAACTAGGGTGTTCATCCGGAAGTCTGGGAAACTCAAGAACAGATACTTACCCCGAAGAACAAGGAAAAACGTTTTGATCCAAAATCAAACTAAATACTCAAAAAGGTTTTACCAAATCAACCACAAATCATCTACTAACCATACGTAACAAATCCCAACAGTAAAAACGCAAATCCAACAACTTTTTAAAATCAAAACTCAACCAAATAAGAACTTAAGAACTTGAAAAGAAAGATGATGATGAACAAGATGAAATGGAAAGATTAAACAAGAACTTGTATTGATGATTAATGTTTTAACAAGATCAAACAAAGATTAAAATTACAAGATTTGAGAAACAAAGATCAAAATCACCAAACACCCTAGTGGTGTTGGTGATACCTACGAACAAGAAGGAGAAAAAGAAGGAGGAGAGAAAAACTAAAAAACTAACTGGCACTATTGTGTGAGGTGTGGGCTTTATATAGCCTTGTCTTTTGGTTGGTGAGTGGGCTTTCTCCCGTTCTTCTTGTCTTCTCGTCTTTTCAGAAAAGTTGACGTTTTCGATTCTGATTCGGGATTTGTTGTCGATTAAATTCAACTCGTCTTTTAATTTCTTTGTTTAATAGACTTGAGTTTCTTCGACTTATGTAAATCTTCCATCTTTGGTCCTTTTCTTCGATAAATCGTCAAATAGGCCCAGTGACTTCAAATCCTTTGCATCTCTTGGACAATAGACTTCGTCTTGAGTCTTTTTCTTCCATAAATCCCGTGCAATCCCATGTTTTCTCCATTATCCATCTGGTTGGCTCTGAAAACACAATAAACACAAAAACTACGCATAATTCCAAACAAATGATATTAAATACGTGTTTTGGTCTCGTTTTACTCAGAATTAAGTGGTAAAAGGATGGGTGTTTACACACCTATCATCATCCTCGTGTGGAAAATAGGTACTTAGAAAGATATCTAAATCCTCCTCAAATGGAATAACCTCTAAAGTAGGAATGATCTCTAAGAGTGGAGGATCCTCCTCAATAGTCATGACTTCTAAAATTGGAGTATAAAAGTCAAAAGGAGTCTCCATAAAAGAATCACTCATAGAGATATGAGGTGCATTAAGATCATGGGGTGGGTCATCAAAATTAATGAGATCACTTATAGAAGTGTCATCATCGTAAGTATCAAAGATTGGTTGATCATAAATGGGTGGGTCGAAAGTGGGTGGTTCAAAAGACGAGTCGTCTAAACCGAAGATAGTGTGATCACTTGAAGAAGTGTCATCACTATAGGTGTCATAGATGGGAGTATAAAAAATTTGAGGCTCGAAGGGAAGGGATGAATTTATCACAAAATCATTTTGAGTAGACTTTTCAATTCCAAAAGGATTAATAAAAATCTCATCATTATCAAAATTAAGAACATCAATCATGTTGACCGATTCTTTTCCATTTGATTTAGTTGTGATTTTTCCCATTTTAAAAACTTGTTCTTCATCCCGAAACCCTACGAATTAACTCCCCTTCGGCTACATCAACTAAGGCTCTTCCGGATCGTAAGAATGGTCTACCAAGTATTAACGGAATACGAGGATCCATCTCATAGTCGACGACGACAAAGTCCACGGGAAAAGTGAATGTACCAACTCGAACAAAAACGTCTTCGGCAATACCAATGGTGTATGCGAGAGTTCGATTAGCTAACTCTAAATTCATACGAGTCGGTACAAGGTCGGGTAACGATAATTGTTTCCAAACCGAAAGTGGCATAAGATTGATGCTAGCGCCGAGATCCGCTAAAGCCATACAATCATCGATTTGAGGAAACGAGCAAGGTAACACGAATCTTCCGGGATCTCCTAGCTTTTCGGGAATCTCTTTGAGAAGAATCGCGGAACAATTCTCATTTAAACGGGTGTTCACGAGCTCAACCATTTTTTCTTTCTTATTACGCAAATCTTTAAACATTTTGACAAACTTTGGCATTTGAGCAAGTGCTTCAATAAGACTAATGTTAACATTCACATTGGAAATCATTTTCAAAAAGTTAGAGACATGAATGTCATCTTTGGTGAGCACTTTAGCCTTGTCTAACCTAGATGGATAAGGGATATTAGGCTTAGACTTTGAAGGTTGAGAAGGAGAGGGACTCGCTTCTTGAACAACCATAGGGATAGGCTCTTTCGGCAATGGAGCACTAGTACTAGGAGTGGTAGTGGGAGGAATCACCAGAGGGGGATTAGGATTACTCATTATGACCTCCGGGCCTTGTCTCTCCTTTATGGGCGAAGAGATGGAAGGTCCCACTAAAGTGGCTCCACTTCGAGTATCGATAGCACTCACATTAGCACGAGGGTTAATCTCGGTATTGGAAGGTAAGGCTCCTTTGGGTCTAAGGGCTTGAATCATTATCAAAAATTTCTTATCGGTCGATTCTTGCATCTCTCTCATAATTCGCTCATGGTCGGTCAATTTTTGTAGAACCAAGTCCATTTGAGGATTATACATATTCATTTGATTAAACCCTTGATTAGGAAAACCTTGATTAGGAAAACCTTGGTTTTGATATTGAGGTTGAAAACCGTTGTTATTATGAAAACCTTGGTTATTATTTTGAAACCCTTGATTTTGACCATTAAAATTCCCTTGATTAGAATTCCCTTGAAAATTACCCATTTGAGGACCTTGGTTCCTATTTTGGTGGTGGGTATTTTGGGCGGGTGGGGGTGGTCTTTGTGGTGCTACAAAACCCGGGGGAGACAAATAATTAGTAATCTTATAAGACAAATGGTTAACATCAACATTTGGTTTAAATTGAGTCCTCTCATTAGCATTAAAAGCACAAACTTGTTGTTGTTGATTGTAAACCTTGTCACAATTGAAATATGAATGTGGTCCACCACAAGTCTCACACGTTTCACTAGTTTCTTTCATGGCATTAACTTGACCATTTAGGGCATCGGTTTTTAGAGCAAGTGTTTCAACAAGCGAAGTGAGTTTATCGATTCTCTTGTCACTCTCACTAGAACTAGCACTCGCCATAGTGGCCCTAACACTCTTGGTTTGCACTTTAGCCTTGTTTTCAATTATGGCCCAAGCCTCGTTCATGGTTTTCACAAGAATATTGCCCCCCGTGGCACTATTAAGTGAGTCTTGGTCATTTAGAGTCAAACCATTGTAAAACGTATTTATTTGATGCACTTTAGTGAAACCGTGTTGTGGACATTTTCTTAAAAGCTCTTTAAATCAAACCCAAGACTCACTAAATGTTTCCCCATATAGTTGTTCAAAGGTGATGATCTCATTTCTTAAAGAAGTGGTCCGTGATGGTGGGAAAAAGTAGTTTATGAACTTGGTCTCTAAATCATCCATGTCGTGATACTTTGGGGTTGTTCCTTATCAAGCCAAATCCGGGCTTGTCCCTCGAGGGAAAAAGGAAAGAGTTGTAAACGAATGGCCTCTTGTGGCACCCCATTGTATTTGACGGTATTGGACAAATGGATAAATCTCTTGATATGATCATGGGGGTCATCTTGGGAACGACCCAAAAATGGGATAGCGGAAACCATTTTAATTAAATCCGATTTGAGTTCAAAATTATTTGCTCCAATTGCGGGGACAACGATAGCCTCATTGTTTCCCTCAACGTGTGATTGCAAAATCTCGAGCATAGGTCGTTTATCCGTTTCCATCGTATTGTCGAAAGCTCGATTCTCGGGATCGGCTTGAATGACGTTCTTTTTGTTTTTCTTTTTCTTCTTCTTTTTGGAAGAATTAGAAGAATTTGGTACACCAATCGGTATGTATGTATGCGCGCGAGTGCGCATACAATTAAAACTTGGAATGAGGTAGGTGACCTCGGTCGACTTTGAGAGGAAAAGGATTTTCCCTCTCGAGGAGCAATATTAAAAAGCTACAAAAATATATACTTAAGTACTACTTGAGTTGGCAAACCAATAATCGGTTGTCCCAATCAATATACGCACAAGCAAGCGGGGAAACGAGGTGGCAAAAAAGCACTTAAAAACCTTTTTTCTTAGACAGCCTTTTATAGCGCGTCGCCTTATACCCACCTTATAGTTTGTATATTTTAAGTTCAAACGTCTTACTAGTATTTATCTATTTTGCCCTTTTATTTCGTTATGGATGCGAATACAATAGTTAGGTGATGAAATCCCAACTAAGGCTTATTTGAAAAGTAGGTAAATTAATGTTCTACGTAATATACTATAGTAAAAGAAAAATCTTCTTGTATTTTTTTGAAAAATATATATTCACAAGAAAAATCGAAAGAAATCTAACTAAAAAAATAACACTAATACGTAGTATTTTTGGTGTAATACTTTTAGGAAAAAGTATTACTTTTGGATTTTTTTAATTTTTTTTTTTGTGCAAATCTTAGGAAAGAATTTGCTTTTTGTGATTTTTTAATTTTTTTGTATTTTTAAGTTTTTTATTTTTTTTGTATTTTTGATTTTTGTGCAAGAAAATTAACGTTCAAAAAGAACGGATCCGAGAATCCAAACGTCTTCACGAAAAATCGTCAATCGTACGAGCGAAGAGGCAGCGGCGCCATTTTAATACTAGGATTTTTAGTCCTTTTAAGTTTGTTTTTCCTCGGATCGACTCGAATTGAAATCGGACTTAACGAAAAACTTAATTTGTTTTTGGTAAAATATATTTTTTGATATTTTAAACTAAACTATTTAATTAAAAACTAAATTAAAATCTAAATACTTTTTAAATGAAAACTATTTTAAAATAAAACTTAAAATCTAAATGTAAATCTAAATAAATATAAGCTCAAAACTTTTTAAATGAAATCTATTTTTAAGTAAATGGAAAACTAATTTTTAAAACTAAATTTAAAAACATAAAACAAAACTATTTTTTTAAAAAACTATAAAATGAAAACTAATTTAAAAATTATAAAAGTAATTTAAATAAAGTAAACTATTTTGAAAACTATTTTGAAAACTATTATTTTTCTTTTTAAATTTTTTTATTTAAACTAAACTTAATAAAAAGGAATTATGTAAAAACTTTTAACTAAATTAAATCAAAACTTGTATTTAAATCTAATTAATAAAAACTGCCAATGTTTAGTAAACTATATTAATTAAATGTCGTGACATTAAAAACAAAAAGACTACTAGCTCAAGTGGTGTGTTCGCTGGTTGTTAAGCAAGAGGTCAGGGGTTCGAGTCCCCTGACAGACAATATTTTTAGCTATTTATTTTTTGGACAGATAATTTGGACCAACAAATCAATGGAATCTGTTTTCCAGTACCAAAAAACCAAATAAGTCTAACTAAACTCACAAAATAAGCTAGGCAGATAAGCAAAACGACAAGTCTAAATAAGCAATATATATCAATTAAGCAGAAATCAAACTACCCAATCTAAACGCACTAAAATAAGCTAATAAACATAAACCGAATCTAATAAACTCAAATAAACTCAACACAAATTCATATAAACTAAACAAGCAGATAATCTAACACTACTCCAAATTAAATAAGCAGATTCAAACAAACACCTAAATAAACCTAAAAGGAAACTAAGCAGATTAATACTCAAACTAAAGCAGATGCAAGAATAACATCAAAACAAAAAGCAGATAAAGCAGATTAAAACATAAATAAGCAAATAAATACAAACTAAATTAAAGCTTAACAAGAAATTAAAAAGAAGATGAACCTATTGACGATTCCGTTGAGGAGAAGTAGCGCGCTGAGCGTACTTGTGAAACGAAGCTACACACACCACCTCAAATCATCACCGAATATCATCGACATCATCATCTCGGACCAATCAATCCAACGAACCAAACAATACCAATCTTCGAACCAAACAGTAACAGTAACCGTATATAATATTTCCCAGTGGGGAAAATTATCTTTCCACTTTCTTCTTTATTTATTTATTTTTTTATTTTTTTATAATAATAATAATATCAACGAACAGTATAAATAAAAACTTTAAGGAAGATTAAATAAAACTTTGATAGAATTTAAATGAGACTTAAATGAATTAAATCAAACTTTTCATTAATCATAAAAAATTACAATTACTGGAAATTTAAAAAAATACAAAATTAAACCTAAATCTAATTGCAGAAAAATAAATAAATAAAAGTGCTCCCCAATTACATGTGAAAGGGGGTTTTATAGGCAAAACCCCTGAAACCCTCTTCATATCTTATTGATTAAGCAATCAATCCAGGCCATTCATTCATCTTTTCTCTCTCTTCTCTTCGATCCAACAGATGAAAATGCATCTTGAGCCACAGATCGCCAACGTGGATAGGGGTGTGTTTGTTGTGTTTGTTGATGCTGATGTGGAGGACTTATATTGGTGGATGGGTGTTGGTGATTTGTTTTCACCAATCAAACCAAAGGATGGGATGCTACGTCAGGGAGAGAGGAGGACCACCATTGTGGTTGCTGCGAAAAAGATGGGGATTTAATAGTCCCTCGTGTGAATCACACGATTATGTAAAAACCCCCAAATTTAGTGGGTAATTTTGGTTTCCATGGTGAATTAGGGTTAGGGTAAGTGGTGGCTGATAACTAAGTTTTTACTCAGGTTAAAATTTATCGTTATACCAATCTCTTCGAATTGAAAAACTTATTGTTTAATGTGTGACTCAGTTGAACTTTGGTGAAATAAAGATGTGTCGTTGTAGTTTTGAAGATAAAGGTGCAAAACAATTAAAGTATAGGTGCAATTAAAATAAATCTAAGTCTAATTAAAATAAAGTGCAAGTATTTAAAGGTGCGACTAAAATTAAAGGGCAATAAAGTAAATAACGCAAACTTAAATCTAACTAAGGCAAACTTAAAACGCAACTAAAACTAAAACTTAATCTAAGGCAAATAAACTTAAAGTAAAGTACGACTAAGTAAAAAGGCAGGAAAATTAAAGCTCGAAATAAAAAGGCAGAAAACTAAAAACTAAGATTTCCCTATCCGGAATAAACTCCTATTCGGAATAAGTGCTATTCGGAATAACTGTCACCTATTCGGAAAAACTAACCCTATTCGGAATATTTGTCTACTCGGAAAAATCACCCTTATGCGGAATGTGCCTCCTATTCGGAATAACACCTCTATTCGGAATAGCTGTCCCTATTCGGAATAAAGTTCTACTCGGAATGTTTGGCCAATTCGGAAAAGTGCTTTATGCGGAAAAATCCTCCTATTCGGAATAAGTGCTATTCGGAATAACTGTCACCTATTCGGAAAAACTAGCCCTATTCGGAATATTTGTCTACTCGGAAAAATCACCCTTATGCGGAATGCAGGATATTCCGAATAGCAATTTTACAAAAACCCCTATGTGGAATAATTAAGTATTCCGAATAAGTGATTTCTACAAAACTGTTACGTGGAATAAAACCTCTATGCGGAATACTTAATATTCCGTATAGAACACAAAATTACACACCTATTCGGAATGATTGCTGGGGACGAATCTCAGGGAAAGAACAGTAACAGTAAACGAAGATCAAGGAAGAGGAAATAAAGCACGGATCTAAAAGAAACTCAACCAAAACAACAAAAAGATTAAACCAAACAAATAGATAGACAAATATAAAGCATAAACAATCAATCCAAATCAATAAAACTCACAAAACTTAATCAAATTAATCAAAACCCACTTAATTAAATCAACCAAAATCAAGAACATAAACATAAACAAATCAACACAAAGATTAAGAAAGGAAGAATGAGATTAACAAGATAAAGATAAAGCTTGACAAGAATTAAAAAGAAACACTTACTTGAATTAAATGGTAATTAAGGTGCAAGACAAGGTAATTAAATGACAAGTATTTAAATGTGCATAAAATAAAGGTGGAAGAGCTAATTTGTCAAGTTAGCCAACAAGAGGAAAATGAAAATGATCTAATCTATATATAGGGGAGATTAAGGCTTGCTTAGGAAGCTTCCTTAATTGCATGCTTAGTCCCTCTTTCTTTAATCTTCTTTTATTTGCACCATTAGTCCTTTTCTTCTAATCTTTCTTTTAAATTTGGACTTTAAGGACTTGTGGCTCGGGATATCTTTTGAACTCGTCTTTAATTTCTACAGTAAAATAAACTTGAGTTTCTCGACTTTTGATAAACTTCCGTCTTTTGACTTTTTCTTCGATAAATCTTCAGAATTGGCCTTGGACTTCCGTTCTTTTTCCACTTTTGACTTCTCGACTTCGTCTTTCATCTTTTTCTTCAATAAAAGCTGTGAATGCCCGTGAATTCCCGTGTTTTCTCCACTTTTCACAATTTCGTCCTAAATTACAACAAAAACACAAACCACGCATAATTCCGACATAAAAGACATAAAATACACGTTTTGGTCCGGTTATTATTGTAATTAAGTGGTAGAAAAGATGGGTGTTTACACACCTATCAAATCCCCTACACTTGACCATTGCAATGTCCTCATGCAATGCATTAGTTACAAAGCATGTTTACACTTTTCGTCATAATCAATCAACGTTGGCCTTTATTAAAGAGATAGAGAATTATAAAAATGCAAAGCAAAGAAATTAAAAGCATACCTTGGGTTTTGAAAATGTCATGAATAATCATCATCCTCAACTTTTCACTTTCTCCAAACCAAGCTTAAAAACGAGATCATTGTTATTATAAGTTAGTAAACTAACACGAACTCATGTGGGCCAATTATTCACTTAGACTCCCTTATTCCTATGGGTATCTCTTATATTTTATTATTTGTCTTGAATGATCACGAAGATGCATTGTTTGACTTATTTAGATAATTATTAAGTCTGAAAATAAAGTGCACGATTTAATCAATAGTTAGCTAAAGGACCAAATCTTTTAAAACTGCTTCTCGGGATATCAAAAAGTTCATATCTTGGCATAACTTGGTTCGCGATTTGAGACCTTTCTCGGGCCGATATTTGGCAGCGACTTCATACTTCAAATCTTGAGAGACGTTCATGAAATAATGGTCTTCTCTTCATAAATGGAATTTCTTCACTTGGAATTTTTGAGAGATTCCTCATATATGGACCACGACTTCTTCATTTTTCTCCAATCTTTATTTTGGATTTTGATATGCAACGATCCGCCTCCTTTATTGACTTTGATCTATTTATCCTCATACCTTGTTAGGGTCTTTTCGGATACACTTCTCCATGGCTTTTTGGGAGTTTTTGCTTTTCGTCGTGTGTCTCGATCCTTCATATTGATTTTCGATAAATGATTCTTCACATCACTTTTGGATCTTTAGCAACAAAACATAGCCCTCATGCCTTGTTAGAGCCTTTTCGGACCCGCCAATCTTCGCGCCCCGCTTCATAAGTTATGCCTTGGCTATGAACTCTCGTCATTACCGAGCAACTTTTAAACGATCTGGGGCTAGAAGCTAAGTAAATTTTCAAATCGTACAACCTTATTTATTAGCAGATAAATTTATTAGCAAGCGATGGGAGAATAGGCTTATAATTAACTCACATAAATTCACGAAAGAATACCGAACTTATAACTGGCTCTATCATCTCTCGTTCTCCACAGTTTAAAATCTCAAGTAATGAGACTCGTGGATACTTAGCCTATTAAATCAAAGTTTTGGGTTTTCGAGTCGCCTATAGGATCTTGCAAATTCTTGGACTTTTTCAAGCTTAGAAATCGCATCTTAAAGTTCCCTTGATAAACGACTCTCTAGGATCAATTATAGGAACTTGCGAAAAGTTCTTGTTCTTAACCCCTGAGAGTTAAGACTTTCGCGTTTTATAGCTCCCTATATAAAAGCCTAGCAAAACTTGAATTAAACACGTTAAGGATACTAGCTAGAGTAAACTCGGATTGAGTCAAAAGATTCACAACGTTTGAAAAATAAAAACACTTATTAAACATTTATTCTAATGAGGAAAGAAAATAACTTATACAAAAGGAGAAATTAATAGGCCAAAATAGATCAAAAATTTTGAAAAATGTCGAAAAATTGATTTTCCGGTTAAAATGAGGACGAATACAAGGAAAAGACCACTTAACTTCGATAGAAGTCTCCCCTACACTTAAGATAAACATTGTCCTCAATTTTTAAGCATGTGGGAGTAATCTCCCCTACACTTAGGACATTGTGCACGTTGTTTAAATCTTGCTAAGGAAAAGACAACTAAAGAGATTCCTATTTTAATATTGAGAAAATATAAAATAGTGAATCGAAAAGAGTTTAGGATAGAACCGGGAAGAAGTAGAACACGGAATCACGGGTCGTCAAGAATCATCAAGAGTGGATCATTGAAGCTCGAATCCATGATTAAGAGGTGAGGAGAGGAAAACAAACCAAAGGGTCCCCCCTACACTTATGGTAAAGAAAGCAAAAAGATAGATGCATGGGTTGCCTCCCAAGAAGCGCTTGGTTTTTGTTTACCGAGTCATGAGCCTGACTCGACCTTGATCATCAACGGAAGTAGCATGAAACAAATCTACCAGGATCAAAGACATAGTTTTCATCCATCAATAAGCAAGAACTTAAGGCGAACAAGGTAAGCAAAAAGAGAAGTGACAGGGTTCCCTTAAGCAGTGATGGAGCATGGTGGGAGCAAGTATGAAGTGGTGCAAGCATGTCTTCAAGATTTCCAAAGATTTTTCCTTTTATTTCATCAGGTGGATACTGAGGTGGCTGAAAGACTTCAATACCGGGATCGAACACCTTTTCCTTTAAGGGAAAATAACACGCAGGCTCAGCCGAGTGTGAAGAAGATCCGCAAAGAAGCACAACCTCGTCCTCAGAAGTGGGACAAAGAGGTGTCAAATCATAAGTGCAACGGATTTCGGTGTCGACCGGTTTCTTCTCCTTTGACAAAATGCTCTTCAAATCCAAAGTAGGATCAAGACGATAATCTTCAAAGTCTAAAGGAGGTGCATCACTCTCATGCGGGAAGTATGTATTGAGAAACATAGAGAAGTCTTCCTCGAATGAGTAATCGTCCAAAGTAGGATCGAGTGATGGCGGATGATCTTCGTCATGTGAAGAATCACTCGAAAGAGTATCAGCCTCATCAAAATCATCGAATGTGGGCAGCTCGGGATACTCAGAAGTACAATCAAAATCATCCGAATCTGAGCTAGAATCATCATCATCATAAGCATCAAAGACCGGTGGCGAATCATAAATGGTGGAAGGTTCCATAGTAGAGTGAGAATCATCCACATTATCTTCAAAGAGTGGATTATCAGTGGAAGACTCGAATAGAGGATTGTCATAGACGGTAAAGTCATCGAGCACATTTATCATATTCACTGATTCTCGGCCTCCAAAGGATTTGCCTGTAAGCTTCCCCATTTTAAAAACTTTAGAATCATCCCCGACTCGTAAGATTAACTCACCTTCGGCCACATCTATTAAAGCACGTCCGGTTCTCAAGAATGGCCGTCCAAGTATTAAAGGAATACGAGGGTCCATTTCATAATCAACTACGACGAAATCGACCGGGAAGGTAAATGTGCCAACTTTAAGAAACACATCTTCGGCTATACCAACGGGGTAAGCGAGAGTGCGGTTTGCAAGTTCGAGAGTCATCTTTGTTGGAATGAGGTCGGGCAATGATAGTGTTTTCCAAACACTGAGTGGCATCAAATTAATACTAGCCTCGAGATCAGCAAGGGCAGTAAATTCTTCAGTTTTGTTGAACACGCAAGGCAACACAAAACGACCGGGATCTCCAAGCTTTTCCGGAAGTTCTCTAAGAAGAACTGCAGAGCAGTTTTCATTTAAGCGTGTGTTGGCGAGTTCAATCAACTTCTCCTTCTTGCTAAGCAATTCCTTGAATGCTTTGACAAATTTCGGCATGTGGCAAAGTGCTTCAACAAGGCTAATGTTGATGGTCATTTTAGATAGCATATCCACATATTTCGATACTTGACAATCATTTTTGGTTATATCATTGGTCTTGCCTATGCGAGAAGGGTATGGGATTCTGGGTTGATAAGGGTTAGGTGAAGGTGTAGGTGGTGAAGGTTGTGATGTTGAAGGGTCCTTCCGAGATACATCGTCATGGCGAGGCAGAGACGGTAATGGTGTACTATCACTAAGTGTAAGAGGAGTAGGGATATATGGTGGTGGAGGAGGTGTAGATGATGGTGGTGAATCTGGTGGATTGACAATGGTAATTCCACTACGCGTAGTTATAGCACTCACATTAGCTCGCGGATTGGTGACGGTGTTTGAAGGTAGAGAACCCGAAGAAGAAGAAGGTTGAGCTTCAGGCAAGAAACTAGCCAACAGATTCTTTAATTCAGTTGTTTGAGTGATGAAAGAGGATTGAAGATTATCACGAACCTCGGTTCTGATATCATTGCCTTGCTTCAATATATCTCCTTTCAAATTGATTATTTGGCTCTGTAGATTCTTGATTTGCTCACCTTGAGTTCTCATGATGGTGTCAACATCGGGATTAATGGGTGGGTGTTGTTGGGTGGGTGGTTGATAAGGGTTAGAAGCACGAGGTGGGATTTGGTGGCTTCTATTGTAGTTGTTGGCGGGATTTTGGTTTTGAGGAGAAAAACCGGGTGAAAGGTAGTTGTTGGAACGGTAGCTCAGCAGATTTCTATCCCCTTGTTGTCTAGCTTGGTAATTTTCCGGTGAATAATTACCGTAAGCTGCATACACATTTTCCGGATTTCCTTGTGTCGAAGGACAATCGGTGTATGAGTGAGGACCGCCACATGTTTTACAAGGATTAGCAACCGCTTTAACTTGTTGTTGTTGTTGGTTTGAAGCGAGAAGCGTAATACTTTTGCTCATTTCAGCCATCATGCGGGTGAGTTCGGTCATCTCAGGGTTTGCTGAGGTAGAAGAAACATTGACTCTCGTGTTGTTTCTAGAAGAAGCAGAGGAATCCCAGTTCTTGTGGTGAGTAGTCATGTTCTCTATTAACTCTCTACACTCCTCGGGTCTCCTTTTCATGAATGTGCCACCGGCGGCTGCATTGATCGTATCACGATCTCGAAAAGTCAATCCGTTGTAGAAAGTATCGATCAAGGTGACCGGAAGCATGTTGTGGTTTGGACAACGGTCGATCAAGACATTATATCTCTCCCATGCATCAAAAAGAGATTCATCGGGATCTTGCATGAAACCGCTGATCTGATTGCGAAGGCTTGTGACCATGGATGGTGGAAAGTAGCGCGAAAGAAAGCGTTGAGTCATGTCATCCCAAGTGTGAATAGAATTCTTCGGGAGACGATCAAACCATTTCTCGGCATGATGCGATAAAGTATGTGGGAAGAGTTGTAAGCGGAGAACACCCATTGTGGCACCAGGCAACTTCATGCTTTGGGTGATTGTAATGAACTTGTCGAGGTGTTTGTTGGCATCATCATCAGGCAATCCTCTAAATGGGTTTGTTTGTACTTGCTGAATCATGTGGTGCTTCAACGAAAACTCAGGAGCGTTGATTTGCATCGGCGCAATCGGTCCTCCTCGTCTAAACATTTTTGGTTGACAAAGTTCCTCCATGGTCCGAAGATCGGGCTGTGGAAGAGCATTGTTGTTGTTATTATTATTATTGAGGTGCGGTGACATGTTGTTGTTGTTGACACCTGCCATATCTAAATCTTCTTGAGGCTCGGGCTCTTGATAATTAGAAGATCTAGTACGCATACACCTGAAAATGCAAAAGAAAACAAAACCAAACACAAAGACAATATATATACACAAGAAAGATAAAATCTTTTTGGATTTTTGATATTTTTAATTTTTATGGTTTTAATGAATTTTTAATTTTTATGATTTTTGAATTTTTTATGCAAGAAAAATAACGTTCACAAGTGAACGGATCCCAAAAAACAACGTGTCTCTCACAAAAAACTGTTGATCTTTACGAAAAGAGCCGGCAGCGGCGCCATTTGATAACTAAGTTTTTACTCAGGTTAAATTTTATCGTTATACCAATCTCTTCGAATTGAAAAACTTATTGTTTAATGTGTGACTCAGTTGAACTTTGGTGAAATAAAGATGTGTCGTTGTAGTTTTGAAGATAAAGGTGCAAAACAATTAAAGTATAGGTGCAATTAAAATAAATCTAAGTCTAATTAAAATAAAGTGCAAGTATTTAAAGGTGCAACTAAAATTAAAGGGCAATAAAGTAAATAACGCAAACTTAAATCTAACTAAGGCAAACTTAAAACGCAACTAAAACTAAAACTTAATCTAAGGCAAATAAACTTAAAGTAAAGTACGACTAAGTAAAAAGGCAGGAAAATTAAAGCTCGAAATAAAAAGGCAGAAAACTAAAAACTAAGATTTCCCTATCCGGAATAAACTCCTATTCGGAATAAGTGCTATTCGGAATAACTGTCACCTATTCGGAAAAACTAGCCCTATTCGGAATATTTGTCTACTCGGAAAAATCACCCTTATGCGGAATGTGCCTCCTATTCGGAATAACACCTCTATTCGGAATAGCTGTCCCTATTCGGAATAAAGTTCTACTCGGAATTTTTGGCCAATTCGGAAAAGTGCTTTATGCGGAAAAATCCTCCTATTCGGAATAAGTGCTATTCGGAATAACTGTCACCTATTCGGAAAAACTAGCCCTATTCGGAATATTTGTCTACTCGGAAAAATCACCCTTATGCGGAATGCAGGATATTCCGAATAGCAATTTTACAAAAACCCCTATGCGGAATAATTAAGTATTCCGAATAAGTGATTTCTACAAAACTGTTACGCGGAATAAAACCTCTATGCGGAATACTTAATATTCCGTATAGAACACAAAATTCCACACCTATTCGGAATGATTGCTGGGGACGAATCTCAGGGAAAGAACAGTAACAGTAAACGAAGATCAAGGAAGAGGAAATAAAGCACGGATCTAAAAGAAACTCAACCAAAACAACAAAAAGATTAAACCAAACAAATAGATAGACAAATATAAAGCATAAACAATCAATCCAAATCAATAAAACTCACAAAACTTAATCAAATTAATCAAAACCCACTTAATTAAATCAACCAAAATCAAGAACATAAACATAAACAAATCAACACAAAGATTAAGAAAGGAAGAATGAGATTAACAAGATAAAAATAAAGCTTGACAAGAATTAAAAAGAAACACTTACTTGAATTAAATGGTAATTAAGGTGCAAGACAAGGTAATTAAATGACAAGTATTTAAATGTGCATAAAATAAAGGTAGAAGAGCTAATTTGTCAAGTTAGCCAACAAGAGGAAAATGAAAATGATCTAATCTATATATAGGGGAGATTAAGGCTTGCTTAGGAAGCTTCCTTAATTGCATGCTTAGTCCCTCCTTCATTAATCTTCTTTTATTTGCACCATTAGTCCTTTTCTTCTAATCTTTCTTTTAAATTTGGACTTTAAGGACTTGTGGCTCGGGATATCTTTTGAACTCGTCTTTAATTTCTACAGTAAAATAAACTTGAGTTTCTCGACTTTTGATAAACTTCCGTATTTTGACTTTTTCTTCGATAAATCTTCAGAATTGGCCTTGGACTTCCGTTCTTTTTCCACTTTTGACTTCTCGACTTCGTCTTTCATCTTTTTCTTTAATAAAAGCTGTGAATGCCCGTGAATTCCCGTGTTTTCTCCACTTTTCACAATTTCGTCCTAAATTACAACAAAAACACAAACCACGCATAATTCCGACATAAAAGACATAAAATACACGTTTTGGTCCGGTTATTATTGTAATTAAGTGGTAGAAAAGATGGGTGTTTACACACCTATCAGTGGCTGTTATTTTCAGAGAGATAGAAAGTTGTGGATGTTTTTCACCTTGTTGTTATCGAAAGAAGAAAGTGGGGAGGTGGGTAATAAACTCGTTTTATTAAATTAAAGTGAGTGGGGTGAAGTTTTTCGTGTTACACGTGTGAGGGTGAGGATAAACGTGAGGAGAGTGGATGTACGTGTGAGTGAGGTTGGTATATTAATTCGTGTGAGTTGACTGTGATAAACAAAAACGTGTGAGTGGGATAAAGTGTGGGCTTTGACCCGTTAGTTTGTATGAGTTGACTTGGGCTTGCAACAATTTATCTCCGTCCCTTAAGTTTTTATCAAAATGGGCTTTGGGCCCAATTGCTCTATATCCGTCCTTAAGTTTAATTTAGGCCAAGTTTTGGGCTCTTTTGCCCAAAAGTAGATACTTGAAATTCATTAATGGGCTTTTGAGCCCATTAACCCAAATGTGGGACCCACAATGCTCGAATAACTTCAAAAAGATTAATTCCGCTAAAGACGAGCTCGATTTTGGCTTTCTTGTACATTTTCTTCAAACTCGTGTCGGTTTAGCCGGTTTTCGTGAACTAGGGCACACTTTTGGTCTTTTACATTGTCTTCGTCTCTTTCTTGGACTTTTCTTCAACATTTGACCATGAAATCCCGTGTTTTCTTTCCTTTTGATCATTTGTACCTATTTAAACACAAAAACACAAAACCACGCGTAATTTCGACTTTTATGACATTAAACACATGATTAGGTATTGTTTTTCCTTGAATTTAGTGGCAAAAGGATAAGTGTTTACACATTTATTAAAGCCCAAATCAATTCACATATTAATACGATGGGTGTATACTTGATCACAAGGCCCATTAGAGTTATATTAAATGGACGGTTAAGAGTTTACTTAAAGTAAAAAGTTTATTCACATCTTATTTGGTCAACGTGTAAACACACATACACCACACACTTATTTACCCCTTCGATGAAAAAAAGTCCTTATCTCTCTCTCAAAAATAAACAGTTACCTTCTTTCACCCAAACCCTAGAAAAAACAAAATTGGGGGTTTTTGATTCATAGCACGTGAATACACACACGCCTATAATTAATTCCCCATTATATAGGAGCTTGAAGATGGGTAGAAGCAAAGTAACGTGGCTCCTTTCTTTCATATGATTGGCATAAAAACCTCATCACCAAAACTCCACCAATAAGAGAAGGCCAAATCAGCTTTGAACTAGCACAACTAGCACAAGGGATTGCCACCTTGGCAATCCGTGTGCTAGTGTGCATATTATAGTCGCATGATTAAAGAGAAGAAAGAGAATGATGAAATCAACGGTCAAGATGAAGAATTATCTCAACAAACCTCATCAGCAGGCCTTGGGGGTTTGCCTATAAAAACCCCCAATTATTCTGTAATTCACATTCCATTTATTTTTACTTTAAAGTTATTATGCAGAATTAATTTTAGGATAAATTGTAATTTCTTTTTATCAGTATTGTAATCAATTTTTGACTATTAATAAAAGTTTGTTTGGATTCGAATAATTTCTCTATTTACTTTCTTTTAAAATTAATATTGCAATGTTTATTCCTTAATCTATTTAGTTATAATAATGTTAATGTTATTTAATTAAGCTGAATTAATAGCTTATATTAAATAACTAAAGTAAAATTTGGGGAAAACTTTCCCCACTGGAAAGTTTAATATAAAAAATCATTTGGTTCGAGTTTGGGGTTCAAAGGTGTCAGATGGAATGGTGGTTCGAATGGTGGTGAATGGTGGTGTTGATTCGGTTTAACAAGACGGCTCAACGCCGCTCTTCTTCCCAAAGGATTTCTCCAGAAGGTTTAACTTCATTTTATTTTTATGTTTTAGATTAAGCTGTTTAAGATGCTTATGTGATTTAGATGTCTAGAATGGTTTAGTTTATAACTTGTGAAGTGATTTTTATATGGTTTTGAATTTGCAGCTAGTTTTCTTAAATTGAAGTAACTTGGTAAAATACTTATATGTTTAGGAGGCTGTCATAAGTTGATTTTCTTTTGATATAAATTTTCAATTTCAAAAATATAATTCAAAAAATTTGTCCACCACTGGACTCGAACCAGTGACCTTCTGGTCATGGGCTTAGCGTGTTAACCAGTTAGTCTAGCTATTTGTTTTGGTTTTAATACGGTCTTAATATTTAATATAGCTTTGATAAATCTTGCTGTCAGTTTTTAATTTTCATTTTATTACATAGTTTCATTAATTAAAATTTATATCATATTGTTTTAAAATTAACTTTTTAAAGTTTAAAAAATATATATAAAAAGTATAAAAATAGTTTTCTTTACATTTTTAGAAAAATTTTGTCATTTTCAATTTTAGGATAATTTTACATTTACGTTTTTGGCATTTAGTATTTTACATTTTTACTTGTAATTTTTTATTTAGCATTTTTATAATTCTAGTTTACTTGCGCATTTTTTATTTCTACTTTGTGTTTTATTTAGCTTGCGGTATTTGCAATTTGCTTTAAAATAGTAAGTATTTACGTATTTATAGTATTATTTTTTTATCTTTTTACGTGCATTCAAGTAACATAAAAACCAAAAATATATCTTAACCAAAAACGATAAATCTCGTGAATTATTTGAGATCAATTCGAGACGATTTGAGGAACGATAAATAGACTTTAATAAGAATTAAAAAATTCGTATATTAAATACCTCCACGGCGAAGATAATGCGCACGTGAAAGAGATGCTTCCACGGTGAAATATAATGAGCGCGTTGAAGAATACTTCCACAGCGAAAGATAATGAGCCCGTGGAAGAATACTTCCACGGCAATGATTATGTGCACGTGGAAGAGATACTTCAACGGCGAAAGATAATGAGCCATTGGAAGAATACTTACACGGTGAAGATAATGAGCCCGTGGAAGAATACTTCCACGGCGAAGATAATACGCATGTGGAAGAGATGTTTCCACGGCGAAGATAATGTGTACGTGGAAGAATACTTCCACGGCGAAAGATAACGAGCCCGTGGAAGAATAGTTCCACGGTGAAGATAATGAGCCCGTGGAAGAATACCTCCACGACGAAGATAATGCGCACGTGGAAGAGATGCTTCCACGGAGAAAATAATGCGTACGTGGAAGAATACTTCCACGACGAAAGATAATGAGCCCGTGGAAAAATACTTCCACGACGAAGATAATGCGCACGTGAAAGAGATGCTTCCACGACGAAAATAATGAGCGCGTGGAATAGACACTTCCACGGCGAAAGAATAAGCCAATGAAAGAGATATTTTCGTGGCGCACAAATAAGCGCAGAAGGAGTGCTTCCGCGACGAAGGAATAAACCAACAGAAGGTGCACTTCTGCGGCAAAGGCATATATCCAAAGAATTCACGTGACCTGCATGGAATAGCGATATATTCATACCCTGGTAGCCCCCCAAGTTTGATGGTGCTACACTCGATTTAGCAGTATTAAACTTAATCAAGTCCCGCTCTGTTTTGCATTAAATTTATAACACGACTTGTTATTTATGAAGAATGTAATATCATAAAGGGTCTTTATTGGTGAGGCAGAACTCATTACGTACAGGCCTGCCGCTACTACTATAAGGACGACCAAGGGATGCTGGTCTGTTGTTAGGTGTGAATGAGTGTGTCTTTATTCAGTCACAGTGTACTGGCTGTAAAACATGCTATCGACGTCTTGATTAGCAAGGGGCCTAACAAGGATACATGATCCATGGTCGACGGGGTTGCATCCCTCTTACATGAAGAGTCTAATTAGTAGGTTAGATCCTTTCCTTTTATTCCGCCTGGGAACGATAGGTACATGTACAGCCCGACAAGCTTAAGATGTCCGAATGTATAGACTAGCATATATATATATATATATATATATATATATATATATATATATATATATATATATATATATATATATATATATATATATATACGTATCATAAATAGTCACTTATGATTAGACATTCAAATATTTATCTAGATTTGTTGAAAGATGCGAATATTTATCGTAATAAAAGAAATTCACACAAAGCTAAAAGATATATAATATCCTGTTACCAAGTTAAGAGATATGCGTAATTACTTAAGTTTGAAAAATATCGGAATATAATTTTTCCAAATTTAAAAGATAAATAATATGTTACTATTAATTAAGAAGATATGCGTAATATCTTTTACTAATAAAAACAATATATCCGAACGCGCGGATTAATACGGAAGATGTGGCTCATGACCATAGTTAAAACAAAGTAGGTCCAGACATGCGGAGTATCGCGTAAGGACGGGCCTATGCCCGTGGATTCAAAAGAAAAAATATGTCCGGATGGAAGCATAGATATGCAAATAAGGGATAATGTTTACATATAAGGGCTAATTTACAAATAAAAGATAAAATACCTAAATAGTATTTTTCATAAAAATTGAAAGCTTTTATCTAGTTAAGAAAAAAGAAATCTATTGATTTTTGATATCGATGTTTACTTTTCAGTAATATGTCTTTTATCGAATTAAAAAACATTGGTAATATCTTGTTACCATTTAAAAAAAAATAAGATATCAAAAATATCTTTTTATTAACTAAAAAATATGTCATAACTGGCGGTCAACACATGATGGCGCGACTCATAACCTCACACAAAAAATAAAATATGCTCGAATGTGCGGGATTATCACAAAAGGACCGTGCCTATTACCGTAGAAACAAAAAACAAAATAGCTAATAATTTGTCACGGAGTAATACATCGTAATTTGATTTTGATGTCTCGTATCATTCCATATTTATTCGTAGTTTTGATAGTTTGACACTATATTATATTATCCACTGATATTAAAAAAATTGTATCTTTTAAAATAGAATATGATCACATTGTTTTATGATAGTTGAGGTACTACATGAATTTGTGATAAAGATATCATACAGAAAGATTTATTCGTACATATTTTCAGCAGTTGGTGTATCGAAGTTTTCGCATATGTCAGCAAGATGTATACTACACATAATGAAAAAATCAAAATTCAGAGGGTTGGAGTGTTACCGATTTTCGATCTTTTCTTTTAAATACGTAAAGAACATGAAGCCTGTGTTGTTCATGGTCCCACGGATGGCGCCAACTTTTTGAAGCATAGTTTGGTTAGGCCGGTTCAACGACTCTCCTGGGCAGTTAAACACCTTCCTCGGTCTTGAGTAATGCTGCAAACAATAGAAATCCGGTTAGACGTAGACCCGAGGCCGGAGCCCTGGGGTCTACCTACGACGGTCAAGTTAGTATTTTTTCATAATAGTATAAGAGGTGTAAGTATATGAGATATAACTTGATGTTGAATGATCCCCTACCCCTGTTAATATAGGACTAGGATTTCTTGAAGGATAAGTAAGGTATATGGCTGCGATCCTGTTGGGTCGCGGGCCTGTTAGGTCCGGCCTTATACCGACTGTACGTCAACAGGTAGTTTTGGTTTGGAAAAGTAGTTCATCTTACCAAGTAATGCATGGAAAGCAAAAATTTCTAATGGGTTTTCCATTTACATTAAACATATTATATAACATACTTGTGAAATTTATGGGTTGTCATAAAAGTAAACCTAGCATACTATGCTCGTCTTGAGCTCGTAGTCATCGGCTTTTTTTCTTTTTCTTTATCTTGTGAATATGCTGGTGTGATCATTGACTTATGTCTCAAACATGTTTTCTTGCCTTGAACTTGTGCACTCATCACTTGTGATATTCGCCTCCTTGTGACTTCATGTCCTACATACTTATACCTTTGTAATTCTTAAAAGCTTCAGAGTTTGATACAATGGAAGACTTGATGTTGAAATTTATAGAATTTGCTGAAGAATACGATGCAAAAAGTATAAGCATGTGGGGACGACTTCTTTTGGTACACCACAATGCCACCCTCTTCAAACGTAGCCACATAAGTAGACACGAACGAAATATCTTTGACATTTCATTCTAATTTGGTAGCATTTTACCTCCGATCGGTGAGGACCGTTGGACGATATATAAAATACCGTACTTGTGGTAGGTAGTTTCAATTAAGAATCTCCTTTACAAGATTTCGCGTGTAAACCCGTTCTCTTTACTCGACTGTCCAAAGCTGACTGCGAACGTAAAGAGTGAATCATTTGGATAATGTTATCCGTATGATTAAAGCCATCAATTTCGATTCTTGGAACAAGTTTAACTCATTTAAGAATCGCACCATCGTTGCTTTCCAGTTGTCACGAGCTTGATTCATATTGAATCTTGCAAGTTACCTACCAAGTGCTGATTGTTGTTAACACTAGAAGGATTTTCAGTCGTCACTGTAAATACTAAATCGTGTTACTCTGAATGTTCTGGCAAGATCACTGAGATTTTGCGTAGATGCCTAGAACAAGTTTGAATTCAATTAAGAATTAAACCACTGTTGCCTTCCAGTTATCACAAGTTTGATTCATAAATAATCTCACTAGTCACCTACCATGAGCTTTTTGATGTTCACTCAAGAAGGAGTTCCATCTTCATTATCGATACTTTTGTATTAATCGGATGTTCAGGCAAGATCATGAAGATTTTGCGTAGAACTCTTAATATCTTTCTTACTTTTCACAGTGTGTGCAGAAGCAATGAAATATAGAAATGTGCCCTAATGAGATTATTGATGATCTCAAATGGCTTTATGCTCGATCGTGCATTTTGAGTTTTAGTGATCGGAGGCTGGAGAGGAGTGCCACCATCTCAATACCAATTTATTCGGAGTGAATAAATCAATAGGTAACGTGTTGATCTCCGTGTGATTAAAACAAATATCATTAAAGAGATATATGAGTTAGCTGGGATGGGTTATGCATTACATGACTAGGTGCATGATGTCTATCTTCAATATCAAGCATCAATAAAATGATCTCAATAGCATATGTGTTGACCTGGTTTCTGCCTAAGTTGTAAGGAGTGCTTCTTTCTTTAGACCATTTTTCTTTACAATTCTTTTTCATTCTTCAACCCCTTCAATGCTTACCAATACGTAATCACTAGCACCTTGTTGTGATTGTTCCAATGCTAACATAAGTACTTGGCCGGCATTCAACTACGTTCACAAACATTCTCCATCTTTCCTAAGGACTACTATTTCTGGCTATGGAATGTCCTTGGGAAGATTCCTCCTTTTCTAGAAGAATCATTGGACTTTAACCTATCCTACCATCCTTATGTCACCACAATCATCACCATCGGGCATAGAGATGTTTTGGATAAGTGTATGTCACCATGAAATCCATTTTTATGTCCAAATCAATTTTTCTCCCCCTTAACATAAGCCATGATATTCGAAAACATTTTGCATATGTTGGGATGAGCCATCACGTTAAGTCAAACCATTGAATTAATTGATCTCAATATTAAATCACATTTTCTCCCTCATATTAAAAATATTAACCTAACCTATGTTTTTAATATCAATAGATTTAATGAAATATTTTAGAAAATTTGGGATGAAAATTGCAAATCCAATTATCTTCATGATTTTCACAAGCTCCCCCTCAAATTAATGAGGGTGTTCTTGATATGTAAACTAAATACCTTTTAAACACAAGTGTAAGGTACTTATCACATGCAAAGATCATATATGATAATGTAATCACAAGATTAGTAATTTACAAGGTTGGACCTGAATGTTGAGAACATCATATGATAAGAATCACATGGTTCTTATTGGCGAATGTTGGTCTCCCTCGTAACGTCTGAAGTTATCTCCTCCTTTCTGAAAAACGGTAATCTTTCATGATACCACATGTACGATTAGAGAACATTCCACCAATTTTGTAGAAAAATTTTCATCTAAAAATGGAAAAATATAAAACTTGTTTAGTTTCATCTTTATTCCACCAAATAGTATTTTTACGTTTCGCCAGTAAACTTGGTTTTCGTTAGTAACTTTACGTTTTCGTCAGTAATTTAACGTTTTCGTCAGTAAACTTACGTTTTCGTCAGTAAACTTACGTGTTCGCCAGTAAACTTACGTTTTCGTCAGTAATTTTACGTTTTCGTCAATAAATTTACGTTTTTGTCAGTATTTTTACATCGTCGTCAGTAAACTTACGTTTTTGACAGTAAACTTACGTTTTCGTCAGTAATTTTAAGTTTTCGTCGGTGATTTAACGTTTTCGTCAGTAAATTACGTTTTTGTCAGTTTTGTTACGTTTTTGTCAGTATTTTAAGTTTTCGTCAGTAAACTTACGTTGACGTTAGTAAACTTACCTTTTCATCGGTAAACTTACGTTTTCGTCAGTAATTTTAAGTTTTAGTCAATAATTTTACGTTTTCGTCAGGAATGTTACATTTTCGTCAATAATTTTGCGTTTTTGTCAGTAACTTCACGTTTTCGTCAGTACTTTTACGTTTTCGCCAATAATTTACGTTTTCTTCAGTAATACTACGTTTTTGTCAGTAAACTTACGTTTTCTCAATAATTTTACGTTTTCGTCATTAGTTTTACGTTTTCGTTAGTAATATTACGTTTTCGTCAGTAAATTTACATTTTCGTCAGTAGTTTTACGTTTTGTCAGTAAATTTACGTTTTCGTCAGTAAATTTACGTTTTCTTCAGTAAAGTTACGTTTTCAGCAGTAAACTTACGTTTTCGTCAGTAATTTTACGTTTTCGTCAGTAAATTTACGTTTTCGTCAGTAAATATACTTTTTCTTAGTAGTAGTGACGAAAACATAGTATTAGTGACGAAAACGTGAATTACTAATGAAAACGTAAAGCGCTGATGAAAACGTAAAATTACTGACGAAAACGTAAAATAATTGACGAACACGTTAAAATAATGACGAAAACGTAAAATTACGTACGAAAATGCAAGTTTACTGACAGAACGTAAATTTACTGAGGAAAACGTAAATTTACTGACAAAAACGTAAAAATTCTGACGAAAACGTAAAAATGCTGACAAAAACGTAAAATTATTGACGAAAATGTAAGTTTACAGACAAAAACTTAAATTTATTGAGGAAAACGTAAATTTACTGACAAAAACGTAAAAATTCTAACGAAAACATAAAATACTGACAAAAACGTAAAATTACTGACGAAAACGTAAGTTTATTGATGAAAACGTAAGTTTTCTGACAAAAACGTAAATTTACTGAGGAAAACGTAAATTTACTAACAAAAACGTAAAGATTCAGACGAAAACGTAAAAATACTGATGAAAATGTAAAAATACTGAAGCAAACGTAAAGATACTGACAAAAACGTAAAAATATGGACGAAAACGTAAATTTACTAACGAGAACGTAATTTTACAAATGAAAACGTAAAATTACTAACGAAAACGCAAAATTACTGACAAAAACGTAAAAATAATGACGAAAACGTAAAATTACTGACAAAACGTAAGTTTACAGACAAAAACGTAAAAATACTGAGTAAAACATAAATTTACTGACATAAACGTAAATTTACTGACGAAAACGTATTATTACTAACGAAAACGTAAATTACTGATGAAAACGTAAAAGTACTGAGCAAAACGTAAAATTATTGACGAAACGTTAAAATAACGACGAAAACGTAAAATTACTAACGAAAACATAAATTTAAGTTTCCTCAGTTATTTACGTCTACGTTAGTTTTTTACGTTCTCGTAAATTTTTACGTTTTCCTTATTTTTTTAAGTTTTCGTCAATTATTCGCTTATCTAGAAATGAAATGAAATTTGGAAAATGAAAATTACAATTTCATCTAAACAAGTTTTCAACATTGTTAACTCTTTTCTAGAATAGGAAACTATTCTCTGTTTAGAAATTTGGAAATAGAAAAATATGAAAAGTTTTCCACAACTAAACAGCCCCTGAGTTTTCAGAAAGGGGCCATCTACAAAGTCATTTTTTAATATGTGTTTGAGAACGCATAGACAAACATTCTCTCCTTCATAATGTAATACTCTCTTTTTTTCTTCACAATTTTTTTGCAAAACTGCGTCTTAAGATGACATTTGCGTACGTTTGATATATCGGTAGGAATTATTATATTCATGGGTTTGATTACATAATAAAATGGTAATAGGTAATTTGAAGAGATGTTTGGTATATTATCATAAAATCTGGGTATCTTTATTATAAATCAAATAGAGAGCGCTTAGTTCGCAAATTTTAAATCTCTAATTTTTAAACATCGTGATATTAATGATATTCTAAATAGAGTTTCATGTTTGGTTCAAAAATCTTTATTACAAGACTAGCGAAAACAACAACAAAGTGTTCTTTCGTCATTTCATCATCATCAAACACAATTTTCAGGTTTAAACTGGTCAGATAAGCTTTCCTCACTGTTGGAAATACGTTTTTACTTATTTAGAAAGGATCGGTCACTCCAATGGTATTGGGCTCGTGATCCAATATAGCCCATATAGCCCACATGTAGGGTGGGCTATATAAACCCCCCTCCTAGCATGTTAGGAGGGGTTGTTGGTTCACTTACACTTTCATTAATCATATTTCCATCTTTCATTAACTCTCTCCTTTCTCTCTCTTCTTTCTCTCTCTAAAGTTCTTCCATTTATCATCATTCAATAGATAATTCACACATTGCATAATCCTTAGAAAAACAAGATCCTACAATTGGTATCAAGAGCATGGTTGATTCTTCGGATTAACACGTTTTTTTTTTTTTTTTATCTATTGATTTGGTGGTAAAGTTCCTTTCTTTTACAATTTTTTTTTTTCTCCATTTCTTTCGTCTATTATTCTTTTTCTTTCTTTAAGCTTATCTTTATATAATATTTGCTAAAAGTATTATAAAAAAATTTCAACTAAAAGTTCTTATATTTTTCTCAAATTTCAAAATCTCTATAAAAAGTTTTTTTTTTCTGTTTTTATCAACTCATCTATTTTTATCAATTTTCGATAAAAAGTTTTTCTCTTTTATCCCGTTTTTCATCTTTTCTGTTTTGTCTTTTTTTCTCAAAGTTTAAGTATCCAAAAAGGGTTGGTTATTCCGATGCATGCATAAGTTGCCAGTATTCCGATACTTTGATATATCGATCGCAATAACCGAAAGGTTCTACTTTGCGATCACCTTATTCCGACACTCTTATTCCGACGGTTATTCCGATCGCCTTTTTCTTTGCGATCGTGATTGCGACGGTTTAAGGTAAAGTAAGACGAAACTCTGGCCAAATTTTTTAAACACATTCCGATGGTGAGTATTTTTGATATTGCGATGGAATGTTAACTGTTTTGCGATGGAACACTAAATATTGCGATTGGTGAGTTTCTACGATAAAGAATATTGCGATGAAAAATTTTGAGAATATTGCGATGACTTGACTTTTTATTGCGATTCAACCAAAGTTTTTTGGACTCGACATCTAGATCGACTCACGACTTCGACAAACGACTCCAACACTCACCCCGTCTCTCTCACCCACACTCAAAACCCAACACCCACCATCGACCCATCCTCGACCCACTCAACCACCCACCCCCGTTTCCAGTACTGACTCTCGGACACCAATTTTTTTTTTTTTTTAAAACACTCATTTTTATCAATTCTCTCTGACCAAACTTTTGTTTTTAAAACTTCACTATCTGACCAATTTTCAATCAAACACTCGTTGTAATCAGCAACAAATTAAACACTCGTTTTAAGCAGCAACAAAGATCTCTGTTCTATGTTTTTTAAAAAACAACATCATCGATCTAAGACACAGCAACCAAAAACAAAAATCAAAAACCTACCCGAAACCTTGTTTTAACAAGATCTAGAAGCTGATATCTTCAAGTGTTCTTCGTGGGTTTCCAACAATTCAAGACTGGCGTGTTGTTTTTATCATTTTGGTTGTATAGTTCACGCTTGAGACGGAGGAACCTAGATAGTAAAGGTTGTGATTAGGGTTAGTGAGTTTTATTTTTAATCAATGTGTTTTGAGAAAAGAGAGATAGAGAAATATAGAAATGAAATAGGGGCGGAGGTTTCTATATAGGTGAAACTGTTTTTGAGTGTTATATCCCCACACCCCACTTGCATCTTTGTTTTTTTTTTCCAAAATTAGATAGGTATGGACACGTTAGTTTGACTAAGACTCAAGTGGGTATTAAACATTGGACCATACTAAAGACGTGTCTATTCATTAAAAATCTTGTTTTCTCTGTGAGAGAGATATAAAGTCAAAGATTTAGGGGCGGAGGTTACAAAGTAACCTTTGGGGACAAGTTTTTTCTTATCAACAATATCAAATTTTTTTTATTTTGGATTTTTTAGTTAAGTTATTTTTTTTAAAAGTTAAGTTACCATTTTATATTTATATATTTTTAAAGTTAATTCTTTTTTAGTTATATTAATTTTGTATATTTTGTTACTTGATATCTTTGGATTTGGTAAATCATGTTGAGGCGGGTATTTTGAAAGTATCAAAGTGGAAATATATTTGACGGGTTAAAAGTTTTTGTGGCCGGATTTGAAGACAAAAGTGACGAGTCAAAGTGTCAAGGTTTATTTTGCTGACGGATTTTTTATCGGGTATTATTATTTGAAATTGACGACGGATTTTTCATCAATCAGTAATCCTTAACGACATTGGTCAACGATATTCAATGGATTTTTTGACTTCGACTTTTCAAGAGGGAGAATTGCAAAACGATACTAGAAGCAGTCACAAAAGAATGGATTCAGGAGGAAAGCAGGAAGCAAACAGTCAATCAGGAAATTATGCAGATCCGTCATGTGTCACAAATCTTCGTCTACTTCAATCTGAATTGAATGAGATAATTAACAATCCTGATAAGTGCCCTATGCCTGCTTCTTTACCCAATTCTGCTTCTAGGATTAAAGAGCTCGAAACGTTCGTCGCTCAGCAATCAAAAAATCTCGAGGATGCCAAAATTGAATTTTCACAGAAAACGGAGAAATTTGAAACATATTTTGAAAAACTTGAAAAGTCAAACGTTGTTCTTGAACGAAAATTGGATCAAACTGTTCTAGATTCTAAAACTGAAAAGGATAATTTTTTGAAACAAATTAAGTTGCTTGAATCTAAATTGGCATCCCAAGATAACTTGCTCAAAGAGAATGAGACTTTAAAGGCTCAAGTACAGGAAAAGGTCTTTGCTATAGCTGCGTTGAAAAACGAATTGAGGAAAATTAAAGGACCTAGTGTGGACACTAAGCTTGATAAACCATCAATCTTGGGGAAACCGCCTACAAATCAGTTCATCAGACAACCGACTGTCAGACAACCTACTGCATTTAGATCCGAGCGACCACAATCCTCGAGACCGCGGTTTGCCTCCCAAGTTGATTTGGTTCATTTTCCTAGACCAGTCACTCCACTATCTAGGCCCAATGTGACTAAAACAGCTTTTGCAAGACCTAATCACATGATTGCCTCTAGTTTCCCTAGACATAGTCCAAAGAACACATCTCGAACTAGTTCAAATGACGTTCGCCATACATTTGATCTAAGGGAAGCTAAACAAAAGACACAAGTAAGAGATAGGAATTTCAAACCTAGTCAGATGCCTTATAGTTTACCCAAAACTGCTAACCGTAGCATGTCACATCCTAGGAGCATCAATAAATCATCTAGGAATTCTAGATCTTACTCGGACATTAAATATGCTACTTGTAAAACATGTAGAAAATGTGTCTTTACGGCAAATCATGATTCTTGTATCAAGAAATTGCTTAATGAGGTGAACTCCCGTGCTAGACTTAAATCCCAGTGGGTTGCTAAAATCAAACCCGTTGGTAAAATGTGGCGCCCCACTGGTAGAACTTTCACTCTTGAAGGAAACGAGTGCCCTTTAACTAGGATAGTCTCCGATTCTACTAAGACTACTAGGGAGGAAATTGTAAAGGAGGATACATCACTTAAGCCTGAACTTAAGGTATTCTATAAAAGGAAACGTTTACCAGCTAAGACAAGTGAATCATCTCCTCAGGTAACCTCTAGCACAAGAAAAGAAAACTGTGAACCCCCACTTGCTTCTAAGATAGATATCGTTAACCCATATCAAAGCATGCAAATTCCTAATGAGAATGCAGGTACCAAAGTTGATGTTCCAAAAGAACGAAGCGGTCCAATCATTGTATACCGTTCAACTAAGGATACTCTCAGAGTTTGGTTGCTGAAGAAGCAGATATCGGAGAAACAAGTGTCTCAGGGGATTCATGGTTAAGCTTACCAAAAGGACTTACAGTCATATAACAGACTGTAACTCGCTCTCAAAAGACAGGAAAGTTCATCCCGATGATGACTTATCCTCAAAACGAGAAAATAAATTTTCTCGGACACGAGCTTACATTAAAACTATTCCAAGGTTTTAAGCTCGTGTATAGGACTTACAGTCACATAACAGACTGTAACTCGCTCTCAAAAGACAGGAAAGTTCATCCCGATGATGACTTATCCTCAAAACGAGAAATTAAATTTTCTCGGACACGAGCTTACATTTTAAACTATTCAAGGGTTTTAAGCTCGTGTAAAGGACTGATAGTCGCATCACAGACTATAACTCGCTCTTCAAAGAAAGGAAAGTTTATCGCCGATGGTAAACTTATCCAAAAAACGAGAAATTAAATTTTCTCGGGCATGAGCTTATGTAAAAAACATTCCAAGTTTTTAAGCTCATGCACAATGGCTCCTCGTTAAATAACAGACGATGACCCGGACTTCAGAAACAGGGAAGTTTATCTACGCAACGATAACTTACCCTTTTAACGAGAAATTAAGTTTTCTTAGACACGAGCTTATCCTAAAACCATTCAAAGGTTTTAAGTTCGTGTATAAGGCTCTTCATCAAATGTCAGATGATGACCCGATCTTCAAATTAAGGAAAGTTTATCGCCGATGATAAACTTATCCTCACAACGAGAAATTATTTTTTCTCGGGCATGAGCTTATATTAAAAACATTCGAAGTTTTTAAGCTCATGCACAATGACTTACAGTTAAATATCAGACTGTAACTCGGACTTCAATTTTAGGAAAGCTTATCTTTAAAGATAGCTTATCCTCGTAACGGGAAATTAAATTTTCTCGGTCATGAGCTTGTATTAAAACATTCCAGGTTTTAAGCTCAGAAATGAAAGTGAATCTTTTAAATAAGAGAACTTTTCCTCATAACGAGAAATTCACCTTTCTCGGTCATGAGCTTTACGTTAAAACATTCAAAGTTTTTCAAGCTCATGAAAACGACTTCTAAGTAAATGTCAGCTTAGAACTCGTTCTTCAATTAAAAGGAAAGTTTATCGCCGATGGTAACTTATCCTTAACAACGGGAAGTTTACAACTTCTCGGACTTGAGCTCGTTTTGTAAGATATTCAACATCTTAAGCTCAAGTAATTGGTTTTCAAAACGTTGAACACAATTTTTCGAGAATTTCTCAAAAAGGTTTTCTAAATCTTTCAAAATTGTGTGTTCAAAAAATGTTTTGATAAAAAGAGCATGTCTTCTGGAATCGATAATATTTACGATACTAGAAATGTCATTCAATAATGACACGGGGTTGTAAATAAAGTTCGAGCAGAAGTTCAAATGTTTAAAACATGCTCAAAATGGTTTGCTATTATTTCAGATAGTAACCCGCTTTTCATACTCAAGTCAAGCATTTCACCGGAAAGCTTTGACTCAACAACGGGAATTAATTTTCTCGGGCATGGTTTACTTTATAACCATGTAAGGGATTGTGTTTACGTAATAACACAATCTAACACGAATATATGTACGTGTCAGTGCATTTATTTGTTAAAACAAGAGAAATCTTGTTTTTATGAAGTTATCATCTCCACCAACCGTAGCAATTTACAATTGATATCTACATACTCGACGAGGCGACTACTCAAACGGTGACTACAGCTCTTTCAATAGAACACGGGTCAACAATTGAGGGGGAGCAATTGTCCAGCATTCAGAATCTTTGACGCCGAAAGTGCCAAGTTCACATGTTGGTGTCAAGACAACGATATCAATCAAATGGAGTCAAGAGATAACTTCAGACGTGATGAGGTGAACAACATTCGTGAACAAGAACCATGTGCTTCTTTCATATGATGTTCTTCATCATTCAGGTCCAACCTCATAAATTGCTAATCCTGTGAATTCATTATCATATATGATCTTTGCACGTGATAAATACCTTACACTTGTGTTTAAAAGGTATTTAATTTACGTTTCAAGTACACCCTCATTAATTTGAGGGGGAGCTTGTGTAATTCATGAAAGATAATTGGATTTGCATTTTTCTTCCCAAATTTTTCTTAAAATGCTATTAAATCAATTGATATTAAAAACATCGATTGGGTTAATATTTTTAATATGGGGGAGAAAATGTGATTTAATATGGGATATGATCAATCATAAATGGTTTGACTTAACGTGATAGCTCATCCCGACATGTGCGAAATGTTTTTGGATATCGTGGCATATGTTAAGGGGGAGAAAAATGGATTTGCACTTCAAAATGGATTTCATGCTGACATACACTTACCCAAAACATCTCTATTCACGACGGTGAAGATTGTGGTGACATAAGGATGGTAGGATAGGTTAAAGTCCAATGATTCCTCTAGAACCGGAGGAATCTCCCGAAGGACATTCCATAGCTAGAAATAGTAGTCCTTAGGAAAGATGGAGAAAGATTGTGAACGTAGCTGAATGCCGACCAAGTACTTAAGTTAGCACTGGAACAATCACAACAAGGTGCTAGTGATGACGTATTGGTAAGCATTGAAGGGGTTGAAGAATGAAAAAGAATTGTAAAGATAAAGGGTGTAAAGAAAGAAGCCCTCCTTACAACTTAGGCAGAAACCGGGTCAATACATATGCTATTAAGATCATTGTTTAATGATTCTTGATATTGAAGACAGACATCATGGACCCAGTGATGCAAGGCACAACCCATCCCAGCTAACTCAGATATCTCTTAAAAGATATTTGTTTTAATCACACGGAGACAACGCATTATCTATTGATTTATTCACTCTGAATAAATTGGTATTAAAAAGGTGGCACTCCTCTCCAGCCTCCGATCACTAAAATCCAAAGTGCACGATCGAGTCTAGAGCCATTTGAGATCATTAAATATCTCATTAGGACACACTTTCATAATTCCTTGCTTCTTCATACACTGTGAAAAGTAAGAAAAATCTTAAGAGTCCTACGCAAAATCTTCATGATCTTGCCTGAACATCCGAGTAATACGAAAGTATTTACAATGAAGATGGAAATCCTTCTTGAGCGAATATCAAAAAGCTCATGGTAGGTGACTTGTGCGATTCTTTATGAATCAAACTTGTGATAACTGGAAAGCAACAGCTGTTTAATTCTTAACTGAATTTAAACACGTTCCAGGCCTCTACGCAATATCTCAGTGATCTTGCCAGAACACTCAGAGTGATACCTTTGTGTTCACGGTGGTGAATGGAAATCCTTCTAGTGTTAACCTCAAACAGCACTTGGTAGGTAACTTGCAAGATTCTATATGAATCAAGCTCGTGACAACTGGAAAGCAACGATGGTGCGGTTCTTAATTGAATTTCACTTGTTCCAGGAACATGAATTGACGGCTTCAAATCATGCGGATATTGTTATCCAAATGATTCACTCTTTATGTTCGCAGTCAGCTTTGGACGGTCGAATAAAGAGAACGGGTTTACCCGCGAAATCCTGTCAGGAAGTTACTTAATTGAAACTATCCGTCACGGGTACGATATCTAATATCGTCCAACGGTCTTCACCGACTGGAGGTAAAATGCTACCGATTTAGAATGAAATGTTCAAAACCATTTCTTTCGTGTCTACTTATGTTGCGGCATTTGAAGACGGTGGCGTTGCGGAATCCAAGAAGAAGTCGTCCCCACATGCTTATACTGCATACACTCAGTACTTCAACGAATTCAAGAAAGTCTGAAGGTCAAGTCTTCCGCTGTATCAAACTCTTAAGCTTTCAAGAATTATAAAGGTATAAGTGTGTGGAACATGAAGTCACGAAGAGGCGAATATCACAAGTGATGAATGCACAAGGTCAAGGCAAGAGAACATGCTCAAGACTAAAGTCAAAGATCTCATCAGCATATTCACAAGAACAAGATCGAAGACTCAAGCATAGTATGCTAGGTTTAAGATTTTGTAAAATGGTGTGACCTCCCTTTGGGGGAGGTTGTTAGAAATACGTTTTTCCAAGGAAAGTCTCGGTCACATCATTATTAGCATAGATCACGAGCTTTAGACTATTTAGGACATTGTAACTTGGAGTGACCTCCCTTTGGGGGAGATTGTTGGAAATACGTTTTTACGTATTTAGAAAGGATCGGTCACTCCAATGGTATTGGGCTCGTGATCCAATATAGCCCATATAGCCCACATGTAGGGTGGGCTATATAAACCCCCCTCCTAGCATGTTAGGAGGGGTTGTTGGTTCACTTACACTTTCATTAATCATATTTCCATCTTTCATTAACTCTCTCCTTTCTCTCTCTTCTTTCTCTCTCTAAAGTTCTTCCATTTATCATCATTCAATAGATAATTCACACATTGCATAATCCTTAGAAAACTAAGATCCTACACTCACTAAAGGATAAAAGATAAGTGTAGTCTACGTCATGGTTCCATATAGGGTCCAATGGTACGATATATATATCGAACCGTGGGAACAATAAATAACCTGTTGGAAATTCACTTTATGTGACGATATTTAAGAATTCCCATTAGTTATCATAGTCACACAAGCATAGACTAGATTAGGAAACTATGTATAGCTTAGGTGGTGTGTGACTATATATACCCCTCCAAGGCTTCCAAGGAGGGGTTGTTGTTTTTGTTTTTCCCATTTTCACTTAATACATTTTCTCTTTCTTTACATACAAAACCTCTCTATCTCCATCCATGTCTACCACCATATACCACCCAACTAGACTACCGGATCCATAAATGGCAAACCCACAATTGGCATCAGAGCTACGGTTCAATTCTTGGATAGTCGTGTTTCTTGTTACTGATTTGGTGGTCAAAATCTTATTGGTCTTAATTTGTCTAAAATTTTTGTCACGGTTGTTCTGTTTGTTGTCCATACATTCATAACTTTTTTGTCACGTCTTGTTTTTTGTCTGTCCCGTTTTACATCTGGTCTAGTATTTGGTTTCCTGGTTTCATTAATTTCACATATGGTCTCATTTTCTTTGTTTCTTTTTCATTACCAGTCAGAATGTCGTCATTTTGGGTTTTGTCCCAAACATATTATTCTTCGGATCTTTATGGCGTTAAAAATTGTTTAAAAAGGTTGTTTTGAAATGTGTTCCTGGGTTTCTGATATTTTTGAACATGAAGATGAAGATGATACCCAGAAAAAGCAAGATCCTGGAAATACGGAAAAAAGTACGACATATGGATAAGATTTCAGTTTCTACATTCCGATGGTCATGTTTATGTACATTCCGATGCCTCATTCCGATGACACATTCAGATGCATCATTGCCATGACACATTCCGATGCGTCATTACGATGACACATTCTGATGCGTCATTGCGATGACACATTGCGATGCGTCATTGCGACGACACATTCTGATGACACATTTCGATGTCATTGCGATGACTTTATGGGATTACGATGGTTTATTGAAAATATTACGATGCAGATAAAAGAAAACATTGCGATGAATTTTTCTCTTTAAAGAAAACATTGTGACAGGTTTAACAAAAACATTCCGAAAACCAGACCAAAACTGACACAACACCCCCTTTTTCACTCCCAATCAACACCAAATCTATCTATATCCCATCGTGCTAACTCATCTAATCTCGACAATTTTAACTCAAAACATATATAAATCAAGATCTCAGAATATATTCAACCTATAATATAAATCTTGTGAAGATTTATTGGTCTGAATAAAAATCATCATAGACCTATGTTTGGTTTTGTACCAAGTTTCATATACGAAATTAAATAATAATTCATAACAAAATGGTTATAATCATTATTTTGTTTTGACTTTTTAATCAAAAACAGACATGCAATCAAACCTATTACACTTACCCAAGATCTTAGACAAGATCTTGAAGATTTAACCTTTGAACAGATTCGTACACATTGGTTGAGTATGATTCAATTTAGGTGGTTCGTATGGTGTATTAAACAGGTTTAAGATATATGTGGTTACTGATTTCAGATTGTATGATATAGAGGAGATAAATTTTTGTGAGATGGTGGCGTGATTTTTGTTGGTTGAAGAAAGAGATGGGGGCGGATATTTCTTGGTGTGGGATTAGGTTGTGAGGATTTGTAAGATAAGGAAAGAGAAATTATTTGAGATTGGGATGTGTGGCTGCGTAAGTTTGGAAAAATGAGATTAGGGTATCATATGACCTAATTTGTCAAGGTTAGTGTCTTATATAACCCCAATTGTTTCTTGGACCGGGTTCTATGCAGATATTTTGTGTTGCGATTGACTTAAAAACGTGATGGGCCAGCTTTTGTTGAAATGTAATGGATCTGTTTTATGGCTTTACTCGTCAAGTGTTGGGCCTAATATAGTGAAGTTTCATTATACGAAAGTTATTACATGACAACACATTTACTCTTTAAATTGTTTACTCGTCAAGTAGGGCAGCTATTTCTTTTAGACTTCATGATGATAAAATGACGTGACAAAGTGATGAGGCAAAGTAACGAGCCAATGTGACAAGAATTATTTGACGAGACAAAAAAATGGCTATATTTTTAGTGGCTATGGATTTTTGATCGACTATTATTATTTGAAGTTGAAGACGGATTTTTCGAAGGCGTGTACTTATTTATCTTTGAAAGATAACTTGCTCGTGCTTAATCTTAAGATGAAGACATGCTTATCTAGTTACCGGGTTCGGGGTGGTTGGTTGATGACCCGGATAACTAACACTTTAATGAGCTACATTATTGTACTCCGTGTCACGCGCATAGTCGATGTGGATAATTTCAAGAGGTGTTGTGCTTATATACTTCTTCAGTAATGTATTGGGTACTTAGAGATTTCTCCACTGTTCTTCAATCAACAATTGTGCAAGCTTAAGTCACAAGATCGAAGGATTTTTATTCAGTTTCATTTTTTATATATCTTGTTCATTCCATCAATGGTCACTTCAAATTGCCTACAAGGGGGTTGGTAAAGATAGCCATAGAGAGTCTATGAGTAGAGAATTTCGATCAGCCGTTGATTCTCACAAACTATATATTCATCTTAATTATTATTCTCATGAGATTTCAAGTACATGTGCGTACGATTTATTGCTGGTTCCGAGGTTTCAAAACCATCAAGGGGGAAGAAGAAGACATATTGAACGCACAACGAGTACACGTGATGAACTTCATACCTTCTTTAGATTCGAAGACATTCCGGGAAGACATTTGTCATAACCGTAGAGAAAATTAGTGTTTTAATTGGTGGAGTTATCAGTATCTAAACGGTACACTATTGTTCGATGGTTAATTGTTTTGATGTTACAATTATTCATCATCATTGTCCTATATGGAGAGATATGCACTTTCGGGACTTAATTGACTCTGGTGCATCTCTGGAAGAAGATATGTGCATTTCCGAGACTTAATTGACTCTGGTGTTACGATGTCAACTTCATGAATGGGATAAAGTGTCTACTTCAGTATTTGAGCTTCATACATGGGACTGGTTTCCTTTCTTCAACAACGTAGGGGAATAAATGTCTTTATTCTTTCTAGTATGCATAACTTGAACTCTCAAGGGGAAGAAAAATTCAGAAGAATTATTCAAGCGTGAAAAGAGACGTTGTTGATCTACTTGGTGTGCCCTAAACTTTCAATCCCTCATAGCAACATTATCATTTCATATGATGGGGTTTGCTTGTTGAATTCTTATGTGCGCTTAATCATTCTAAGCTTTATTGAAAGCTTTGAAACTGCTTATGAGGATTGTCGGTTTAGGGGGAAGCTATTAAAAGCTTCTACATCAATTTTATATGGCATGAATTAGGGGGAAGTTAATTCAGAAGCTTCTCCTTAACCAAAAGTATATGAGTTACTTAGCTCGTGCCGTTACAGTATTTCTACTACAAGTTACTACAAAGATGAGTCGTTTTGAAGTGAAGACTTGAAGTCAAAAGCTTCAGAAGACTTCATCAGCATTGGACGCTTCATGGAAGCTTTTGTTCTTAATCATTATGTACTTGTTAGGAAAAATATTGTAAGTAATTCTACACGTCGTCCCATGGGGGAAGATTGTTGGAAATTCACTTTATGTGACGACATTTAAGAATTCCCATTAGTTATCATAGTCACACATGCATAGACTAGATTAGGAAACTATATATAGTTTAGGTGGTGTGTGACTATATATACCCCTCCAGGGCTTCCAAAGAGGGGTTGTTGTTTGTGTTTTTCCTATTTTCACTTAATACATTTTTTCTTTCTTTACACACACAACCTCTCTATCTCCATCTATGGCTACCACCATATACCACCCAACTAAACCACCGGATCCATAAATGGCAAACCCACATATCCGTACCTTGATAGCCGTTGGTCTTTTTGTCCATATAAATAGTGGATCATTTTTCAATCCCCTCAACCTTTTTGGACTTCTCTTTACTGCTTCTAAATCTCTTTTCCAGTCATTAGTAAATGATCACGTAATCTGTTAAATATGTTTACTTATGATTATCTGCATGGTCCCTTCTTCATATGTCCAAAGAGAAATCCACTCACATACTTTTGAAGTGTTAAAAGAAGAATCTTTGATGAAGACCCCTCCTCTCTAGATCTAGTCATGTTCATCATATTTATTCTTTTGTGTCTTGCGTAAATCCAAGTTATGTGTATGCTTGGTAATCGTGTGTGGCTAAGTTGTCATTTGTCTTTAAAGTGATGTGAGTATTAGTGTTATGTGTCTAAATTCTCACTTGGCTTTAAAATAATGTAAGTATGAGTATTACGTGTATAAGTTCTCACTTGGCTTTAAAGTGATGTGAGTGTGAGTGATAAATGTAAATTGGTTTTATCTAATATTAAAACTTGACATCTAGCCTTGTGTCAGAAAATTTTAATAGACGACGTGTGTACATTTGTTCTATCTAAGATTAGAACTCGATATTTAGCATAGCGTCGGAAATTGGTGTAAGCGATGATGCAAGGTTTTCTCCGCCAAGAAAGGAGCTTGCAGATATAGTGAAAATCTCGAGTACGTGTACTCGAAGAGTAGAGTAGGAACGAAGAGAGAGCTTCGTTGCCGAACAACCATAAATCCTTGGTTTCTTCCTTTAGGTTGTTTCTTTCCTTACTATTTACTTATTATTATTGATGAGACCTCAATTATACATGGTCTCGTCGTCCAAATCAGGCTTAAAATGTACAAAAATATCATAAAAAACCGTTCAAAACCCTTTGTATTTTTTATTGTGTGTTTATAGGTTCGGATATCGTGAATTCAACAAAAGATCACAAGATTCAAGCAAAAACGAACACGAGAAACGAAGCTACACAACGAACCGGACCCGAGCATTAATTTTCCAAGAAAACTCCTTGATGTTTTAAGGTTGTATAAGATTGGTCCCTATACTTTGAAGACTTGTCACTTTAGTCCTTTGTAAATCTTATAAATACAAGTTTGGTCCTTAAAGTTTCAAGAATTGACAAAATAAGCCCTTGAAGAATGCTTAAAGTTACATAACAAGTCCCTATTGGAGTTATCAAAAGTTAAAGGGGCTGAAATTGTAATTGAACCAAAGATATAAACAAAGGACTTTGCCCTAAAATGCTATTATTAAACTTTAGGAAGAAAATCACAAAGTGTGGAAAGATTGAGTGCCAAAACTGCCATAAATCATACCCATTTCCTGACCAACCCACCCATATATACCCAACAAGCCCAAAACCAACCCAACCCATTTTATTAATCAACTTTTGAAAAAGAGTTTAATAATAACTCGCGGTAAACACACCCACTAACCCCTAATTTGGATCTAACCATAACCGTGTTCATCCATAAACCCTAGAACCCTAATTTACTAATTACCTAAAATTACCTTAATTCATTTTCTAGATACCGAATTACACATGTCCTAAACAAAACCCCACCATCAAACCCAACCCCAGCTAACCCATGTGAGTTGTGGGGACCTCCCCTGCCCCATTCACCCTCGTTATAGCAAAATCAGCAGACAAGATCAATGGCCAAGGGTTATTACTTCCCCCAATGTTCATTTGATGGTTTAGATTGACTCTACACAGTTGTATCATCACATGCCATGGCATTATCACATGTGGCTCTTCTTTGACCAAATTCAACTTTTCAACAAAAGGTCAGATTGGGAATTGCTTAGCTAGGGTTTCTATATTCTAGAATAGTATTTTTGTTAGTATAAAAGGAGGTCTTAGTATGTGAGAACCCCTTTGTTCCATTTTTCTTGAAAAGTTTTTAATTAATGAATATTTAAAGTTTTTCTTAAATCCCTTGTAAGAGATCTGGGTTTCAAGTAGTGTAGTGTTTTAAATATTGTGTTTGATTCAACATTTTACAATGCACTTTTCAAGTTTTATTCACAGATTCTTTTTTAAAAGAGATTTTGAGAAAAGTTTTTGAAGAACCATTTGTGCTTAAATTGATAATAAGCTGGATTGACACCTCATCCTTGTTATTAAGTTAGGCTCAAGTGTTAATTTTTTTATGTTCTCTTTAAATTTACTTACAAGTTTTATCTCAAAGATTTTAACAAAAATCTTTTATGTTTATTATTTTATGATTAAATCTTAGTGTTTCATAAGCTATACCACAAGCTATTGACACGAGCTTGTGGAATAGCTTTTGGAGCTTTTATCTCCTTGTTCTTTGGTGTGTTCAAACAGGTTACAAGAACGTGCCTGATTTTGATGATATTCTTAGTTTTTTCATTACCTCTGCAACCAACAACTTCCAAATCTACTTGACCAAATATCTAGCTAACATTAAGATGGCATTCATCTATCGTGGGCCCTGGATGTAGGTCCTACAAGGTAAAAACAAGCTTGAACCCTCTTTGTGTATGAAAACTTTATGATTTTAGGTGATTTTGTGAAAAGTTTGTTTGTATGCTTATAAGTTCATTTTTATTGTTGATTTCAGTTTTATGCATGTTTTATGCAAGTTCTTGGTAGATTAATGGTAGTGTAAGTTGTTATTGCAAAAATACTTTGTTAAGTTTTCAATCAGTTAAGTTAAAGGGGTGTTTGGGTAAGGGTGTTAAAAGGATTTTTGGGTGACACAAGGTCTTACAGCTAAGCCTGCATGTTTGTTGACTTATTTGATTGGTAGTTTGAGTGTTAGTTTTTAGCATCTTAGTGTGTGAGTGAAGTTTGCATATTTTGTTCAAAAATAGGCAAAACATATCAGCCTTGATATCTTGGTGGTTTTTATGTAATTTGACTTGAGATCTTGCTAGATGCTAGTTTATATGTTTATCTAAGTCTGTTTGTTATTGGTTGTTCACTTGGTAGCTTATTAAAGCTTTTACCTTAAGTTGAAATCCACTAGAAAAGCTGTGTTGGGAATAAAATGTAGCCAGTACACTTGGACGCTGACAAGAGTAATCGGGACGTTGATAAGAAGAAAACAAGCGTTGACAGAACAAGCGTTGACAGGAAGATGTCACGCGTTGATAGGATGAAGTCAAGCACTGATAGAAGACATAGTCTACACGTATTAAGTTTCTAGTTTGTTTCTAGTAAAGATATGATCAACAATGTATTTTCTATGTTTATCTTTACCTATAATAGCTGATACGTAGACTCTTGTACAAGGCTTCTTAGTCTATAAAAGGAGACCTTTAGGTTTTGTTTCAATATAAGTGTTCATACGTTTAACACTTTCATTGTACGCAAGTTTGTTCTAATCAATCAAGTGAAAGTTTGTTTTACATTGTTTGTGTGTTCTTGTTTGAGTATTAATTCCGCATAATACTTAAATTGTTTTATACACAACAAAGTTTCTCTACGTGTTTAACTTGATTTAATCTCGTTTACACAAGCTAAATCGATCTAAGTTTGGGATCAACAAGTGGTATCAGAGCTTGTTGAGAAACTTTGATCTAAAGAACACAAGAACCCTAAATCGCCAAAAACCCTAATTTTCACAAAACCCTTGATAGGTGTGAAAACACCCATCTTTTCTACCACTTAACTACATTAAAACGGGACCTAAACGTATATTTTATGTCGTAAATGGCGGAATTATGCGTGGTTTGTGTTTTTATTGTGTTTCAGGGTCGAGAAGGTGAAAATTAGAGAAAACACGGCTTTCACGGGCTTTTATTGAAGTAAAAGACAAAAGACGAAGTCGAAAGATCAAGAGTGGAAAAAGAACGGAAGTCCAAGACCAATTCTGAAGATTTATCGAAGAAAAAGTCAAAAGATGGAAGTTTACCAAAAGCCGAAGAACTCAAGTATAATTTATTGAAGAATTACAAGACGAGTTCAAAGAAATCCCGAGCCAAAGTCATTATAGTCCAAGATTTAAGAAGATTAAAGAAAGGAGGGACCTAATGACGCAATTAAGGAAAAGAGGAAAGAGGGGAGGAAGCTTCCTTCCACTAATCCCTTCCTCCCCTATAAATACACAATATAGTCCATTTGTTGAAGTTGTTGGAGGCTTGACAAGCCTCTCTTCCCTATTTTCATTCTTCTTGTTCCTTAAATTTATGCACTTTAATTCTCATGTAACGCACCTTTAATTCTCTTTTAATTCCAAGTAAGTTACCTTTAATTGTTGTTAATCTTTATCTTATTGCTTATCTCCTTCTTCCTTTCTTGTTTGATTTGTTCTTTATCTTCATTGTTCATGTTCTTGAATTTTTATGCTTTTGATCAAGTGGGTTTTGATTGATTTGGCTTTATTTGTTAGTTTTGTTGATTTGTTTTGATTGATTATTGTTAGTTGATGTTTATTGGTTGTTTTGGATTAATCTTTCATTTGATTTTGATTAATTTAAGGATAAATTGTTGTTACTGTATATCCCATGTTCTTCGGGTTCGTTGCATCTGTTTCTGTTTTTTCCCAGATCCAAAGAAACTTGTTCATTCGGAACTTTAAGAGTTCCGGATCAAGCCTTCATTCGGAAGTCCGAAGTTCCGAGTCAAGGAACCTTCATTCGGAAGTTTGGAAGGTCCTTCATTCGGAAGTTTGCAAGTTCCGAATCAAGGAACCTTCATTCGGAAGTTTTGATGTTCCGAGTCAAGGTCCTTCATTCGGAAGTTTTTGATGTTCTGAGTCAAGGTCATTCATTCGGAAGTTTTGATGTTCCGACTCAATTGCATTCATTCGGAAGTTTTAATCTTCTGAATCAAGGTTCTTTCTATTTTTATTTTTAAGTTTTCTTCTTTTAATTTCAAGTTTTATTCTTCCCATCTTTTTCTTTATTTGAATTTTTATTCACTTTTCTTTTAATTTAAGTTTTTATTTGCATCATTTACTTTATGTTAAGTTTTAATTTTACGTACTTTCATTTTTCGTCGTTTACTTTTAAAGTTTTAAATATCGCACTGTTTACATTTTAACTTGTTTTAGTGTTAATTTCTCGTCAATCATTATTTAATCTTGCTCATTTATTTTACCAAAACCAAAAATATTTGTTTCACCAAGAACAACTAATCTCAAACAATTAACGGGAGATCAATTCGATTAGACGCCGAGAATAACGAACTTTCAACATAAGAAAAAATCATTCTATTAAAATGGCGCCGCTGCCGGCTCTTTTCGTGAAGATCGAAGGTTTTTTGTGAGTGACGCGTTGGCTTTTGGGATCCTTTCACTTGTGAACGTTATTTTTCTTGTCAAAAATTTTCTAAAATCCAAAAACATTTGAAAAATCATAAAAAGCATTTCTTTTTCAAAGTTTTGCACCAAAAATATTCTTCTTGCTTATCTATCTTTCTTCATGGATTTTTATGTCCATTGCGTCCGGTGTGGGAAACAATTATCTGGGGACAACTCTTGCCAATGGTGCACATGTGAGCGGTGCGGAAACGATATCGACTACACACAATCCGGATTTTGTCCTTTGTGCAACTCGACTAATTCGTACTTTTTGAACCTACCTCCTGTTCCTCCGTGCATCTATTGTGGAAGCGATTCTCATTGGCATGTTTCGTGCCCGGTTCGATACCCGTATGGTCACGGGCAAGAACCGAGGTACAATTATGACAATGACAATAGCTATCCACAAGACGCACCTGATTTTTCTCCACACCCGGTTTGCAACAACTGTGGGGGTCCTCACGATACCTATTATTGTCAACCAATGAATTATTATGAGCAAAATCCGGATCCTCAGTTTTCTTCACCTATGGATTATTATGAACCAAACCCGGTTTCTAATTATTCCCAACCGATGAACAACTATGAGCCACAACCTTGCTATAATTCATGTTTTCAACACTATGAGCCCCCACCGCACTCACTCGATCATCAGCCTCGTCACGGGATGAGTTACCAAGAACCAATTGTCGATCTTGCTACAGCTTTTCAAGCACAATCAAAAGAGCTTTTACACACGCTGTGAACTTGTATGGAGTCATGTTTACAGCCGCAAGATCAGACGAGTACTCATATCACTGAGCATATTATTGGCCCTATAGATAATGAGGAGAGTGATGACGATATTGAGGTTATTTTCGACGAGGAGGAATTTCTAAAGCAAAATACTTCACTCCTTAGTGACGATAGTTTTCACATTCCTGAGATCGATGAGTTTCTTGCTATTGATACACCCGTGGAATACACATCTGGGTATTCTGATGAGGAAGGAGATATACTTTTTCTAGAAGATTTATTACACGATGACACTACACCTTCTATCCCAGAGGTGGAAAGATGTGAATCTACTAGAAAAGGGACGCAGGTGGAAGGTAATTGTTCTCATAATTCTCATATGATATTACCACCTCATCCTCCCACGTGCACACCCAAGCGGGTGATGTATCACTTTTACTCTACTCATTTTATACCAGGAAATGAGGATGAGTGCTTTGACCCGGGAGGTGACATTGATTATGCTATGATTGGTAACAATACGGCTTTACCGTTTGCTCAGCATCCATTGTCTTTGGGGCCTGGCAATGTGCTTACTACACCCAACTCACCTCCCGTGGATCTTGAATTCACATACTATACGTATGTTGAAAGGACCTTTCTCCCTATCAAGACTTATTCCCCCGCCTCTCCTTTGTTGATGTCCTCCGGGAACGAGGACAAGGTCTTTGATCCAGGTATCACATTCGAGGTTTCCCCATGGACCATTTAATTCGGGGACGAGTCAGGCTCGTGACACGGTCAACAAAAACAAGCGCTTTTTGGGAGGCAACCCAATTATCTATCTTATTTCACCATAAGTGTAGGGGGGAGCCCCGTTGGTGTTTCTTGTTCTCTTTCTTATCATATGCAGGGATTAGAGCTTCAAAGACACACTCTTGATGACTTTTGACGAACCGTGATTCCGTGTTCCCTTCTTCCCGGTTCTATCCTAAACTCTTTTCGATTCACTATTTTATATTTCTCAATATTAAAATAGGAATCTCTTTAGTTGTCTTTTCCTTAACGCGATTTAAACAAAGTGCACAATGTCCTAAGTGTAGGGGAGTTTACTCCCACATGCTTAAACATTGAGGACAATGTTTATATGAAGTGTAGGGGGGACTTCTATCGAAGTTAAGTGGTCTTTTCCTTGTATTTGCCCTCATTTTAACCGAAAAATCATTTTTTCGACATTTTTCAAAATTTTTAATCTATTTTGGCCTAGTTGTAGTTCCCATTATTTTTGCTATTTTTCTCTTATTTTAATAAAATGGTTTTAACAAGTTTAGTTATCTTAGATATATTAGGCCCGTTGTGAATATTTTGACTCAACCCGAGTTTACTTATCCAAGTTCACTCTAGCTAGTATCCTTAACCATGTAGACCTTAATTGGTTTATTAGGCTAAGCATCCACGAGTCTCATTCCTTGAGATTTTAAATTGTGGAGAACGAGAAATGATAGAGTTGGTTACAAGTTTGGTATTCTCTCATTAACTTATGTGAGTTAATTATGATCTTTTTCTCCCATCACTTGCTAATAAATTATCTGCAATAAGTAAGGTCGTACGATTTGAAAAGTTACTTAGCTTCTAGCCCAAGATCGTTTAAAAGTTGCTCGGTAATGACGAGAGTTCATAGCCAAGGCATAACTTATGAAGCGGGGCGCGAAGATTGGCGAGTCCGAAAAGGCCCTAACAAGGCATGAGGATTCCATTTTATTGCTGAAGATCCAAGGTGATGTGAAAAGCATTATTCCCAAAGTCAATATGAAGGATCAAGACTCACGACGAAAAGCAATCAACTCCCATAAAGATCATGGAGAAGTCTATCCGAAAAGACCCTAACAAGGTATGAGGATAAATAGATCCAAGTCCGAAAAGGAGGCGGATCGTTGTATCTCGAAATCCCAAATAGAGATTGAAGAAATAATCATGAAGTCGTGGTCAACAAAGTTGGAGTACCCCTCAAAAGTCTCCAAGTGAAGAAACTATATTATGATGAGAAGACCATTATCTCAAGAACGTCTCTCGAAGATATGAAGTTTGAAGTACATGCCAAATATCGGCCCGAGAAAGGTCTCAAATCGTGAACCGAGTTATGCCAAGATATGAGCTTTTTGATATCCCGAGAAGCAGTTTTAAGAGATTTTGTCCTTTAGCTAACTATTGATCAAATCGTCCTACTTTGCTTTCAGCCTTAATAAATTATCGGAATAAGTCAACAATGAATCCTCGTGATCATTCAAGACATCAATAAAATATAAGAGATACCCATAGGAATAAGGGAGTTTAAGTGATTAATTGAACCGCATGAGTAAATGTTTGTTATGCTAACTTGTACTAACAATGATCTTGTTTTTAAGCTTGGCATGGGGAACGTGAAACTTGAGGGTGATAAACATTCATGACACACAAGCCCTAATGTAAGTCTTAGATTTCTTTACATGTTTCTTCCTTGTTGCATCTTGTTATTTTCTATCTTTTCTTTAGTTGTTTAATAAAGGCCAAGGTAGGTTGATTATGATGGAAAGTGTAAACCTTGCTTTATCACTAAGCATTGCATGAGGGCATTGCAATGGTTAAGTGTAGGGGATTTGATAGGTGTGAAAACACCCATCTTTTCTACCACTTAACTACATTAAAACGGGACCTAAACGTATATTTTATGTCTTAAATGGCGAAATTATGCGTGGTTTGTGTTTTTATTGTGTTTCAGGGTCGAGAAGGTGAAAATTGGAGAAAACACGGCTTTCACGGGCTTTTATTGAAGTAAAAGACAAAAGACGAAGTCGAAAGATCAAGAGTGGAAAAAGAACGGAAGTCCAAGACCAATTCTGAAGATTTATCGAAGAAAAAGTCAAAAGATGGAAGTTTACCAAAAGCCGAAGAACTCAAGTATAATTTATTGAAGAATTACAAGACGAGTTCAAAGAAATCCCGAGCCAAAGTCATTATTGTCCAAGATTTAAGAAAATTAAAGAAAGGAGGGACCTAATGACGCAATTAAGGAAAAGAGGAAAGAGGGGAGGAAGCTTCCTTCCACTAATCCCTTCCTCCCCTATAAATACACAATATAGTCCATTTGTTGAAGTTGTTGGAGGCTTGACAAGCCTCTCTTCCCCATTTTCATTCTTCTTGTTCCTTAAATTTATGCACTTTAATTATCATGTAACGCACCTTTAATTCTCTTTTAATTCCAAGTAAGTTACCTTTAATTGTTGTTAATCTTTATCTTATTGCTTATCTCCTTCTTCCTTTCTTGTTTGATTTGTTCTTTATCTTCATTGTTCATGTTCTTGAATTTTTATGCTTTTGATCAAGTGGGTTTTGATTGATTTGGCTTTATTTGTTAGTTTTGTTTATTTGTTTTGATTGATTATTGTTAGTTGATGTTTATTGGTTGTTTTGGATTAATCTTTCATTTGATTTTGATTAATTTAAGGATAAATTGTTGTTACTGTATATCCCATGTTCTTCGGGTTCGTTGCATCTGTTTCTGTTTTTTCCAAGATCCAAAGAAACTTGTTCATTCGGAACTTTAAGAGTTCCGGATCAAGCCTTCATTCGGAAGTCCGAAGTTCCGAGTCAAGGAACCTTCATTCGGAAGTTTGGAAGGTCCTTCATTCGGAAGTTTGGAAGTTCCGAATCAAGGAACCTTCATTCGGAAGTTTTGATGTTCCGAGTCAAGGTCCTTCATTCGGAAGTTTTTGATGTTCCGAGTCAAGGTCATTCATTCGGAAGTTTTGATGTTCCGACTCAATTGCATTCATTCGGAAGTTTTAAACTTCCGAATCAAGGTTCTTTCTATTTTTATTTTTAAGTTTTCTTCTTTTAATTTCAAGTTTTATTCTTCCCATCTTTTTCTTTATTTGAATTTTTATTCACTTTTCTTTTAATTTAAGTTTTTATTTGCATCATTTACTTTATGTTAAGTTTTAATTTTACGTACTTTCATTTTTCGTCGTTTACTTTTAAAGTTTTAAATATCGCATTGTTTACATTTTAACTTGTTTTAGTGTTAATTTCTCGTCAATCATTATTTAATCTTGCTCATTTATTTTACCAAAACCAAAAATATTTGTTTCACCAAGAACAACTAATCTCACACAATTAACGGGAGATCAATTCGATTAGACACCGAGAATAACGAACTTTCAACATAAGAAAAAATCATTCTATTAACCCTAAAAACAATATGTCTACCCCAGAAGTAAACTCCTCCTCCTCCTCAACCCCCAACATCAAGATTCCCATGCTAGACCCAGACAAGTTGAGCTTTGGAAGTTTAACTTTGAGCAGTATCTACAAATCCATGACTACACCCTATGGGAAATTATTGAATATGGAAACACATTCAATAAAGCTCAAAAGATTGCAGCTGCCATCTTACAAAGAACAAATGTTCAAGGGTATACTAAAGAGGATCGAAGAGAAAAACCTAAAGATGGTAGAGCTGTCTCAACTGAGGATATAGCAAAGAGAAGGTGTGACATGAAAACCCTAAGCATTATGAAACTCTCTTTGGGACAAGAAAATCAGCACAAATATAGAAGCTATGAGTCTACAAAAGATCTTTGGGCAGCTCTTGAAGTTGATTATTATGGTAATGCTGGTACTGTACAATAGAAAAAGAAGCAACTCTTGCATGAGTATGCTGTTTCTAAAGCTCAATCCAATGAGAAGCTAAGTAGTGTGAGAAGCAGACTTCTTGACATTACAAGCAAGTTGTCATTCATGGGAACAGTGCTTGGTGATGTTGATATCATCGCTACTTTTCTTAAAAGTCTTGGTGATGCATGGAAGATTGAAGCAAGATCTATAATTGCTAATAACACTCACAAAAGTTCTACTTTTAATGATGTTTACAATAAACTGAGGCTGGTGGAGAATGAAACTCTTTTAGATCATGGAAACAAGTCTACCAATGGAAACATGGCCTTCTTCTCACATAGTGAAGGTCAATTTGATCAAAAGGAGTCATACATGTACCCCGTTACTGGATCAACTTGTGTCAACGCTGGATCAAAACCTGTCAACGCCACATATTCAGACGTTGACACATACAAAGTTGACTCACCAAGAATTAAACTTGCTGGTATTGATCTAGATACTGTGTGTGCATACATTGCTTCATTGCCTAATGGTTTAGTGATTACATATGAGGACCTTGAGCAAATTAGTGATGAACATTTGGAGGAGATGGACATAAAGTGGAATATAGCTCTTGCAAGTATAAGAGCAAACATATGGAATAGAAGATTCACGAAGAATATGACTTTTAATGCTAAGGACACTGTTGGATTTGATAAATCCAAGGTTGAGTGTTACAATTGTCATCGTATGGGACACTTTATGAGCGAATGCAGATCTCCAAGAAGATCTAATGCTGGAAAACCCTCAAGCCAAATCATTAAGGCTCAGGATTCCAAAGCCATGGTTGCAATGCAAGAAATTGATGGTGTTGGATGGGATTGGAGCTATTTGGCTAAGGATGAGGAAGAGAACAAAGCTTTGGTTGCAGAAAAGGAAGAAGAAGAGCATGTTCACTATGCTCTCATGGCATACTCCTCATCTTCATCAGAAAATGAGGTATATGATGATGCATTTTGTAGTAAGGGTTGTCGTCTAAATACTAAAAAACTTAACAAAGAAGTGTTAAAATTGTCAACAGATGTGGTTAATGAAAGATGCAAGTTGTCTAACTATCAACTTGCTCTTACTCAAACTGAAAAGACTGTAGCTGAGTATAAGAAAATGGAGCTTGACCTAAAATATCAAATCAATATTTTAAAACATGATTTAAATTCTAGTATTGATATTAGAAACATCATGGAGAGAGTCAATGCTGAATTACAGGCTAAGTTAGATGAGGCTATCAAAAATAAGGATAATGATGTAGGATCGTATTTTCTAAGGATTATGCATGTATGGATTAATCTATTGAATGGATTGTAGGGGAAGAACTTAGAGAGAGAAAGAAGAGAGAGAAAGGAGAGGAAATAAGAAAGAAAGATGGAATTGATGAAATGAAAAGTGTTCAACCCCTCCTAACATGCTTGGAGAGGGTTTATATAGCCCACCCTACATGTGGGCTATATGGGCTATATTGGATCACGAGCCCAATATCATTGGAGTAACCGATCCTTTCTAAATACGTAAAAACGTATTTCCAACAATCTCCCCCAAAGGGAGGTCACTCCAAGTTACAATGTCCTAAATAGTCTATAGCTCGTGATCTATGCTAATAATGATGTGACCGAGACTTTCCTTGGAAAAACGTATTGTGATACCCTAGAACCGAGGTCACTTACATTACCCTAAATTACGCTTATTTTTGAAATTTTTAATAAATTTTATTTGCTATATATTTTATCATTTTGGTTGAAACCGATATTCGAGGTTATAATTTTGATGATTGACGATTTAAGAAGAACGATAACGAATACAATCCCGATGGATGCCCAAATTTCTATGATTATTGTCGTTTTAGCGATGTTGTAATTTTTCGAGAATTTTACTTTCGGTTCGTGTTAAGTCGAGTCGGGAGAATTTTATTGCTTTCCGGGTACATTTAAAGTGTCCTAAAAATATTTTGGAGTGTTCGGGATGATCCACGACTCCCGTAAAATTTTCCAAAATGACTAGTGAGTCAATCCCGTAAACATATGAGGACGTTTTTGCTTAAGGACAAAAGAAAGGTGAAATTGCACCCAAGGTCCCTCCCATTTTACAAAAAGGACAAGTGAAACACACACTAAACATTTTTCACTCCAAAAATTTTCACCATCCTCCCTTTTCTCTCTATAGGCCGCCGGCCATACCACACCACCACCACCACCACATTCAAATTTCTTGGTTTTTGATTAATTCTAATTAAAGACCACATCTTAAAAACCTTTTGTAAGTGTTAATCCATGGTTTAATCCAACATGCATTAAAATGATTTTTCCAAAAATTAAAAGATTTTTCAAAAGTTTATTTTGATGTTAATTAGGCATTTGCATGTTTAATTCAAGTATGGATGATGTTAAATCACTAAACAAATCAACCAAAATCAATTTGGTTGATGGGTTTTGATCACCCAAACCCCACGGCTCAAGGGGGGTGTTGGGGGGATCATGGTGGTTGTTGTTTTGATGATGGATATTGTATGTATACTTGTTTTTACATGTTTTTAAATGGGTAAAACCATTTGCATGTTTAATTTTGTGATTGGGTTTTATGATGATTTTGATTAATAGGGGTTTAGGACTGATTAGAGTGTTTGAGTATGATTAGGAGTGCTTAGGTTGATGTCTAGTGTCGATAAATGGGTTTGGAAACGAGCGTTGGAATGATTTTGGTATAGGTGATTTTAGGCAGAAAGTTTGAGGTGTTTTCGTAAAAATTATATTGTAAACAAGTCTTGTGATTAGCATAGAGTTGTAGAGAGTCTTCTTAGCTTCGATTTGGTATAAGATAGAGCTTACGACTCCTAACGAGTCAAAAGTTACAATGTTTTGAAATTCGTGTACCGGGAGATGAAAACCGTCATAATCCGAAATTATGCTTGGTTTTAGGTCAAATCCCGGGGACTATAGGTTTAGTTTGGTAAATGGCAAAGGTTGATTTTTGGTCTCAAACCTGCATATTTGAGTCTATTATAAGACTTAGGTGTCAAATGGGTCAATGGAATATTTTAAATGGGTCAAATGAGTCCGACTTGGTCAAAGTACAATTTCAGTCCGAAAAACGTAGTTTTGGTAAAGTGTTGAGTAACGGGTCGTAAAAGCGAAAACTTTTAATGGGATTAAATATGTGTTTTCTACAGGTCTTAAGGTATTTTTGAGAATTTTCCCAATTTTTATAAAAAGGTAAGTCTAGTAAAACAGTCCGTACTTTTGGTAAGTATCGGCGAAAAATGCGTAAAAAAATGAATAACGTTAATAACATGGACGAATGGTATAAAACGAGTAACACTTGTTTGTTTTGTTTTGGCGTGAGTTGTAATTATCACAAGTGACTAATATGTATGTATTATATACAGTACCTTAAGGTTTATAAATGAGATTACTCATTACGCGTTATTGGTTTGATAGGTGTTGATTTCCCCGGGCATCCTCATCGTCTTCAGTGACCGTCATCGAATCGTCGACTACTTGTTATATAAGGTGTGAATTTATAGCCTCGCTTATTATTGTTTTAAACTGTTTTACCCGCGAGGGAAATGCATGCTAGTTTTCAAAATGAACATATGTCATGAATGATTGTTGGACCCGAATGTTGCCTTTGAAATTGTGTTGAGTACCTAGTTGCAAAAGTCCCTAATTTCATGAACTATTAACTATTGTTTAATCCTAGCGTGGATTAGAAATATCCGCTTATACAAAGTGATAGTACTATGGGGTTGACTACCCTATCCGAGACGAGGGCTAGTACGTTGATACCCCCTGCGGACGGATAATTTGTGATAAGAGATAAGGTATAATTGCAACTGATGCCTTAGTAGGGGCACTGGTTTCATCTGAATCACGCCGGTAATTATTACGCGGGTGATTGAGTTAACGGTTTAGTGTCATGAGCTTAAACACAATTGTCAGAACCTTGAATATAGATTGTTTGATCGACAAGTCTATGAATGATCGTGAATGGTTTTTATTACACATATGTTCAAAATGAATTGTAAAACCTATGAATTCCACTCAACGTTTTTGTTGACCAAATTTAGCATGTGTTTCAGGTAACCGATGAAGTGTAGCAAGGAGCATGCATTGGATGGAAGTTGTGTGGGGGGCTTGGAGTCTACTTGTTTTTCCTCCCATTATTACTTGAACATTTTTAACTTTAATGTAATGTTGTTGTGAAAACTGTATCTTTTGGGGTTGAGATTCATGGGGACCGAAAAGCAAACTCTGTTGTATCATTTGGGGTTGGAAAACCGTAGACATGTAACTTTTTAACAATTTTTAATTTAAGTTTAAACTTTGACGTCTCTTTGGAGTCGTTCGATATATCTTGTGTGCGATGATAACTTCCTAGCACCCTAATGTTGTAGTTCCGCTGCGCATAGCATTTGGTGGGGTGTTAGAGATTGGTATCAGAGCCATGAGTTATAGAGAACTAGGTCGTTTTGAAAATTCATAAACTATAACTTTTGGTGTCGTAAGAAATTGTCCAAGCGCACACAACTATCCTACATGGCTCCGGTAAGGTTTATTTTTGTATTCATGGCATTGATGTATACTTTTGAGTTGAATTATATATGTGGGTATTTATTACGTAGATATGCAACTACTATATGTAAACGTTGAAATTATACGTGGAATACCCGATACCGTAATTCTTGTACTACTTATGCATGAGCATCATATTATCGCATTTTGGGCATGTGTACCACCTTTGCATTGCATTTGCATGCATGTATTTAAAAATATTGAATAGTAATCTTACGTACCCTCCAAAATTCTCTGTTATTGAAGGAATGGCCGAGGTACCGCCTAACGGAAATGGAGACGATTATGTCGTAGGACATGAAGGGGGACCGTTTCCTCCGAACCCGCCGAATAATGACAATGGATGGATCGCTCCAGAAGAAGCGGTAGAGCCGGGAAATGACAGTGACAAAAGTGACGTGGACAACTTTAGTATCAGTAGCGATGGTAGTGAGGATTCTAAGGAAGAGCCCGAGGAACCGGTGGATGATGGAATTCCCGAGAACGCTGTCGGTCAGACCGAACCTGAATTATTTCAATCTCCAAATTCGCCAAAAGGTTATGAAGTGCCTCCGACTGACCGATATGAGCAGCAACCCGTTCAGCGCCCGATGGACAATTGTAAGGACTACCTGAGGACAGTGCCAGGGTTTATTCGAGTAGGTAATGGGAGTGGTGCAGAATCCAGCAATACATCTAAATCACAATCTATTCATGAGAATATCGCGAGGGTCTATTTTCCGAGACCAAGACACTATTGGGACCCCGAGGGTCGTTTGAGGAGGATGGATAGGTTGATGTATGAGCGGTTTGTGGTGGAGACCAGGGTAATCAACAGATTCGACGAGAATGAAAGGGTACACCAAAGGCTATTGGCAAGAACTTCAAGGATTGAGTTTGATGGAAATGCAAACAAGAGTGATATCAACAGTCTGAGATCGATGATAGCGAACTTGAGCGCCAGTCTTGAACGAGATAGGGAAGATCAAGCGAGATTGACTAGGATGCAGAGTTGGGAGCATCGAGTGAGAGCATCCTTGCCCCCAGATTGGAGATTTATGGACGACTTGGAAATGGAAGCTAATGGTTTCATGGTCCAGCCACCTGCCAGAGGTGTTTGTATCACTGTAGGAAATCATGTAGCAGTTGAGTGTGGGTCTACGTCTGGGACGAAGAAGGCGACTGAATGTGGGCCGAACGACAAAGGAAAGAGGAAGATGGATGAAGTGCACGAGGAAGACAGCGACGAAGAACCCGAGGAGGATGATGATGAACCACCATCCAAGAGGTCGTGTGGATCACCACATGACTAGTTGCTTGTATTGTACTTTATCTTTGATCGTTGTAATAGAACTATTTTAGACTTTTGTATGATGGCATTGTGACGAAAAACTTGAGGACTTAAGTTTTATGGTGAATGGTTGTAGTGGCAATACTTGTCACAATTTTGGTTGATTATCAATACAATCCATGTTTACCTTTCATGATCTGTGATATGTCTTTAATTTGATCTTTTGTGATGTGAATTGATGAATATTAGTAACCTTGTAGCGATGTGTCGTTGTATTTATATTATGTCTTGAAAGAGAAATCTATCTTAATCTTGATGTGTATACTTACATTGTTTTTCTATTTTCTCTGTCTTTGCAGAGAGGTGTAATTGAGAACGCACCATGCCTCAAAAGTTAACAGCAACCCGTGTGAACACGATGATTCAGGAAGCCATTGCGAATGCGCTAGACGCAGATCGAGCAGAGAGAAACCCAGATCAAGGCAGAAATGTGGGGAGACAGCAAGCCCCGAGAGAGTGTACTTACTCTAGTTTTATGAAATGCGGTCCCACGCAGTTTCGTGGAACTGGTGGAGCTCTAGAACTCAGGAGATGGTTAGAAAAGGTCAAGAGTACTTTTGAGATTAGTGGTTGTTCAGAGGCGAACAAGGTCAAGTTTGTGGCTGCTACTTTTCTTGATGACGCATTGAATTGGTGGAACATCCAAGTAGCCACTGTTGGGTTAGCAGTAGCGAATGCAAGAACTTGGACTGCTACTAAGGCCCTTTTGACCAAGAAGTTCTGTCCTGAAGAGGAGCTGGGTCAATTGGAAGATGAGTTGAGGCACCTGACTTTGAGAAACAACGATATCACTGCCTACACCAGGAGGTTTAATGAATTAAGCCGTCTGTGTCCCGATGCCTTTGCCGATGATAGCAAGAAGATGAAACAGTACATCAAAGGTCTGTCCAGTAATATCAAGGGTGAAACGACTTAATCTAAGCCTGGGTCGTTTGATGAAGCGGTCCTAATGGCTCACGCGTTGATGGACGTCAAACTACAAGACAAGAAGAACTTCATTGCTGAAGGAAACAAGAGGAAGTGGGAGGCAGCACAGAGCAATCAATCCCAGGGTCAAAGCCGAGGTGGAAACTGTAGCAATCAGGGTCAGAACCGCAGTCAGCAGTTCAACCAGCGCAGGAATGATGGGATGAGAGCTGTTACAAACCCCAGAGGAGCGAAGGTGAATCCCCACTGTGGTCGATGCAACTTGTACCATGTAGGGAGTTTCCCACCTGCGTGCGGCAAATGTGGAAAAGCGGGTCACAGGATGTCAGATTGCCGAACAAAGGGAGTAGCTACTGCGGCGATGCTACGAGAGTGATGGGTTGTTATGGATGTGGAGAAAGATGCCATAAGCAAGGAAATTGCCCGAAGGCTGGGAACAGGCAAGGAGGTAACAATGCTGCTGCCGTGTATCAAGTAGGGACGGTTGATAAACCACAAGGTCCTAACGTGGTTACCGGTACGTTTTTGCTAGACGCTTGTTATGCTAGTATATTGTTTGATTCTGGTTTCGACAAGCGTTTCGTAGATGTTGAATTTAGTCGTCATATCGATAGAAAACCGGTATTGTTAACGACTAGTTATAACGTGGAATTAGCCGATGGGAAAATCGTTAGTACGAATTCTATACTGAAAGGGTGTACCTTGAAGTTAGGAAATTACGCTTTTGAAATCGACTTAATGCCCATAGAGCTAGGATCGTTCGATGTGATCGTAGGAATGGATTGGCTGATGGCGCATAGTGCTGTGATCGTTTGTGGAGGGAGATTAGTTCAGATCCCGTTGAGGAATAGAGTCTTGACTGTGAAGGGAGATGAATGCACTTCTCGTTTGAAAGTGATTTCTTGTTTGAAAATGATGAAGTATGTAGAAGATGGATGCGATGTGTTTTTGGCACAAGTTTCTAGTGATGGTGACTTAGAGGCGAAGTTAGAAGAGGTACCTGTAATCTGCGAATATCCGGAAGTTTTTCCAGACTAGTTGTCGGGTTTACCAGCCACCCGTGAGGTCGAGTTTCGAATCGATTTGGTGCCGGGAGCTGCACCAGTTGCGCGTGCGCCCTATCGATTAGCACCATCAGAGTTAAAGGAGTTATCGGATCAACTGAAGGAGTTGATGGATAAGGGATTTATTAGTCCGAGCTCATCACCATGGGGAGCGCCAGTGTTGTTTGTAAAGAAGAAAGATGGATCATTTCGGATGTGTATTGACTATAGAGAACTCAACAAGCTGACGGTTAAGAATCGGTATCCATTACCGAGGATTGATGATCTGTTTGATCAATTACAAGGTTCCTGTGTACACTCAAAGATCGACTTGAGGTCAGGGTATCATCAACTGCGTGTGAGAGAGGAGGATATTTCTATAACTACCTTTCGTACGCGGTATGGACACTTCGAATTTTGAGTGATGCCGTTTGGGTTGACAAACGCGCCTGCTGTATTCATGGACCTTATGAATCGAGTATGCAAGCCGTATCTAGATAAGTTTGTCATTGGTTTTATCGATGATATACTTATTTACTCTAAGAGTAAGGAAGAGCACGAGAAGCACATGAGAAAGATATTGGATCTGCTGAAGAAAGAGAAGCTGTATGCGAAGTTCTCGAAGTGTGAGTTTTGGTTAGAGTCTGTGCAATTCCTTGGTCACGTAATTGATAGAAAAGGAGTTCGCGTGGATCCTGCCAAGGTCGAAGCGATTAGGGAATGGTCGGCACCGACAACGCTGACTGAAGTTCGACAATTCCTTGGTTTAGCTGGGTATTATCGGAGATTCATTGAAGGATTTTTGTTGATTGCGAAGCCATTGACAAAGCTTACCGAGAAGAATAGAGTGTATGAATGGGGAACTGAGGAAGAATTCGCTTTCAAAACACTCAAGGACAAGTTATGTTCCGCCCTGATATTGTCACTACCTGAAGGAACCGAAGACTTTGTAGTGTATTATGACGCATCTCGTGTTGATGCAGCGTGAGAAGGTGATTGCTTACGCGTCGAGACAACTGAGGAAGAATGAGGAGAAATACACGACGCATGATTTAGAATTAGGATCTGTGGTTTTTGCGTTGAAATTGTGGAGACATTATTTGTATGGGACGAAGTGTGTTGTATTCACTAACCACAAGAGTTTGCAGCACATTTTAGATCAAAAGGAGTTGAACATGAGATAGAGACGATGGGTAGAATTACTGAGTGACTATGACTGTGAAATTCGCTACCATCCTGGTAAGGCGAATGTCGTAGCAGATGCACTTAGTAGGAAGGATCGAGAGAAACCTTTGAGAGTCAGAGCTTTAGTGATGACTGAGAGTGTTGATTTAACCGAAACTATAATGAAGGCTCAAGAGAGGGGATTAATGAAAGAGAATGTTGATGCTGAGAATTTGGGAAGAATGTTGAAACCTCTTTTTGTGGTTAGGTCAGACGGGCTGAGATATTTCGAGAATCGGATTTGGTTACCGTTGTGTCCATCCGAGGAAGGAAAGCCTGGAGTACGAGATTTGGTTATGAACGAGTCTCATAAGTCGAAGTACTCGATACATCCTGGATCGGATAAAATGTATCATGACCTGAAGAAAGTCTATTGGTGGCCGAATATGAAGGCGGATATTGCTCGTTACGTTGGTAAGTGTTTGACTTGTGCAAAGGTTAAAGCCGAACATAAGAAGCCGTCTGGGCTGTTGGTACAACCAGAGATCCCAGAATGGAAATGGGAGAGAATCGCTATGGATTTCGTGACGGGTTTACCCAGAACTCCTAGTGGATGTGATATGATTTGGGTAATAGTGGATACATTGACTAAATCTGCTCATTTCTTACCTATGAAGAAGACGAACAGTATGGAAAAGCTGGCCAGTGTTTACGTGAAGGAGATCGTTTGCAGACATGGAGTACCTTTATCGATCATTTCGGATCGCGATAGTAGGTTTACTTCGGAATTTTGGAAATCGATTCAACGTACGATGGGCACTGAATTGAGTTTGAGCATGGCTTATCATCCGGAGACTGATGGCCAGAGTGAACGCACTATTCAGACGATGGAGGACATGCTCCGAGCATGCGTGATTGATTTTGGAGGATGTTGGGAACGCCACTTGCCTTTAGTGGAGTTTTCGTATAATAATAGTTACCATGCGAGCATCAAGGCTGCACCGTTCGAGGCGTTGTATGGAAGGAAGTGTAGATCACCTGTGTGTTGGATTGAAGTAGGAGAAAGTCAATTGACTGGACCCGAAATGGTTTTAGAGACGACAGAGAAGATTGTGCAAATCAAGAACCGATTACTTGCTGCGAGAAGCCGACAGAAGAGTTATGCCGATAACAGAAGAAAACCCTTGGAATTTGAAGTCGGAGATATGGTTATGCTTAAGGTTTCGCCGTGGAAGGGTGTAATTCGTTTTGGGAAGAAAGGAAAGTTGAGTCCGAGGTATATTGGACCATTTAAGATCGTTAAACGAATTGGACCAGTAGCGTATAAGTTAGAGTTGCCGAGCGAGCTTAGTGCTATTCACGACACATTTCACGTATCAAATCTGAAGAAGAGTTTGGCGGATAAGGAATTGGTGATTCCTTTGGACGAGATTCAATTGGACGACAAAATGCATTTCGTGGAAGAACCCGTGGAAATTATGGACCGAGAGGTCAAGAGGCTGAAGCATAATAGAATTCCCATTGTGAAAGTTTGATGGAATTCTAGGCGTGGACCGGAATACACTTGGGAACGTGATGACTTTTTCAAGGAAAGGTATCCTCATCTGTTCCAGCGGCACAAAATGTGAGTATAAGAAGAGGCGAGCGCCGGGACGTCGCTCTCTTTAAGGAGGGGTGGATGTGATACCCTAGAACCGAGGTCACTTACATTACCCTAAATTACGATTATTTTTGAAATTTTTAATAAATTTTATTTGCTATATATTTTATCATTTTGGTTGAAACCGATATTCGAGGTTATAATTTTGACGATTGACGATTTAAGAAGAACGATGACGAATACGATCCCGATGGATGCCCAAATTTCTATGATTATTGTCGTTTTAGCGATGTTGTAATTTTTCGAGAATTTTACTTTCGGTTCGTGTTAAGTCGGGTCGGGTGAGTTTTATTGCTTTCCGGGTACATTTAAAGTGTCCTAAAAATATTTTGGAGTGTTTGGGATGATCCCCGACTCCCGTAAAATTTTCCAAAATGACTAGTGAGTCAATCTCGTAAACATATGAGGACGTTTTTGCTTAAGGACAAAAGAAAGGTGAAATTGCACCCAAGGTCCCTCCCATTTTACAAAAAGGACAAGTGAAACACACACTAAACATTTTTCACTCCAAAAATTTTCACCATCCTCCCTTTTCTCTCTATCGGCCACCGGCCATACCACACCACCACCACCACCACATTCAAATTTCTTGGTTTTTGATTAATTCTAATTAAAGACCACATCTTAAAAACCTTTTGTAAGTGTTAATCCATGGTTTAATCCAACATGCATTAACATGATTTTTCCAAAAATTAAAAGATTTTTCAAAAGTTTATTTTGATGTTAATTAGGCATTTGCATGTTTAATTCAAGTATGGATGATGTTAAATCACTAAATAAATCAACTAAAATCAATTTGGTTGATGGGTTTTGATCACCCAAACCCCACGGCTCAAGGGGGTGTTTGGGGGATCATGGTGGTTGTTGTTTTGATTATGGATATTGTATGTATACTTGTTTTTACATGTTTTTAAATGGGTAAAACCATTTGCATGTTTAATTTTGTGATTGGGTTTTATGATGATTTTGATTAATAGGGGTTTAGGACTGATTAGAGTGTTTGAGTATGATTAGGAGTGCTTAGGTTGATGTCTAGTGTCGATAAATGGGTTTGGAAACGAGCGTTGGAATGATTTTGGTATAGGTGATTTTAGGCAGAAAGTTTGAGGTGTTTTCGTAAAAATTATTTTGTAAACAGGTCTTGTGATTAGGATAGAGTTGTAGAGCGTCTTCTTAGCTTCGATTTGGTATAAGATAGAGCTTACGACTCCTAACGAGTCAAAAGTTACGATGTTTTGAAATTCGTGTACCGGGAGATGAAAACCGTCATAATCCGAAATTATGCTTGGTTTTAGGTCAAATCCCGGGGACTATAGGTTTAGTTTGGTAAATGGTCAAAGGTTTATTTTTTGTCTCAAACCTGCATATTTGAGTCTATTATAAGACTTAGGTGTCAAATGGGTCAATGGAATATTTTAAAGGGGTCAAATGAGTCCGACTTGGTCAAAGTACAATTTCAGTCCGAAAAACGTAGTTTTGGTAAAGTGTTGAGTAACGGGTCGTAAAAGCGAAAACTTTTAATGGGATTAAATATGTGTTTTATACAGGTCTTAAGGTATTTTTGGGAATTTTCCCAATTTTTATAAAAAGGTTTAAGTCTAGTAAAACAGTCCGTACTTTTGGTAAGTATCGGCGAAAAATGCGTAAAAAATGAATAACGTTAATAACATGGACGAATGGTATAAAACGAGTAACACTTGTTTGTTTTGTTTTGGCGTGAGTTGTAATTATCACAAGTGACTAATATGTATGTATTATATACAGTACCTTAAGGTTTATAAATGAGATTACTCATTACGCGTTATTTGTTTGATAGGTGTTGATTTCCCCGGGCATCCTCATCGTCGTCAGTGACCGTCATCGAATCGTCGACTACTTGTTATATAAGGTGTGAATTTATAGCCTCGCTTATTATTGTTTTAAACTGTTTTACCCGCGAGGGAAATGCATGCTAGTTTTCAAAATGAACATATGTCATGAATGATTGTTGGACCCGAATGTTGCCTTTGAAATTGTGTTGAGTACCTAGTTGCAAAAGGCCCTAATTTCATGAACTATTAACTATTGTTTAATCCTAGCGTGGATTAGAAATAGCCGCTTATACAAAGTGATAGTACTATGGGGTTGACTACCCTATCCGAGACGAGGGCTAGTACGTTGATACCCCTTGCGGACGGATAATTTGTGATAAGAGATAAGGTATAATTGCAACTGATGCCTTAGTAGGGGCACTGGTTTCATCTGAATCACGTCGGTAATTATTACGCGGGTGATTGAGTTAACGGTTTAGTGTCATGAGCTTAAACACAATTGTCAGAACCTTGAATATAGATTGTTTGATCGACAAGTCTATGAATGATCGTGAATGGTTTTTATTACACATATGTTTAAAAGGAATTGTAAAACCTATGAATTCCACTCAACGTTTTTGTTGACCAAATTTAGCATGTGTTTCAGGTAACCGATGAAGTGTAGCAAGGAGCATGCATTGGATGGAAGTTGTGTGTGGGGCTTGGAGTCTACTTGTTTTTCCTCCCATTATTACTTGAACATTTTTAACTTTAATGTCATGTTGTTGTGAAAACTGTATCTTTTGGGGTTGAGATTCATGGGGACCGAAACGCAAACTCTGTTGTATCATTTGGGGTTGGAAAACCGTAGACATGTAACTTTTTAACAATTTTTAATTTAAGTTTAAACTTTGACGTCTCTTTGGAGTCGTTCGATATATCTTGTGTGTGATGATAACTGCCTAGCACCCAAATGTTGTAGTTCCGCTGCGCATAGCATTTGGTGGGGTGTTAGACGTATTTCCAACAATCTCCCCCAAAGGGAGGTCACACCATTTTACAAAATCTTAAACCTAGCATACTATGCTTGAGTCTTCGATCTTGTTCTTGTGAATATGATTGATGTGATCTTTGACTTTAATCTTGAGCATGTTTCCTTGCCTTGACCTTGTGCATTCATCACTTGTGATATTCGCCTCCTCGTGACTTCATGATCCACATACTTATACTTTTATAAATTCTTGAAAGCTTTAGAGTTTGATACAACGGAAGACTTGACTCTTATACTTTCTTGAATTTGTTGAAGTATTAAGTGCATACAGTATAAGCATGTGTTGACGACTTCTTCTGGATTGTACACCACAATGCCACCTTCTTGTTACGCTGCATAAGACAGTTAGCAACAAAACATATACACGGATGAAACATTTCATTCTAATTCGGTAGCATGTTACCTCCGGTCGATGAAGATCGTTGGACGATATAAAAATATCGTACTTGTGATAGGTAGCTCTAATTAAAGATCTCCTTGACAAGATTTCGTGGGTAAACCCATTCTCTTTATTCGACCATCCAAAGCTGACTGCGAACATAAAGAGTGAATCATTTGGATAATATTATCCGCATGATTTGAAGCCGTCAATTCATGTTCTTGGAACAAGTGAAATTCAATTAAGAACCGCACCATCGTTGCTTTCCAGTTGTCACGAGCTTGATTCGTATAGAATCTTGCAAGTTACCTACCAAGTGCTGTTTGAGGTTAACACTAGAAGGATTTCCACTCATCACTGTGAACACTAAGGTATCACTCTGAGTGTTCTGGCAAGATCACTAAGATATTGCATAGAGGCCTGGAACGTGTTTAAATTCATTTAAGAATTAAACCCATGTTGCTTTCCAGTTATCACAAGTTTGATTCATAAAGAATCGCACAAGTCACCTACCATGAGCTTTTTGATATTCGCTCAAGAAGGATTTACATCTTCATTGTAAATACTTTCGTATTACTCGGATGTTCAGGGAAGATCATGAAGATTTTGCGTAGGACTCTTAAAATATTTCTTACTTTTCAAAGTGTGTGAAGGAACAAGGAAATATGAAAGTGTGTCCTAATGAGATATTTGATGATCTCAAATGGCTCTAGACTCAATCGTGCATTTTGGATTTTAGTGATCGGAGGCTGGAGAGGAGTGCCACCATTTCAATACCAATTATTCGGAGTGAATAAATCAATAGATAATGCGTTGTCTCCGTGTGATTAAAACAAATATCTTTTGAGAGATATCTGAGTTAGCTGGGATGGGTTGTGCATTGCATCACTGGGTCTATGATGTCTGTCTTCAATATCAAGAATCATTAAACAATGATCTTAATAGCATATGTATTGACCCGGTTTCTGCCTAACTTGTAAAGAGGGCTTCTTTCTTTACACCCTTTATCTTTACAATTATTTTTCATTCTTCAACCCCTTCAATGCTTACCAATACGTCATCACTAGCACCTTGTTGTGATTGTTCCAGTGCTAACTTATGTACTTGGTCGGCATTCAGCTACGTTCACAATCTTTCTCCATCTTTCCTAAGGACTACTATTTCTAGCTATGGAATGTCCTTGCGAAGATTCCTCCGGTTCTAGAGGAATCTTTGGACTTTAACCTATCCTATCATCCTTATGTCACCACAATATTCACCGTCGTGAATAGAGATGTTTTGGGTAAGTGTATGTCACCATGAAATCCATTTTGAAGTGCAAATCCATTTTGCTCCCCCTTAACATATGCCACGATATCCGAAAACATTTCGCACATGTCGGGATGAGCTAGCACGTTAAGTTAAACCATTTGTGATTAATCATTTCCCATATTAAATCACATTTTCTCCCCCATATTAAAAATATTAACCCAATCGATGTTTTTAATATCAATTGATTTAATATAATTTTAAGATAATTTAGGAAGAAAAATGCAAAGCCAAGTATCTTCATGAATTACACAAGCTCCCTTCAAATTAATGAGGGTGTACTTGAAACGTAAAATAAATACCTTTTAAACACAAGTGTAAGGTATTTATCACGTGCAAAGATCATATATGATAATGTATTCACAAGATTAGCAATTTATGAGGTTGGACCTGAATGATGGAGAACATCATATGAAAGAAGCACATGGTTCTTGTTCACAAATGTTGGTCGCCTCATCACGTCTGAAGTTATCTCTTGACTCCATGTGTACGATTGATATCGTTGTCTTGACACCAACATGTGAACTTGGCACTTTCGGCGTCAAAGATTCTTAATGCTGGACAATTGCTCCCCCTCAATTGTTGACCCGTCTTCTATTGAAAGAGCTGTAGTCGCCGTTTGATTAGTCACATCGTCGAGTATGTAGATATCAATTGTAAATTGCTACGGTTGGTGGAGATGATAACTTCATAAAGACAAGATTTCTCTTGTTTTAACAAATAAATACACTGACACGTACATAAATTCGTGTTAGATTGTGTTATTACGTAAACACAATCCCTTACATGGTTATAAAGTAAACGATGCCCGAGAAAATTAATTCCCGTTGTTGAGTCAAAGCTTTCCGGTGAAATGCTTGACTTGATTATGAAAAGCGGGTTACTATCTAAAATAATAGCAAACCATTTTGAGCATGTTTTAAAACATTTGAACTTCTGCTCGAACTTTATTTACAACCCCGTGTCATTATTGAATGACATTTCTAGTATCGTAAATATTATCGATTCCAGAAGACATGCTCTTTTTATCAAAACATTTTTTGAACACACAATTTTGAAAGATTTATAAAACCTTTTTGAGAAATTCTCGAAAAATTGTGTTCAACGTTTTGAAAACTAATTACTTGAGCTTAAGATGTTGAATATCTTGCAAAACGAGCTCAAGTCCGAGAAGTTGTAAACTTCCCGTTGTTAAGGATAAGTTTATCATCGGCGATAAACTTTCCTTTTAACTGAAGAACGAGTCCTAAGTTGACATTTACTTAGAAGTCGTTTTCTTGAGCTTGAAAAACTTTGAATGTTTTGACGTAAAGCTCATGACCGAGAAAGATGAATTTCTCGTTATGAGGAAAAGTTCTCTTATTTAAAAGATTCACTTTCCTTTCTGAGCTTAAAACTTGGAATGTTTTAATACAAGCTCATGACCGAGAAAATTTAATCTCCCGTTACGAGGATAATCTATCTTTAAAGATAAGCTTTCCTAAAATTAAAGTCCAAGTTACAGTCTGATATTTAACTGTAAGTCTTTGTGCATGAGCTTAAAAACTTCGTATGTTTTTAACATAAGCTCATACCCGAGAAAATTTTATTTCTCGTTGTGAGGATAAGTTTATCATCGGCGATAAACTTTCCTTTATTTGAAAATCGGGTCATCATCTGATATTTAATGAGGAGCCATATACACGAGCTTAAAACCTTTCAATGGTTTTAGGATAAGCTCGTGACCGAGAAAACTTAATTTCTCGTTTTGAGGGTAAGTTATCGTTGCGTAGATAAACTTCCCTGTCTCTGAACTCCGGGTCATCGTCTTTCATTTAACGAGGAGCCATATACACGAGCTTAAAACCGTTGAATAGTTTTAACGTAAGCTCGTGTCTGAGAAAAATTAATTTCTCGTTTTGAGGGTAAGTTATCGTTGCGTAGATAAACTTCCCTTTCTCTGAAGATCGGGTCACAGAAATGTAATTTGATTGTGAACCATTGTGCATGAGCTTAAAAACTTGGAATGTTTTTAATATAAGCCTATGCCCGAGAAAACTTAATTTCTCGTTGTTAGGATAAGTTTATCATTGGTGATAAACTTTCCTTTCTTTGAAGCACGGGTTACAATCTGTGATCCGACTGTAAGCCTTATACACGAGCTTAAATCCTTGGAATAGTTTTAATGTAAGCTCGTGTCCGAGAAAATTTATTTTCTCGTTTTGAGGATAAGTCATCATCGGGATGAAATTTCCTGTCTTTTTAGAGGGAGTTACAGTCTGTTATGTGACTGTAAGTCCTTTGGTAAGCTTAACCATGAATCCCATGAGACACTTGTTTCTCTGATATCTGCTTCTTCAGCAACCAAACTCTAAGACTGTCCTTAGTTGAACGATATACAACGATTGGACCGCTTCGTTCTTTTGGAACATCAATTTTGGTACCTGCATTCTCATTAGGAATTTGCATGCTTTGACATGGGTTAGCGATATCAATTTTAGAACCATGCGGGGATTCATAGTTTTCTTTTCTTGTGCCAGAGGTGGCCTGAGGGGATGATTAACTTGTCTTAGTTGGCAAACATTTCCTTTTATAGAAAACCTTAAGATCGGGCTTAAGTGATGTATCATCCTTTGCAATTTCCTCCCTAGTAGTCTTAGTAGAATCGGAGACAATCCTAGTTAAAGGGCACTCGTTTCCTACAAGAGTGAAAGTTCTACCAGTAGGGCGCCACACTTTACCAATGGGTTTGATTTTAGCAACCCACTGGGATTTAAGTCTAGCATGGGAGTTCACCTCATTAAGTAATTTCTTGATACAAGAATCATGATTTGCCATAAAGACACATTTTCTACATGTTTTACAAGTAGCATATTTAATGTCCGAGTAAGATCTAGAATTCCTGGACGATTGATTGAGACTCCTAGGATTTGACATGCTACGGTTAGCAGTGTTGGGTAATCTAGAAGGCATCTGTCTAGATTTGAAATTCCTATCTCTTACTTGTGTCTTTTGTTTAACTTCCCTCAGACCAGATTTATGGTGAACGTCATTTGAACTAGTTCTAGACGTGGTCTTGGTATTTTTAGAGAAACTAGAGGCAATCATGTTATTAGATCTTGCTAAAGCTGTTTTGGTCACATTGGGCCTAGTACCAGGAGTGACTGGTCTAGAAAGATGAACCAAATCTACTTGGGAGGCAAACCGCGGTCTCGAGGATTGTGGTTGCTCGGATCTAAATGCAGTCGGCTGTCTAACGAACTGATTTGTTGGCGGTTTCCCCGAGATTGATGGTTTTTCAAGCTTAGTGTCCACACTAGTTCCTTTAGTTTTCTTAAATCGTTTTTCAACGCAGCTATAGCAAAGACCTTTTCGTGTACTTGAGCTTTTAAGGTCTCATTTTCTTTGAGCAATTCATCTTGGGATGCCAACTTAGATTCAAGCAACTTAATTTGTCTCAAAAGATTATCCTTTTCAGATTTAGAACCTAGAACAATTTGATCCAATTTTCTTTCAAGAACAACGTTTGACTTTTCAAGTTTTTCAAAGTATGTTTCAAATTTCTCCGTTTTCTTTGAAAATTCAATTTTGGCATCCTCAAGCTCTTTGGATTGGTGAGCTAAAATGGTTTCAAGCTCTTCAGTCCTAGACACGGAATTGGTTAAAGAAGCAGTCATAAAACGAGTAGCAGGATTGTTAATTAGCGCATTCATTTCAGACAACATATGAAGAATATTATTTGTACCTGACATGCTACTTGGTTCCTGTTTTCCTCCTGATTCTATTCTCTTGTGACTGCTTCTTGTATCGTCTTGCAATATATGAAATTCTCCCTTTTGAAACGTCTAAGTCAACGATTCCATTTCGTTCGATGATAAATTCTTGGATCTTTTAACCCGGCCACAAAAACTTTTAACCCGTCAAATATTTTACCATGTTGGTTCTCTCGAAATACCCGCCTCAACACGATGTACCAAATCCAAATATATCGATTGACAACAATACAAAATTAACTAAACTAAAAAAAAATAAAAAAAAAAAAAAAAAAAAAAAATAACGTAACTAAAAATAAAAATAAAAAATCTGATATTTATTAAAAAAATATGATGTTTTAAACTATCTGATATTAAAAATATAAAAAAAAATCCGATATTTTAAACTATCTGATTTTTAAAAAAATAACTTAACTAAAAAATAGAAACTAAAAATAGAAAAATCTGATATTTTTAAAAGGAAAAAAACGTCTTTTGATTCACACACGTTACCCTCAATCACTTTATAATCACACGTGGCTGCTGTTCTTGTTTTCTCCGTCCCACTTTCTTAAATTGACCCAACCACCTTGGTAACTCCGTCTGACTTTTGCTCCTATATCTAACACAATCTCACAAATAGAAAAAAATGAATCCCACTTCTCTCACACAGATACGCAGTCACCTCAAAACTTCCGTCCACTAACTTTTTATCAATCTCAGCCACCAAAAAACACAATTCCTCCGTCTCTTTCTTTCAATCGCAGACCCCAAACAACAAATCTTAATCCATCTGATTAAATAAACCTACAGTCGCCTCGTTCCAAAAATCATATGAGCCTATATGAATCAAGCTCGAAGAATAATTAAAAAAAAACACGGCTTCAAGATCCTACTACAAAGGGTCTCGGGTAAGATTGCATGTAGGTTAATTTTGTGAGTCAACGAAATGAAGAAAGATTATAACATAATTGTTATCAATCTTCTTTTGGTTTTATTGTTTGGGTTTTGGGATCGATGACAGTTTTTTTTTCAAATGACTGAGATCTTGTTGAGTTGATGGTTGGGTGAGTCGAGGGTGGTTTGAGTCTGATGAGTTGATTTAGTTATGTGGGACTGTTGATGGGTGTATCTTGATTGTTGTTTTGTCGAGGCTATTTTTTTTGTTGGTGTTAGGTTGAGTCGGGGACGTGGTTGTTTAGGTATGAGTGTTGACGAGTCTGGTATAGATGAGGTTGGTGTGAGTCGAGTGTCTTTGGGTTGGCGAGGGTCGATTGTTTGTCGAGTCTTTGTGCAATAAACTTTGGTTTAGTGTGAGTGTCGTTCGTTTGAGTCGAGTTTTGGTGTCTAGAAGCCGAGAGTGTTTATTGTGTTTGGGTTTCAGAGACGAGGGAGTTCGAGGGTCAGATTTGGGAGGGTCTTGTGTGTTTTTGTTCGAGGGTCGTGATGAGACGAGGGTGTTGGTTTGACCGAGGGATGTTGGTTTCGAGTCTGGTTGAGAGTGTGAGGAGTTCGAGTCTGGTCTGTGTGTGTGTCTGATTTGGAGTTGAGTCTTTTGTTGACAAAAAAAATGAATCGAGAAGTGTTGGTCCTTTGTTTTTTAGGTTGAGGGTGTTGTGTGTCACAATGTTCAAAAACCCACCATTGCAATATTCAAAAAACCCACCATCACAATATTCAAAACTCACAACCCATCGCAATAACAGTTAAAAAAAACTTTTCATCGTAATGTTTAAACCACTTCCATCGGAATGTTCAAAAACTCACCATCGGAATGTCACAAATTTTTTTTGGCAGAGTTTCGTCTCAGTGAACCTTAATCCCGTCGCAATCACAATCGCAAAGTGCAATGTAACCCACGTCGGAATAAGGGTGTCAGAATGATTTGATCGCAAAGTAGAACCAATGGTTATTATGATCGGAATACAAACCTGGTGACGATACGATCGGAATACGGATAGGAATGAGTGAACCTTCTATCGGAATATATTAAAAAAAAAATTATGCATGCATCGGAATAACCAAAACAAAATGGATAAAGAAGATTAAAAATTGATACCAGGACAAGACCAAAAATTTGATACCAGGACAACAACTTGGATACCAGGACAAGACCAAAAAGTTAAAAATTGATACTTTTTAGAAAATAAAACTGATATTTTTCAAGAATGGAATATGAATATATAAAAAAAAATTGTGATCCGTGACCAAAGAAAGAATAAAATAAAAAATAAGATGAACTTTAAAAGAAAGAAAGAAAATAAAATTAAACTTTACCAAGACAATAGATTAAAAACGCGCCAATCCGAAGAATCAACCATGCTCTTGATACCAATTGTAGGATCGTATTTTCTAAGGATTAGGCATGCATGGATTAATCAAATGAATGGATTGTAAGGGAAGAACTTAGAGAGAGAAAGAAGAGAGAGAAAGGAGAGGAAATAAGAAAGAATGATGGAATTGATGAAATGAAAAGTGTTCAACCCTCCTAACATGCTAGGAGGGGGTTTATATAGCCCACCCTACGTGTGGGCTATATGGGCTATATTGGATCACGAGACCAATATCATTGGAGTGACCGATCCTTTCTAAATACGTAAAAACGTATTTCCAACAAATGTAGATCTTAAAATTCAGAGATTTGATAAAGCCTCACAAACCCTAGAAAAATGTGTTAGCGAACAAAGGGATTCTAGGGATATGACTGGGATTGGGATAAAAGAGTATGCTGGTGTTCCACCACCTGCTGGGAACTTCTATGGTGTCCAAAGAAAGGACTTATCTTGGACTGGTTTACCAGAACTCCAAGAAGAGGAATTTATTCCTCCACTAAGAGTTCTTACCCCAGTAGAGGAATATAGGCAGAAGTTGACTGATTTGGACCAATGGAAGAAAGCTAATACCTTGTTTGTTAAGGGTGGAATGCTTAGTGATAGCCCAAATGAGTCTACACCCATTAAAGTGACAAACCTAACCACTGGAAAGACTGTTGACCTTGGCTTAAACGTTGATAGAAAACCTAGTATTAAATATGCAGAAATATATAGAAAACCTAGGTCACCAAAAAGCATAATTAGTGATGATGGAACATGTTTCTTTTCTTCTAGACCTAGAGTTATGTCTAGAAAAGCCTGTTAAACTTGTGGATGTTTTTCACATTTAGCCAATAAGTGTGTCAATGCTTCAAAGGTCAACGCTGACAAAAAGTCAAACACTGTCAAACCCAAATCTTTTGTCCAGCAAAGTCCACAAGTTGTTAGACCAGCCCCATTCTTTACTAAAGGGTCTAATACTTATGGACAAAGACCTTTTCAGAAGACCAATACATGGTCTAATAGACAATGGGTTCTTGTAGCAAACCCTAGGTTCAACGCTGATAAGGGCAATTTCAGCATTGACAAGACCAAATCAAACGTTGATAGAAACGTTGCCAGACCAAATAATGGTAAATATTTGCAACCAAAAGGGAAAGGGTATAAAGCTTCTTCTAGCTTGACATGGAGACCTAAGCAAGATCAAAACCCTAATTCAGATGGGATTTCTATGACTTGTAACAGATTTAATTATATTTCAAAGGTCATAACAAAACCAATTGGGGTTAACTGGGTGTTTAATCCAAAAAGGGATGAACAAGGGGTTGTTATGAGGACTAAGTCTGTTCTTGTTGAACAACCAAATGAATCCAAGTCTGCTCAAGCTTGGGTTCCCAAAGAAAACTAATTTGTTTTCTTTATGTGCAGGGCATTCAAAAGCAGGTTAATGATTATGGCTATTGGGATAGTAGATGCTCTAGGCACATGACTGGGAAGGAAGATTATCTCACAAACTTCACTCCCTTTAAGGATGGTGATAAAGTTTACTTTGGAGGCGGATATGGAACTATCACAGGCAAAGGGACCCTTCTCACCAACAATTTGCGTTTTGAAAACATGTTTCTGGTAAAAGAACTTGACTATAATCTGTTTAGTGTATCACAAGTTTGTGATAACAAAAATAAGGTTCTTTTTACTGAGAATGCTTGGTGTTAAGCAAAGATTTTAAAATACCAGATGAGAAATTCATTGATTATTGAACACCTAGGCATAAGGACATTTATAATGTGAATCTTAATGGAGTTAGGATGAATAATAATTTGTCATGTCTATATGCTAAGGCTTCACTTGATGAGAGTAATCTTTGGCACAGGAGATTAGGGAACTATAATTTTAAAAATATAAACAGACTTGTGAGACATGGTTTGGTTGATGGTTTGCCTGAAAAGGCTTTCCACAATGACCACTCTTGTGTTGCATGCCTTAAAGGCAAACAGCACAAGGTCTCATTTAAGTCTAAACAGGTGCACTCTAGTTCTAAACCACTTCACTTGCTGCATATGTACTTGTTTGGTCCAACTAATATAGAAAGCTTAAATGGTAAATCTTATTGTTTTGTCATCACTGATGATTTTTCTAGGTTTACTTGGACTTTCTTTTTAGCTTTGAAAAGTGACACTTCTGATACTTTGATTAACTTCATTACCCTAACTAAAAAGAAGTCTGATAATGAGGTTAAGATGCTTAGAAGTGACAATGGTGGTAAGTTTAGAAATAAGCTGTTAGATGATTTTTGTGCCAATAAAGGGATTACTAGACAATTTAGTGTAGCTAGAACCCTACAACAAAATAGGGTAGCTGAGAGAAAGAATAGAACCCTCATAGAAGCAGCCAGGACTATGTTGGCTGAGCTCACTTTCCCATTGCTTTTTGGGCTGAGGCTGTGAATACAGCTTGTTATGTTCAGAATAGGGCATTAGTCAACAAGATTCATAACAAAACACCTTATGAGTTACTTTGGGGAAGGAAACCTAATATTGGTTTTCTTAAACCTTTTGGATGTCATGTAGTTGTATTGGATACTAGTGATGCCTTAGGTAAATTTAGTGCTAAAGGTGATGAAGGCTACTTCATGGGTTATTCATTGCAGAGTAGAGGATATAGGGTTTACCTTAAGAAAGAAAAACGTATACTTTAAAAGTACATGTTAGGTTTTTAGAAAGTAAACCTAGTGATCCTGAATGTGGTCCAAATTGGTTATTTGACTTGGATCCTCTATCTAGCACTTTGAATTATATGCCTATTACTAATCCAAACATTGTGAAGGTAACTTCAAATGTTGTGGAAGAACCAATTGTTGATGTTTTCAGGTAAACAGGTTGATGAAGAGGTTGGATCACAAGCAGACAAATCATCGCCCATACTTGAGTATGTTACTATTTTCATTTGGACTGATGCATTTGCTGCTCCTGCTGCTGCTAGAAAGGAAAATGGTGGTCCCCAAGTATCACCAGTTGACAACATGCATGATCTTTCAGGCGTTGACAAAGGAAAATATGGCGTTGACAAGACAAATTCAGACGTTGATGGCTTAAACGTTGACAGCCATGGTCCAGGCGTTGACAACTCTCTTGACCATATTTTCTCTTCCAATTTTGAACAAGGTGAACCTTCAAACAGAAATGGAGAGGTTCATTCAGATGTTGATGGAAGAGAGTCTGAAGAAGATATTGGTAACATGGATGATGAGATTGAAGACAACACACTTATTGAGGGAGGAGTGCTTACTTCTACAATCAAAAATCACCCTTCCTCTCTAATTATTGGTGATGTGATGTCTCCTGTTCAAACTAGAAGATCTCATCAGAATCTTGGAGGATTTATTGCCAATATTCACAAGAAGGTTGATACGCCTCTTGTTCAAGCATGTTTGTTTGCCTGTTTTCTATCACAACAGGAACCCAAGAAGATTTTTGATGCTCTCAAAGAACCAAGTTGGGTGGAAGTAATGGAAGATGAGCTTCACCAATTTGCTATCCAGGATGTTTGGGAGTTGGTTGATTGTCCCAGACATGTCAGACCTATTGGGACAAGATGGGTTCTTAGAAACAAAAATGATTAAAGAGGCATTATGGTCAGAAACAAGGCCCGTTTAGTGGCTTAAGGTTATACACAAGAGGAAGGGATAGACTATGAGGAGTTCTTTGCACCAGTTGCAAGGATTGAAGCTATAAGGATTTTTCTAGCCTATGCTTCCTGCATGGGCTTTACAGTCTATCAAATGGATGTGAAGAGTGCTTTTCTTTATGGCACATTTTTAGAGGAGGTTTATGTAATGCAGCCTCCTGGTTTTGAAGATTCAGAACATCCAGACAAGGTGTATAGAGTCAAGAAAGCTATGTATGGACTTCATCAAGCCCCAAGAGCATGGTATGGCACATTGTCCACCTATCTGGTGGAAAATAGATTCAAAAGCGGCACCATAGACCAGACCTTATTTACAAAGAAGACTGGTAAGGATTTATTACTTGTTCAGGTTTATGAGGATGGTATCATCTTTGGATCTTCAAGTTCAAAGATGAGTGAAGACTTTTCCAAGCTTATGACAGACAAGTTCAAGATGAGTGCAATGGGGGAGATGAACTTCTTTCTAGGGTTACAAATTCAGCAGAAAGAGGATGGTATCTTCATCTCTCAAGATAAATATGTAGCAGAAATCTAGAAGAAGTTTGGCTTTTCTCCACACGAGAAAAGGGCTAGCACTCCTATAGATAGAGAACACCCTTGGGGAAAAGTTGGAGATGGAAAAGAAGTGGATGTCAGGCACTATAGATCAATGATTGGTTCATTGATGTATCTCACAGCTTCAAGACCTGACATTATGTTTACTGTGTGTGCATGTGCACGCCATCAAGTGACTACCAAAGAGTGTCATCTTCATGCTGTCAAGAGAATCTTTAGATACCTTAGATGTTATCCAGACCTGGGATTATGGTATCCAAAAGATTCACCATTGGAGCTTATTGCATATTCAGACAGTGATTATGGTGGTGACATATTTGATAGAAAATCCACAACTGGTAGATGCCAGTTTCTTGGAAGTAGATTGATATCTTGGCGATGCAAGAAACAAACAGTGGTGGCTAATTCTACAACTGAAGCAGAGTATGTTGCAGCAGCTGCTTGTTGTGGACAAGTCTTATGGATTCAGAACCAGCCGTTGGATTATGGGTACAATTTCATGCATACCAAGATTTTTGTAGACAATAACAGCACTTTATGCATTATTAAAAATTCTGTACATCACTCTAAAACAAAACACATAGAAATTAGACATCATTTTATAAGAGATTGTTTTGAAAAGGGTTTAATACAACCAGATAGGGTTGACACAGAGTAAAATGTGTTTGATTTATTAACTAAACCTTTTGATACTAGAAGATTTCAATACTTGGTAACAAGTATTGGAATGATCAATCTCACTTAATATGTGTTTTGGGAACTTATTTTAAAAGTATGTACAAGATATGCATTGTTATTGGTCTTTTTGTGAAATTAGATTTTCCACTTTATTTGTCTAACGCTGAAAAAGGTTATCTTAACGCTGATAAGTGTTATCGTGACGTTGTCAGCAACATGTTAGTTTTGTGGTTTTTGATCTAAGTGTGCAGGCGTTGTTAGCATTGTACCATTGGATACAGAGTTGCTTATGGATCCTTGGAGAATCATTGTAGCATGTTTCAATTTATGGATGATGGTTGGAATATTTGTATTCCTATCTTTACATAAATTTTTATTTACATGCATATTATTTGGCAACTTATGTATCACAGTTTAAGGGGAGGTTTAGGAACCTTTAGTACTTTTTGGGTATTTTATAATACTCTTATCACAATTCTAGATTGTGTCCACTGGTGAGTATGAGTTAGTTTTCTATCTCATGAGGCACTGTAGCATGCAAAGTTGATATACTATGCATGCTGCCAAGACCTTTTTGGCCTAGAATTGGATGTGGTATGTTGGGAGACTTGGGTATGATTTATAATGGGATTACCTGGGAGTTACAAGGAATTTTATGAGATAACTTAACTGTTATGAATTTTGGTTAGCAAGGGACACTAGAGGACTGTTATGTCTATCTTGCATAAGCAAGTGTGCATAATTGGATAGTGCTTGCCACCCTATAGTAATTTTCAGTTTATAGGTTATCTTCACTAGGATAAATTACTTTGTTAAGGTCCTTTTTTTTCATTTTTATTATTTTTATTTTTGGATGTTGACATATATATTTCCAAGCGTTGTCGTGACCAATTTAGACGTTGACATGGCTTTTACCAACGTTGACAAGAATATAGCCGTTGGGCGTTGATGGGTTATTTTATACTGTTGACACTCATTGGGTCCTACCCAGTTGTTATTTTTGACAAAAATTGGGGCCGTAACTTTGGGAGTTGATAACTTTTAATTAATGCACAAGATAACTTATTTTCTTTTCAATATTTTCATCATTATATTTTGAAAATACTTGCCTCATTTTTGACCAATCACATGTGCCTATCACTCCTATATATTTGGCTCCTACTTTTTAAACAGGGTACTCTCATATTCTTGTCTAACAAGCTTTCTCCTATAATTCATCTTTTATAATCTTTCACAAACAGCTTTCTACATCAATGGCGCCTAAGTTTAAACCAAGTGAGTTGGTGTTGGGATTTAGAAGTCAGCATAATATGATTGCTTATTTGGAGGCTGATGATGCTCTGTTTCCTCAATACACCAAGATGGTGGCGTATTTGAATGCATATCCATTACGGTACGCTCTTTCTCATGCTCCTATCATCCCTGTCACTCATATTAAACAGTTTTGGAATACTGTGAGTTCCTCAACGCTTAATAATGTGACTACATTAATAGCTATTGTTCATGGGCGTTCTTGGGTGGTTACTAAAGCCTTGGTTCGCCAGGCTTTGCATCTTAATGATGCAGATGGTATAACCACTCTACCCATTAATGAAATAGAACAAAGACTTCAAGCTTTGGGGTATCCTTTCCCTGAAGAGGGTACTTTAAATAAATATCATAAACAAGAATTCCCCCCATCTTGGAAGTAACTCATACATGTCATCCTTCAATGTTTGAGTCCCAAATGTACTGCCTATAATGAAATTAACAGATACATTGCTAGTGCAATTGTGTGCATTACAAATGGGTAAAAGTACAATTTTTCTAAACTGATTTTTGATGGCATGTGTAAAAACAAGGGTAATAAGATGACTTTGGCTTATCCCAGATTTTTACAAATGGTTTATGATGAGAAAAGGTACTGCATAAGGGATCATGATGCTTTTTATGAGATCCCTGTGCAAAAGAAAGCTATTTTTAGTAAGATGAACTCACCCCCTCACAAAGACTTACCCCTCACCCAAGCTATGCTTGCTGTTATTGCAGCAACACAACCTCAACCTGACCCACAACCACAACTTGACCCAATACCAGACCCCTTACCTTCACCTCAACATATGGAACTTGACCAAGAATCCTTCAACACTGACACGTTAAATGTTGGCGTTAACACTACTAATCCAAACGTTGACACCTTTCCATCACAGACCCAAACACCCCTTAACCTTCAAACTGCCACCTAATCCACATCATCTTCTACACCCCCTGAATATAGGTTGATAAAACGCCCAAGGACTACTGGAGTATTCTCCTCTAGTGGTCCTAGCCATGTTGCAGAGAGAACCACCACCACAATTGTGGTTGGTGCTATGGATGAGGCTGGGACTATTGGTACTCGCTTAGATGCAGGCCAAGACAGTCCTAACATATTTAAGACCTCATCCATGCCCATGAATCTACTTTGGGAGGTCAAATACCCATTCTGGAGGAGGGCAGATTGGAACCATACACAATGTTGGAATTGACGGCTGTCTGCATTAGCTTGAAAAGGCAAAATGCAGACCTGGTACAAACAGTCAGTACACAAGGCCTTGAACTCACACATATGAGAGAGAGGATTGTTCTTTTGGAGGATGCTAACACTAGGCGTGCGATGGAGGATTCTTCCAAAGGGGAGGATGAGCAGATACACGTAAGTGACAAAGGCTCACATGATGGAGAATCTTTGGGTGTGGCTGAAGCCCTTACTGAATTGAAGAAGCAACCAGGTTTTGATGTATCTTTGGTTACTCCTACAAACTTTAACTTTTCCTTTACAACAATGATGGAGCAGTTCACAAGAGGCGCTGAGACGAGTAAGGTGAGCGTTGACAAGCAGATTTTAGACGCTGACACACCAAGCGCTGACAAGAGTAAGTTGGGCGCTGACACACAGGATTTGAACGTTGACAGACCTGCATATATGGTTGATTTATTCTAGTCATCAGCTATCATCAAGGAAGTGTCTTCACAGGTACCATCATCATCTTTAACCATCATTGATCCACTAGATAAGGGTAAAGGAATCATGGTAGAAACAGTGGTTCCAAAGGATGCAGCTGAATACTTCTGAGGAACAAGAAGGAAGTGATGAAGGAAGTTCAGATTCAAGTGTTATGATAATTGAACAACTAGAAAGACTTGAATATGGTGATGAGTTGGCAAGGGAGAAACTTAGAGAGTTAAAGTTGCAGGTAGATTATGATATGCCAGAAGTTTCTCAAATGTACCATGCTTGGGAGAGTAAAATTATGGAGAATCCAGATTTAACAATTTTAGATCAAATTTGGGGTATGGAGATTCTTCTAAGAGTTCAAAGAGATTGCAAGGTAATTCTGAAGCATAAGGCTAGCAATGTTTTCTCACTGTTGAAGTGAGATATAAGGGAGCTTTACTACATGTTGCTAAGATGTAATCAAACAGGATGGACCTTTCACAAATTGCAGGGATTATCATTTGAAGAATTAGAGTATAAGGCTTATCCCATTTGGGCAACAGGGCAGGAAATAAATACTATCAGACTTCTCTCAAATGAAAGGAAAGAAGAACTTGCAGAAGAGATGGAGATTCAAAAGGCAATGATTGTTCCAAGGCCTTTGAAGAAGGGAGTTCCACTTGAGTTCCCTAAAGATATGGATAAATTGAATCCCAGTAAAGTTGTTATTAGAAGGATCATCAAGCTCTCACCCATGGAAGCTTCAGATATGGTACGAGTGTTACCTCTTGATGCCAGAAACCCTATCATTAGCTATAAAGAAGATGTAAGTGGGTTTTGGATGATTGGCAGATATGGGAAAGAGGTACACACTTTTACTACTCTTATGTCTCTCTTTACAAGTATGGATAGGGAAGACTTGACAGACCTTTGGAGGTTATTGATGGCCAAGTATGAGACTGAAGCACCTACTTCAGTCAATGGAATAAAGATTTGGTCAACATTCAAGAGAATGTGTGTACCAGAAGATGAAGATTCTGTTTGGAAGGATCTTGAGGATGATATCAGTGGACTTCAATGGCATTTGAATTCAGCTGCTGGTGTGTATTATTTGAGTTCTACAAAGTTTGTTGAGTATCTTCTTGTAGATGCTGAGTATCCCATGTCCAAAGAAGTTTTGGAAAAGATGAAGACAACACAGCTGGAGATTTACTATTCAAGTGACGTGGCCAAAGATTTAATTAGGCATGTTTATTACCAATATGATAAAATTTGTAAGAATCCTCCTAGTTCTTAGTTTTTATTCAGAAACTTGATCACTAGAGTAGATATTAAGTTTAGGGGAGGATTGTTGGGAATAAAATGTAGCCAGTACACTTGGACGCTGACAAGAATAATCGGGACGTTGATAAGAAGAAAAAAAGCGTTGACAGGAAGATGTCAAGCGTTGATAGGATGAAGTCAAGCACTGATAGAAGACTTAGTCTACACGTATTAAGTTTCTAGTTTGTTTCTAGTAAAGATATGATCAACAATGTATTTTCTATGTTTATCTTTACCTATAATAGTTGATACGTAGACTCTTGTACAAGGCTTCTTAGTCTATAAAAGGAGACCTTTAGGTTTTGTTTCAATATAAGTTTTCATATGTTTAACACTTTCATTGTACGCAAGTTTGTTCTAATCAATCAAGTGAAAGTTTGTTTTACATTGTTTGTGTGTTCTTGTTTGAGTATTAATTCCGCGTAATACTTAAATTGTTTTATACACAACAAAGTTTCTCTACGTGTTTAACTTGATTTAATCTCATTTACACAAGCTAAATCGATCTAAGTTTGGGATCAACAAGCTGTCACAGACACTTGTCTGAGAACGTTCACTTTTGTTAGTCATCAGATATCGGATGACACTTAACTTTTAGGTTATCCTATATATGAGAACAGGGTTATTGCTATTTGCTTATTGGTGTATAGCTGTTTGCTTTTTGGCCTGTATTTGGCTGTGTTTTTGCTTAATCTTAGCTTCTATCACCTCCTCAATAAGCAAAAATCTTATTAGGGTTAATCTTGTCCAAATAAAAAAATATAGTGCATGAAGGCCTACGTAATCCCTTGGATTATCCTAACCTTGGAATGATTAGAGAGAGAGAGAGAGAAATAGATGAAGAACCAGAGAGAAACTAGAGAGAGGTTTGAGAGAATAAGAGAAAAGATAATATTAGATTAATGAAATGTGAGAACCAACCCTTCCTAACATGCTAGGAGGGGGTATATATAGACCACCATACATGTGGGCTTCATGGGTTATATGGTAACCTATTGGACTACGAGCCCATATAACGTATATATTGTTGGAGTAACCAATCCTTCCTAAATACGTAAAAACGTATTTCCAACAATCTCCCCCAAAGGGAGGTCACTCCAAACAAGGGGGTTACCCGAGTTACAATAATAAAATTGTAACACCCCCATTTTTTCCTTTGCACAGCGGAATAATATTTTTGGGGTATTACTTCATGATATGAAAGCAAAGTAATAGAAAAACAACTCAAAAGAGTGTTTAAATAATCTTTATTAAACTTTTGTAATTTATCATTCAAAATCAGAGATTTTTAATAAAACAACTTGTACATATTTTGTATAATCACAGGTTCCCGAGATCTAGAAAATAGGTTTGAATGACAAAAACTCCCAAGTCAATATCTCTTCACGTCATCATTATGCTGCTCCATAGTATCAATTATCAAAACCTGAAATATATGCTTAAAGTCAACTCAAAGGTTGAGTGATTTCATAGGCTTAAAATCATTTTGAATACAAGATCCTTTTTCTTGAGCTACGTTTTTATTCACCCGTAAAATCAATTAATCAATGCACTATGCTTATGATACCACGACTAGACATAACAAAACCCACAATTGCCCTTATGAGGAAGTCTGCTAAACAATCCTTATTAGCAAAATAAAGTATGCATGTTTGACCACTGAGGTGCTAGCAAATGCGACTTGCCCAGACAGGGGATGTCAGTCCCCAAATAGTACTATTTACAATATTAGCGCTCATTTCTTGGAAAATGATTAACGGTTCATAATTAAAAAGGGACTTTTAAGGCAGCAGTAAACATAGTGTCAATAATTATTTCTAAGAAGCATACCAAAAATACTTGTACTCTATTTTAGCATATATTCCCCCTCACGGGTTTTCAAATTATTTTAAAAACAGCACAAGTAAGGCTATGAACTCACATTAGGTCCAGTAAGTCTTGTCAGGCTTATATCACACATAATAACTCGAGCTAACAAACAAAGAACTTGATCTTACAGCCAAATGTTTTAACATATTTTGTATAGTATTAAGTCTTTGATTTTTGGAGTTCAACATTCTTGTTATTTATTTATGTTTTCTTTATAATTGTGATAATATAGCATCATTGTTCGGGCCATTATACTTATAAGCCATTCTATAAACGTTTGAGGAGCGATGGCACTTTAAATCGTAAACCCAATCACTCAGTCAGAACGTAATATCGAGATGGAACATCTTTGTACAAAGCTCCCTACTAACATGATACATAGTAATATATTATTTAGAAATTTCTTCAAAAGTTGGCATATATTTATATCTTTTAAACTTTAGTTTCATAATTGGCAAAAATAGTCCTTATATTTTATAATAATTTAGAAAATATGTTTTATCATATAGTTTTCACTTATATACTTTTATAAGTTACGAAAATGATCCTTTAAGTATATAATTTAAGAATAATTACCTTTTTAACACTTAATTTAATAAGTTTAGCATATTTACACTTTTAACCCCTTAAGTGTATAGTTTTATTATTTATAATTGAAACCCTCAATATTTAACCTTAGGGTCTAAAATTTTCAAACATTTATTATTATAGCTTTAAATTTCATAAAATGACACTTTTGGCCCAAAATGTTTTACAGTTTTAAAAATGATAGTTTTAGTCCAGATACTTGTAAAAATAACATAACAACCTCAAAAATAGACCAAATTATCTAGAATTTTAAAACAAATTTTCAAAACATGTTTATAATCATAATAACAATATTTCTTCAGAATTGCAGCTTTTGAAATGGGTTTTTTCTTATTATTTTTTGTAAATTACAAAACTAGGGTTTTAAGACATCTTTAACTTATAAATTTCATTTAAATTGATGAAATAAATTAGTTTCTTTTAGATTATCTTTTTAACATAATTTTGGTATTATAACAAGTCTAAGAATTCATTATAACAAGATCAAAGCATGGAAAACATAGAAATTACCTAGGTAACTCCAAAATGGCGCCTAATGACTTCTTATGAACACTACTTGCTATCAAAGGTTCAAAAGCTTTAATGGCTCCCTTATAGACTTGTTTTATGGTCTTGGGGGATGTCCTAGGACATATATAGAGGTTAATATGGAGAATGGATAGGAGGTAATAAGAAAACGGGGTGCAAGTCTTCAAGATTACTATATGGTTCTAGTTATAGTCATGGCAACAATTAGGCTCCATGTTTTGGTCTTGTACATGTAATATATAGGAGAGTGACTAAGGTATGCTAGTGAAGCTCTAAAAAAGTTTATATGTCTTAGATTTGATCTAATCTGTTGGGAATAAATTAAGGCCAGATCACTTGAGCGTTGACAAGAGTAAAACAAGCGTTGACAAGAACAAAACATGCGCTGACAGCTCAAGGTTGACAAGATAAAGTCAAGCGTTGACACATTGAAGACAAGCACTGATGGGAAGATATACTCTACGCGTTTATTGTATTCTAGATTACTTCTAGTAAAGATAGGAACAAAAATATATTTTCTATATTTATCTTTACCTGGAATAGCTGATACGTAGATTATTGTACAAGGCTTCTTATGCCTATAAAAGAAGACCTTTAGGTTAATGTTTCATATAAGTTTTCATTCGTAAACTACTTTCATTGTAAGCAAGTTTGATATCATTAATCAAAGTGAAAGTTTGTTTATATCATTGTGTGTTCTTGTTTAAGTGTTAATTCCGCATAACACTTAGATTATCATAAGCATATACAAAGGTTTCTCTAAGTGTATTACTTGATCTAATCTCGTATACATAAAGCTAAATCGATCTAAGTTTGGGATCCACAATTGGTATCAGAGCGGGTGGCTCATGATATCTAGGATCTACAATGTGTTATGTTCATGTTCATGTTGCTGTGAAGCGTTGTCCAGGATTAGCGACAATTTTTGTGACGGATTAGCGACAGTGTGTTAGATCTGTGACGGATTTGCAACGTTTTTGCGACAGATCTTGTGTCGCAAAAAGAATGGGAGGAAGGAGTAAGTAGATATGCGACAGTTTACTGACGAATTAACTGTTGCTAAAGGTGCATTAAAAGAAATTCGTTCTTAGGGTTTTAAACCCTAGTTCCTATAGATCTTCAAGTTGACGTGCTGCTGGCCTTGGGGAATCGATTCTTCATCGATGGTGAACCCTAGCAGCATGTTTTTTTAAGCAAATGTTTTTATGGTTTGATATAAACCCTAGATTGGTTATGGGACGGATCTCAACAGCAAGCATGATGAAACCCTAGATCGACTTATAAAACAAAGAAGAGGTATTGATGTGTGATCGTGATGTGCATGATGGTTGCTGAATTCATGGTTTTAAATAAACCATATTCGTTAATGATAAACCCTATGTTTTAGGGTTTCAATTTTTCTTGATACGAATCTGCTTATCATATTTTGTTTCCTGCGGCTTCAAGAAGATAAAGTTCATTTATATGTCTTAATTGCTGTTAGAATCTAGATCGATAAAGTTACAAGGCAGATCGTGATGTCTGAATCAACTGTGGTCGAATATACTATTCGTGATTGGTTAGTTTCATGGGACCACTTGATTACCATTAAAGTGCATCACGTGGGATTGATAATAAAAGACGTATCTACAAAGTGTTCACACACGAAGGAAAAGATGTGAAGCAAGTATACAAGCAGATGCGTTTGAAAACCTTGTTGATAAAGACTATGTTTTACATGATGCGTTTGTGTAAATCACAATCGTCCAAAAGAAGTCATGATGGGGTAGTATTGATGAAAAGGTAATAGATACTATGTTTATTCACCGTCTGTGGTCCCTATCCAAAATTAAAGAGTTCACACGTGAGGGGTTTGCAGGATCACAATTATGTAAATATGGCTTTATTTGTGAACGTGATTTATGGGAATTTAGTATTTAGTAATACAATCTTCTATGTTTGAACATGATTGGGTAAAATATCACGTGATGTAGGAAGAAGAAACAAAACGAAAATTTTTTTTATGCCTATTATTCAAAGTTTTGGTCTATATTCAAAGAAAGGGACATCATGGTGTGAAGGCCATGAGTGCATGAGGTATGGTATATAGCAAAGATTACAACTTGGTACACAGTGGACTATTATTTAGCCTCTGACAAATTGTTAGTGGATTGAGCTCAACGCTGACCCGTTATATTTAGCCGTTGACACTTGAAGTCCAGCCGTTGATAGCGTTGGAGATTTTTGGTTTGGAGTTTGGTATTCACAGCAACTAGGTCTTAAAGGTATAAAGGCTCGTTTTATTTCCATTGATTACGAAAAAAAGTTTTTATTATTTGTTTGAAGACGAAGTAGATTTTCGCGAGTTTGTGTTCTATCATATCTTAAAGTCGTGAACTTCCAGTCATTGACTTTTAAGGTAACTTGTTCGTGCTTTTAATGGTTGGTGACGAAGACTTGTCATAACACTTGAAGGAGTTACATTATCGTGCTCAGTTTCTCACAAAGGATGAGAATATTGACAAGGGATCGAGGTCTACTTATACTTTGTGCCATGAGTATAAGTTCTTTGTTACATGTTTAGTACAAGACATGGAACGCAAGTTCGGGTTATTCTAATTCATCATCAAGTAAGTCGTAATTAGATTTCTTCATATGTGATCATTACATAAAGCCTACAGAATTTGAAGATTCAAGAATGATTAACACAATTTAAGGGGAAGCTAAATTGTTCATGTGTTAATCATTTACATGTAACATTAAGGTGAAGGTGTTTACTACTGCTCATTAGTTTTACTACAACTTGTGTGAGTTTCTATAGCTCAAATTCATTTAATTTCATCCTGCTGTTCTTCATGGAGGGTAATTTGAAAACTTGTACTAGTGGTGTGGTATTATTTAAGCAGTGGTCGAAATCAAGGTTGCTTACATACAAGACCCCTATTTGGATCATGTCAAAAAGGGGAAGAAGTCTACACAATGCAATCTGTTGATCCTTGGTGTTATATGATTTACAAAGAATGCGAGCTTAAGGGGAAGTGTTTTTGACATCATCAACTAGGGTAAGATTGTTGGGTCGAAATTATGAGTTGATGCATCAAAAACAACAAAATAAGAAGACAAGGGCTAAAGTATACAAGTTATAAAAGAACAAGCCGTTGGAGTCTTTTTATTATTTTTGCTTTCTTTGTAAGCTATGTTTTCTAGTATATAAAGAAAACATAGACGTAGGTTTTATATATCAATTCATTCACAATGTAACCTACAATAAGCTTTGATCTCTAGGCATGGGATTCAATGTATACATGCCTAGAGTTGTTTGTGTTAATTATTAATACAAACACACTTTGGGAGAATTCATCTTGTTAACACCTTGTTCATAATCATTATTCTATTCCGCTATGTTAATCATATGAATGATGATTATCCTAGATATAATGGTTTTTACCATTGAGTCTAACGATCATATGTACTCCACAATTGACACAAAGGAAGAAAAGAAAAAGCAACTCATGCATGATTATGTTGTCTTCAAAGCTCAACCCAATGAGAAACTGAGTAGTGTGAGAAGCAGATTGCTTGACGTTACAAGCAAGTTGTCCTTCATGGGGACACAACTTGGTGATATTGACATTAATGCTACCTTTCTTAAAAGTCTTGGTGAGGCATGGAAGATTGCGGCAAGATCTATTCTTGCCAATAATACTTACAAGAGTTCCTCGTTTCATGACATCTACAACAAACTAAGGCTGTTGGAAGATGAAACTCTTTTAGAGCATGGAGGCAAGTCTACCACCAGTAACATGGCCTTCTTCTCATAGTGAAGGTCAGTTCAATCAGAAGGACTCTTACATGCATCCAGTTACTGGATCATCATATGTCAGCGCTGGAACAAGTCCTGTCAACGTCTCCTATTCAGACGCTGACACATTCAAGAGTGGCTCCTCAAGAGTTAAACCTGCTGGTTTAGACTTGGATACTGTATGTGCTTATATTGCTTCTTTGCCCAATGGTTCAGTGATTACATATGAGGACCTTGAGCAGATAAGTGATGAGCACTTGGAAGAGATGGACATCAAGTGGAACATGGCTCTTGCTAGTATAAGAGCAAATAGGTGGAACAGAAGGTTTAAGAAGAAGATGACCTTCAATGCAAAAGACACAGCTAGATTTGATAAATCCAAAGTTAAATGCTACAACTGTCATCGTATGGGGCACTTCATGAGGGAATGCAGATCTCCTAGAAGATCTGATGCTGGTAAACCCTGAAGTCAGGTTGTTAAAGCTCAGGATTCCAAATCCATGGTTGCAGTTCAAGGAATTGATGGTATGGGATGGGATTGGAGCTATCTGGCCAAGAATGTTGAAGAGGATAAAGCTTTGATTGCTGAGGTTGAAGAAGAAGAGCATGTTGAATATGCTCTCATGGCACACTCCTCCTCTTCATCTGATAATGAGGTATAGAATGATGCTTTTTGTAGTAAAGGTTGTAGGTTAAACACTGAGAAACTTAACAAAGAAGTGTTAAGATTAATGAGTGATGTGAGTACTGAAAAGTGCAAAGTGTCTAATTACCAAGTAGCTCTCACTCAAAATGAGAAAACCGTTTCTGAATACAAGAAAATGGAATTTGACTTAAAAGATAAAATAAATATCTTAAAACATGAGTTAGAGACTAGTATGGATATTAGAAACATCATGGAAAGGGTTAATGGTGAGTTACAGGATAAATTAGATGAGGCCATTAAAAATAAAGACAATGTTGGCCTTAAAATTCAAAGATTTGATAGAGCCACCCAAACCCTAGGAGACTGTGTGGGTAAACAAAGAGATCCTAAGGACATGACTGGGATTGGGATGAATGATTACTCTTTGGTTCCACCACCAGCTGGTGACTTCTATGGTGTCCAACAAAAGGACTTATCTTGGACTGGTTTGCCAGAATTCCAAGAGGAGGAATTCATTCCTCCACCAAGAGTTGTCACTCCAGTTGAAGAGTACCAACAAAAGTTGACTGACCTGAATGAATGGAAGAAAGCTAACCCTACTTTGTTTGTCAAGGGTGGCTTACTATGTGAAAGTCCCAATGAGTCAACTCCCATTAAGGTTACAAACCCAGTCACTGGTAAAGCTGTTGACCTAGGCTCAAACACTGATAGAAAACCTAGCATTAAATATGCAGAGATGTATAGGAATACTAGGTCACCCAAGAGCTAAGTTATCAATAATGGAACAGGCTTCTTCTCTTCTAGACCTAAGGCTGTGTCTAGAAAAGCTTGTTACACTTGTGGTAACTTTTCACACTTGGCATACAAGTGTGTCAACGCTCCCAAAGCCAGCGCTGACAGGAACAAATTCAGCGCTGACAGGAACAAAGTCAACGTTGTTAGAAAGTCAAACGTTGTCAGATCCAAACCTTGTGTGCAGCAAAGTCCGCAAGTGATTAGACCTGCCCCATTCTTTACTAGAGGGTCTAACACTCATGGACAAAGACCATTTCAAAAGACAAACACCTGGTCTAATAGGCAATGGGTTTCTGTAGCAAACCCTAGATTCAACGCTGACAAGGGTAATTTCAGCATTGACAATACTAATTCCAACGCTGACAGAAACGTGACCAGACCTAAATATTTGCAACCATAAGGTAAGAGGTCTAAATCTTCTTCAAGCTTAACATGGAGACCCAAGAAAGATCAAAACCCTAATGATAATGGGATTTCAGTGACCTGCAACAGATTTAATTACATTTCAAAGGTCATTACAAAACCTATTGGGGTTAACTGGGTATTTCATCCTAAAAAGGATGAGAATGGGGTTGTTGTGAGAACTAAGTCTGTTCTTATTGAACAACCAGATGAATCCAAGTCTTTTAAGACTTGGGTTCCCAAAGAAAACTAATTTGTTTTCTTTATGTGCAGGGCATTCAAAGACGGGTCAATGATTATGGATATTGGGATAGTGGATGCTCAAGGCACATGACAGGGAAGGAAGACTATTTGACCAACTTCACTCCCATTAAGGATAGTGATAAGGTATACTTTAGAGGCGGATATGGTACTAACACATGTAAAGGAACCCTTCTCACCAAGAATTTGCGTTTTGAAAACGTCTTTCTGGTAAAAGAACTTGATTACAACATTTTTAGTGTATCACAAGTTTGTGATAACAAAAATAAAGTTATGTTTACTGATACTGAGTGTTTGGTGTTAAGCAAGGATTTTAAGGTCCCTGATGAGAAATATATTGAGTATAGAACACCTAGGCATAAGGACATATACATTGTGAATTTGAATGGGATTAAAATAAACAATAATATGTCTTGTTTTTATGCTAAAACCTCAGTAGATGAAAGTAATTTGTGGCACAGAAGACTAGGGCACATAAATTTTAAAAATATAAATAGACTTGTGAGACTTGGTTTGGTTGATGGTTTGCCTGAGAAGGCCTTCCACAACGACCACTCTTGTGTTGCATGTCTTAAAGGCATGCAACACAAGGTCTCATTCAAGTCCAAACAGGTGCATACTAGTTCTAGACCTCTTCATATGCTACACATGGACCTCTTTGGTCCAACCAATATATATAGTTTGAATGGTAAGTCATATTGCTTTGTTATCACAGATGACTTTTCTAGGTTTACTTGGACATTCTTTCTAGCTATGAAGAGTGACACAGCTGATATTCTAATTGATTTTATCACTCAGATTGAGAAGAGGTCTGGCAATGAGGTTAAAATGCTTAGGAGTGATAATGGTGGTGAATTTAGGAATAAGAAGCTAGATGATTTTTGTGCCAGGAAAGGAATTACTAGGCAATTTAGTATTGCTAGAACCCCACAGCAAAATGGGGTTGCTGAGAGGAAAAATAGAACCCTAATTGAAGCAGCCAGAACAATGTTGGCTGATGCTCATTTTCCTATAACCTTTTGGGCTGAGGCTGTTAACACAGCTTGTTATGTTCAGAATAGAGCATTGGTTAACAAAAATTAGAATAAAACACCTTATGAGTTGCTTTGGGGAAGAAAACCTAATATTGGCTTTTTCAGACCTTTTGGTTATCATGTAGTAGTTTTGGACACTAGTGATGCCTTAGGTAAATTTAGTGCAAAAGGTGATGAAGGATACTTCATGGGGTATTCAGTGCAGAGCAAGGGATATAGGGTTTATCTTAAAGAGGAAAAACGTATACTTGAAAGAGTACATGTTAGGTTTTTAGAAAATAAACCTAGTGATCCTGAAAGTGGTCCTAATTGGTTGTTTGACTTGGAACCCTTATCTAGAACTTTAAATTATATGCTTGTCACTAATCCAGACATTGTAAAGGTAGCTTCAAATGTTGTGGAGGAACAAGTTGTTGATGTTTCAGGTACACAGGTTCATGAAAAGGTTGGATCACAAGTAGAAAAGGCATCTCCTATACTAGAATATGTCACAGTTCCCATTTGGACAGATGCTTTTGCTGGTGATGCTGCTGCTGGTAAAGATAATGGTGGTCTCCAAGTACCACCAGATACAAACATGCATGGTCCTTTAGGCGCTGACAAAGGCAAATCTAGCGCTGACAAGACCAATTCAGACGTTGATGGTTCAGACGTTGACAACAATAGTTCAAGCGTTGTTAGCCCAAGCGCTGACAATCAAGATTCAGGCGTTGACAACACCTTTGCACATCTTTTCTCTTCCACTTTTGAACAAGGTGAACCTTCCAATTCATATGAAGAAGGTCATCCTTATGTTGATATAAGAGAGTCTGATGAAGAAGATATTGGCAACATGGAGAATGAAGTTGAAGATACCAGAATTTTTGAAGGAGGAGTACTTACTTCAGTCATGAAGAATCATCCTCCTTCTCAAATCATTGGTCTTGTTTATACTCCAGTTCAGACTAGAAGATCTCATCAAGTTCTTGGTGGGTTTATTGCCAATATACACAAGAAGGTTGATACCCCTCTTGTGTAAGCATGTTTGTTTGCCTGTTTTCTGTCATAACAGGAACCCAAGGAAATATTTGATGCTCTCAAAGAACCAAGTTGGGTGGAAGCAATGCAGGATGAGCTTCACCAATTTGCAATTCAGGATGTTTGGGAGCTGGTTGATTGTCCCGGATATGTCAGACCTATAGGGACAAGATAGGTTCTAAGGAACAAGAGAGATGAAAGAGGCATTGTGGTCAGAAACAAGGAAAGGTTAGTGGCTCAGGGATATACACAAGAGGAGGGGATAGACTATGAGGAGGTCTTTGCACCAGTTGTAAGGATTGAAGCTATTAGGATTTTTCTAGCCTATGCATCCTGCATGGGCTTCACAGTCTATCAAATGGATGTCAAGAGTGCCTTCCTCTATGGAACTATTGTTGAGGAAGTATATGTAATGCAGCCTCCTGGTTTTGAGGATCCAGAGCATCCAGATAAAGTGTATAGAGTCAAAAAGGCTATGTATGGCCTTCATCAAGCCCCTAGAGCATGGTATGGTACTTTTTCTACCTATTTGGTGGACAATGGATTCAAGAGGGGCACCATAGATCAGACACTATTTACAAAGAAGAAAGGCAAGGATGTGTTGCTTGTCCATGTCTATGTTGATGATATCATTTTTGGGTCTACTGATCCAAAGATGAGTGAGGATTTCTCCAAGCTTATGACAGATAAATTCAAGATGAGTGCTATGGGGGAGATGAACTTCTTTCTTGGTTTACAAGTTCAGCAGAAAGAAGATGGTATCTTCATCTCCCAAGATAAATATGTGGCTGAGATCTTGAAGAAGTTTGGCTTTTCTCCACATGACAAGAGGGCTACCACTCCTATGGATAGAGAACACCCTTGGGGAAAGATTGGAGATGGGAAAGATATTGATGTTAGGCACTATAGATCCATGATTGGATCCTTGATGTATCTTACTGCCTCCAGACCTGACATCATGTTTGCTGTGTGTGCTTGTGCACGCCATCAAGTGACTCCCAAAGAATGTCACCTTTATGCTGTGAAGAGGATCTTTAGGTACCTAAGATGCTATCCTAGTCTTGGTTTGTGGTACCCAAAGGATTCACCATTGGAGCTGATTTCATATTCAGATAGTGATTATGGAGGTGATAAATTTGATAGGAAATCCACAACTGGTGGATGTCTGTTTCTTGGGAGCAGGTTGATATCTTGGCAATGCAAGAAACAAACAGTGGTGGCTAATTCTACAACTGAAGCTGAGTACGTGGCTGCAGCTGCTTGTTGTGGACAAGTTGGTGGATTCAGAACCAGCTGTTGGACTATGGGTATAATTTCAGGCATACCAAGATATTTGTTGATAATAACAGCACTTTATGCATCATTAAGAATCCTGTACATCATTCTAAAACTAAACACATAGAAATTAGACACCATTTTATAAGAGATTGCTTTGAAAAAGGTTTAATACAACCAGATAGGGTTGACACTGAGGAAAATGTGTCAGATTTACTAACTAAACCTTTTGATGCTAGGAGATTTCAATACTTGGTCACAAGTATTGGAATGGTCAATCTCACATAATATGTGTTTTGGAGTCTTTTTGTAAAAGTATGTACAGGATGATGCATTGTTATTGGTCTTATGATGATTTAGATTTTCCACTATATTTTTCTAACACTGACAAATGTTGCTTGAACGCTGATAAGTGTTTTTTGCAACGTTGTCAGCAATATAATTGTCTAACGCTGACAAAGCTTCCCTCAACGCTGTCATGTGTTATCGGGGCGTTGTCAGCAACAATGTTAGTTTTGTGGTTTTCAATCTAAATGTGTAGATGGTGTTAGCAGTATACCATTGGATACAGAGTTGCTTATGGATCAATGGAGAAGAATTTGGACAAGTTTTTATTTATGGATGATGGTTGGAATTTTCAATTCCTATCTTGACATAAATTTTTAAGTTCATGCAATGTTTTTAGCAATTTTTGTATCATAGTTTAAGGGGGGGGTTTTAGGAACCTTTAGGATGATTGGGTATCCATATGATACTCTTATCACAATTCTAGATTGTGTCCACAGGTGAGTATGAGTTAGTTTTACTAAATCATGAGGCACTGTAGCATGCAAAGTTGATATACTATGCATGCTGCCAAGACATTTTTGGCCTAGAATTGGTTGTGGTCTGTTGGGAGACTTGGGAATAATTTTGTTATGGGATTTACCTGGGAGTAACAAGGAATTTTGTAAGGTAACTTGGTTGCTAAGAGTTTTGGTTAGCAAGGGACACTAGAGGACTGTTATGTCTATCTTGCTTAAGCAAGTGTGCATAACTGGACAATGCTTGCCGCCCTATAATAATTATCAGCTTTTTGGTTATCTTATCTAGGATAAATTACTTTGTTAAGGTCATTTTTCATTTTTAAACATTTTTATTTTTGGACGCTGACAAGTATATTACCAAGCGTTGTTGTGAACAATTTAGACGCTGACATGGCTATAGGCAAACGTTGACAAGATTATAGCCGTTGGGCGTTGATAGGTTATTTTTTACCGTTGACACTCAATGGGACCTACCCAGTTGTTACTTTTTGACATATTTTTAGGCCGTAATTTTGGGAGTTGTTACTTTCATTTAATGCATGAGATAAACTTATAATTTTTCAATATTTTCATGATTACTTTTTGAAAATACTTGCCTATTTTTGGGCCTATCACATGCATTTTCTTCTCCTATAAATTTCGCTTCTATTTTTAAACAGGGTATCTATAATTCTTGTCTAACACAATTTTCTCTTATCAACTTCATCTTCATCACTCAAAATTTAACAGCTTTCAACAATGGCACCAAAGTTTAGACCATCAGAGTTGGAATTGGGGTTCAGAAGTCAACATAACATGATTGCATATCTTGAAGCTGATGATACTCTGTTTCCCCAATACACACAAATGGTGGCGTATTTGAACGCATCCCCCTTAAGGTACGCTCTTTCTCATGCACCACTCATTCCATTCACACATATTAAGCAGTTTTGGAGCACTGTCAGTTCCTCAACAGTTAATAGAGTGACTACATTGACTTCTATTGTTCATGGGAGACCTTGGGTGGTTACTTAGGCTTTGGTACGCCAAGCCTTGCATCTTGATGGTGCTGATGGTATAGCCACCCTTCCCATTAATGAAATAGAACAAGGGCTTAGGGCTTTGGGATATCCTTTTCCTGATGAAGGTACCTTAAACAAGTATCATAAGCATGAATTTCCCCCATTCTGGAAGTACCTCATACATGTCCTCCTTCAATGTTTGAGTCCCAAATGCACTGCACACAATGAGATCAATAGATCTATTTTTTTTTACCAAAGGTAAATTGCATTAAAAAAGAAAAGTACAAAGTCAAAAAACACAAAGACTAAGAAGCAAGGACAAACCCCTAAACTTCTAGCTTTGGTATCAAAAAACAAAATGGCCATGGACAATTCCCATGCTCATATCAACAAATACTAATACAAAAAGCAACTAAATCCAATGCAGATAAAGCTACTAATCTCCAATCAAAACTTAATCCCAATTGATGAGGACCAAGCTTCTGCTCTTCAATGGCACACCAAAAGAATCCATCACTTAGTTTTAAGTAAGAGTCCTACTTCAGAATCCATGGCAACCCTCAATACAATCCACAAAGGGAAAATACCAAGATCTGCCAATCCATCCCAATAGAACCTCTAACTAAAACTAAGTATAGGGAAAGCAAGCCAAAATAAACCTGCATAAATCGCCATCTGAACAAGCAGAATCCAAAGAGAGGTGCTAGTGTAGCACATCATATCTATTGCCTCCTCAAAACCCCTATCTATGTAAAACCCAGTGGGAAACCATAAACAGGGGAAAGAGTACAACTAGATATGAATCCTCTCAAGATGCAATAACCAAAAATACCTATCAGCTCAACAATAAACAGATATATGGTTAATAGAGATAACAGGGAGGACAAGGAATCAAAAAAACAGGTTTGGCAACTAAAACTTGTTCAAATAGGTAGCAAAAGGGAGAAATGCACCATACCAAGCATAGAAGGCACATCTTTCAGCACGCTCTAGTTGGCATAGTACACTCCCCCAAACACTACCTATAAGCCCACTAATAGCACATCAAACCTTAAACCAACCAATCCAGAAAGTCCTCCCCCAAGCTCCTTAAAGATAAGAGCTGAATCAAAATCAAAAGTTAGATAACAATGTATGAATAACCTGACCAATAACTTACCCAAGGCGAAAACCAAACAAACTCCACCAAATTAAAAGCAGGCAGAAGCTAAAGGTCTTCTCACAAGAGTAACAAAAACTGGCACAATAGAGATTTAAAACCACATTCTGTTGCAATCCCAAAAACCCGTCCCACCATGGGACCAACTCCACCAAATAACACAAGGATCACACTCCATCAGTATCCATTAAGTCACTAAACACCTCATCAGTAATGTCCTTACTCTTATTCTTAATGCTAACTGGAAAATTCCAAATCCTAGCAGCCTCTAAAACATCGGGAGTAGTTCTAATACTAAGGCTTAAAATTCTCGTCTTGATAGAGTGACATATAATACCAAACAAATCATTCTCACTCCTAGACAAACCCTCAAACAATCTGATGTTCCTCTCTTGCCAAATGTAGTAAATAACAGCACCAAGAAGCAACCTTTGAATGACACTCCAAATCTTATTACTCGCAGCAACATTAACAAACCTAGAAATAACTTGAGCCCAATCGTTTGAAACATTATCTAGGTTAACCAAGCATTTAAGCCTTTCCCAAAGCCTTCTAGTAAAATGACAGTTAAAAAAGAGATGACTATGAGAATCCTTACACTGTTTGCAAAAGGCGCAAGACATGTCCGGAATATTCAACCATTTTGATAGCCTATCTTGAGTCTTAAGCCTCCCCTTCACAGCCAACCAAAGGACAAACGAATGACTTGGGACACATTGATTAAACCAGACGTGATTACACCAAATGACATTAGACGAATCATCACGAATACCTTTCCAGACTTCAGAAACGCTAAAAATTTTAATCTCACCTCTTTTACCAACCCAAAAAGTTTCATCAGCAACATCCGGCTTCAAAATAGGAACACCAACATTGGATATCTCATTATACTTCTCATTCCAGCCATTAGGCAGCTTCCAAACACTATCCTGTATAAGATCAGCAACCTTAACCTTCATAGAGAAACTGTCAGAAGCCAAAACATTAGATCTGACCATATTACATAAAGGGATACCATTGTTCCAATTATCATACCAGAAAAAACAATCCTTTCCGTTCCCAATTTTAACCCTAACAAACCTTCTCATAATATCTCTCGACTGAAGAATTTGCTTCCAAGTCCAAGAAATACGTTTTCTAATATTCGCAGACCACACACTCTCACCTTTAAGCCATTTGGATCAATAGATCTATTGCTAGTGCTATTGTGTGCATTACAAAAGGGCAAAAATTTAATTATTCTAAAATAATTTTTGAGGGCATGTGTAAAAACAAGGGGAACAAAATGACTTTAGCTTATCCCTGTTTTTTACAAATGGTTTTTGATGTCCAAGGATATTGCACAAGGGATCATAATGATTTTTATAAGATCCCTGAGCAAAAGAAAGCTATTTTTATGAAGATGAACTCACCACCCCATCGTGACCTACCCTTAACCCAAGCTATGCTTGTTGTTATTGAAGTAGCACAACCCCAACCAGATCCCCAACCCCAAATTGACCCCCAACCACAAATTGACCCAATACCTGAACCATTACCTTCATCTGAACATATGCAACTTGACCAAGATCTCTTCAACGCTGACACATTAAATGTTGGCGTTGTTGTGCCTATTTCCAACGTTGACACACAACCTTCACAAACCCAAACACCCCTTAACCAACCCACATTCACCCATTCTTCCACACCATCTTCCACACCCCCTGAATATAGGTTGATGAAATGCCAAAGGACTACTGGAGTGTTCTCCTCTGGTGGTCCTAGCCATGTAGCAGAGAGAACCACCACCACAAGTGTGGATGGTGACCTGGATGAGGCTGGGACTATTGGTTCTGGCTTAGATGCTGGCCAAGACAGTCCCACCATCATTAAGTCCTCATCCATGCCCAATGAATCTGACTTGGGAGGTCAAATCCCCATTTTAGAAGAGGGCAGACTGGAACCAATGACTCTTATAGAATTGACGGCAGTCTGCATGAGCTTGCAAAAGCAAAATGCAGACTTAGTACATGTTGTCAACTCACAAGGCCTTGAACTCAAGAAATTGAGGGAGAGGATTGTTGTTTTGGAGAGTGCTAGTACAAGGAGGGGTATGGAAGAATCTTCCAAAGGGGAGGAAGCTCCAATAAATCTGAGTGATAAGGGCAGCCATGATGGTCAATCCTTGGATGTTGCTGAGGTCCTTACAACTTTGAAGACACAAACAGGTTTTGATACGTCCTTAGTTTCTTCTACCAACTTGAATTTATCATTTATAGCCATGTTGGAAGAAGTTACAAAAGGCGCTGAGGCAGGATATTTGGGCGTTGACAAGGAGAATTTGGACGCTGACGGAAATATTTTGGGCGCTGATAGAACAAAATTGGGCGTTGAGGATGATGTATCCCAGTCATCATCCATCATCAAGGAGGTTTCTACACAGGTATTACCATCTACCTTACCAACCATTGCACCATCAGATAAGGGTAAGGGTATAATGGTAGAAGAGATTGTTCCAAAGGATGCAGCTCAAGTTGAATTTGATCATGGAACAAGATAAAAAGGAGGTGAAAGAGTCACCATTTGTTGTGACTTCAGAAGAAGGAAGTGATGGAGTTAGCTCAGACTCAAGTGTGATGATTATAGAACCAGAAAGACTTGAGTATGGGGATGAGTTGGCTGAGGAGAAGTTGAGAGAGTTGAAATTGCAGGTTGACTTTGATATGCCAGAGGTGGTTCAAATGTACAATGCTTGGGAAGAAAGATGTATGGAGAATCCAGACTTGACCATTTCAGATCAAATATGGGGTTTGGAGATTCTTGTTAGAGTTCAGAAGGATTGCCAGGTAATTTTGAAACACAAGGCAAGTAATATTCTCTCAGAGTTGAAAAGGGATAGAAGGGAGCTATACTACATGTTGCTCAGATGTCATGGAGTTGGATGGACTTATCAGAAGTTGAGGGAATTGACATTTGATGAGTTAGAATGCAAGGCTTATCCTATTTGGGTGAGAGTGCAGGAAGAAAACACTCTCAGACTTCTTTCTGATGAAAGAAATGAAGAACTTGCAGAAGAAATGGAACTCAAGAAAGCTATGTTTGTTCCCAGACCAGTGAAGAAGGGATTTTCTCTTGATTTTCCCAAAGATATGGATCCACAATATCCAAGTGAAGCTGTTATAAGAAAGAGCCTCAAGCTCTCACCATTAGAAGCTTCAGATATGGTGCAAGTGTTACTATTAGATTCCAGAAACCCAATTATGAGCTATGAAGAAGATGAATGTGGGTTTTGGAAGATTGGCAGATATGGTAAAGAGGTACACACTTTTACCACTCTCATATCTTTGTTTGCAAGTTGTGATAGAGAAGACTTGGTTGATCTATGGAGGTTGCTAGAGACCAAGTATGAAGCTGAAGTACCAACTTCAGCTAATGGAATAAAACTGTGGTCCACATTCAAAAGAATGTGTGGACCAAGAGATGAGGATCCTGCTATTTGGAAGGATCTTGAAGATGACCTCAGTGGTCTTCAATGGAGATTGTATTCAGCTGCTGGTGTTTACCATTTGAGTTCTACAAAGTTTGCTGAGTATCTACTTGTGGATGGTCAGTATTTCATATCCAAGGCTATTTTGGAGAAGATGAAGGAAACTCAGCTGGAGATTGATTATTCAAGTGGCGTGGCAAAAGACTTGATCTGATTTATTCATTACCAATATGAGAAGGTTTGTAAGATTCCTCCTAGTCCTTAATGCTTATTCAGAAACTTGATCATAAGAGTGGATATCAAGTTTAGGGGAGGATTCTTGGGAATAAATTAAGGCCAGATCACTTGAGCGCTGACAAGAGTAAAACAAGCGTTGACAAGAACAAAACAAGCGCTGATAGCTCAAGCGTTGACAAGATAAAGTCAAGCATTGACACATTGAAGACAAGCACTGATGGGAAGATATATTCTACGCGTTTATTGTATTCTAGATTACTTCTAGTAAAGATAGGAACAACAATGTATTTTCTATATTTATCTTTACCTAGAATAGCTGATACGTAGATTATTGTACAAGGCTTCTTATGCCTATAAAAGAAGACCTTTAGGTTAATGTTTCATCTAAGTTTTCATTCGTAAACTACTTCCATTGTAAGCAAGTTTGATATCATTAATCAAAGTGAAAGTTTGTTTATATCATTGTGTGTTATTGTTTAAGTGTTAATTCCGCATAACACTTAGAGTATCATAAGCATATACAAAGGTTTCTCTAAGTGTATTACTTGATCTAATCTCGTATACATAAAGCTAAATCGATCTAAGTTTGGGATCAACATAATCTTCACTTGTGGCTAATATAAGGTCACGACAACATTAGGATAGGAATGGTGATGTGTAGCAAGCAAGGAGGTGATGCATCTACTTGTAGACACTTCAAAAATATATTAGGACGTATAAATATCTGGTTTTTGAATTTGTAATGGAGGGAAATTGTTTGAAAATTGGTTTTGGAGGCAAAATACAAAATCGGGTTAAAAATTAGTGCTTGTAACTTATGGTTTGTGTTTTTGGTGATTAAGGACTTTGGAAAGTGATTACTGAACGATTAAGGCTTAATTAGGGTTTATGCATCCTATTTAAGATATTTGGGTCCTTGGTTTGAAGTTTAACAAAGGTTTGATGTAAAAATGGGAAGTATACTTTTGTAGATTAGGGTTTTCTAATGATCTAGGGTTTTATCTTGGTAAATATAATTTTCCTTCTCTTTGCTACTGATGTAAACTTAATTCAGGTTCTATACATTGTATCTTAGGTGTCTAAAGAGTTCTTACACTTTGTTAAGGGTTTAGTTTAGGTAAACATGTCTAAAGAGTGAAAATACCTATTTTTTCCTAATTTACAAGTCATGCATTGAAATCTTGTACCTTGTTCATTAGGGTACCTGTACATTGTCTTATAATAATCTTATAATCTTAATGAAGTCCTATGAGTTTTTGTAGACTTGTCCTAAAAGACTAGGTTATGATTCCATGTAGATTGCTTAATATTAAGGTTTCTATATCATTAAGCCTAATGACTTTCTATTTTGGGTAATTAAGGTTTGTATCTTAATGTAAGGTTTTTCTAAGTCTCATATAGTATGTTTATGATTTCTATGGGTTGTACATTCTTGGTTTAGGGGTTTATATTGTTTGATCATATTCTAGGGTTATTTACGGGAGCTTAAGAACCTATGCTTTGAAAACTTGTACTTTATGCTTTAATAATTTGTAACTTAGTTGAAAGTTAATGTATTACCTTAATATGATACCTAGTTGAGTTTTATAATTAGTTGCAAAAGATTAGGTTCTAATTCATTATAGAATGGATTTTATATGCTAATCTTAGTTTTAGGTCATTTTCTTGTAATTAGCTCGTGATTAGTGAATATTAGTACTTTGTGATTGCTTAACCTCTCTTTATATTATAGGTTAGAATTATTTTATTGTATTGATTATATATTCATAGTTCTCTTATGATTATATTGCTTAAAATATTATTTATAAAGGTTTTTAGGTGATGATCTGGACTATTATGTACATTTAAATATACTTTAGCTTTCTATAGCTTATTCTTACTTATTATTTATGTGACTTTATACTTTTGATATGATAGTATAATCCTTGTTCTTATTCCTTCTTTACTTATTCTTATTTATACTTCTGTCATTCTTGAGTTCATTATTTATATATAGGGATTCTAGAGTTTCTAAGGGAATTTAGGTTATAATTATATTTCTTGGAATGTTCTTATTTAAGTATACGTGTTAAATTACTTGTACTTGTTATGTTTACAACATATAGGAATATGTTGATATGGTAGTTCAAGTTGGGAAAAGTAGTTCATCTTACCAAGTAATGCATGGAAAGAAAAAAATATTCATGGGTTTTCCATTTCCATTAAACATATTATATAACATAGTTGTGAAATTTATGGGTTGTCATAGCCCCTTACCCTAAAAAAAAATCTTGTCCCGACATTACAACATTAAGGCAGGGTAATTAAAGGCAGATATAGTTCTTGCACTCTTAAGTTCTTTTTAATACAAATTAATGAATATGATTTGTGCGTTGTTATTTAGATTACAACCAATTTCTTCTACTAGAGTTTTTATAAATGAATATTTATAAAGTTTAAATTTTATATTTTAATTAAAATCACAATGTAATCTATTATGATAAATATAAAGTGTATTGATAAATCAGATGAATACAAACAGAAATGAATAAGTCATTAAAATCTTGAATTAATTATTTCCTTTCTTTAAAAAATTAACGAAGTTTATAAGGAAAAGATCCTTAAAACTTATTACTAAGAAGATAATTTTTAATAAAGTTTCTCCCAAAATTTACCATTTAAATTTTATAGATAGTTATTATTTATTATTTATTATTTGTTATATAAAGTTTCTAATAGCATCTATATAGGATAAGTGTAATTCCAGCTTGCATATGTGGAGTATGAATTTCTAATGTATGGAAAATTTTCTCACTTTAACCATAGATACATATACAAGGGATAGTATTCTTAATGTATTTATAACTATAGATATTGGTACTTTATATCAACATGTTATTTTGGGTATAATCTTGTTAAAGTCTCTATATCGTTAGTAAAATACAATTGACAATAATCCGGATGGCATTATGTCTTTTAAGAAATACTGAGAAATCTTCTTCCTTGTTCTTACCTTTCTTTATAAGGGAAATCAAGGTTTTGAAAATTCATAAGTTTAGATTTTTATAGTCTAGTTAAAATATAAAGATCAAATACGTAATATATACAAAGGAGTTGTACTACCAAATAATAACACTTACAAGAGATGAAATTGAAACAAATAGATTTTATTGATAAAACTCACATATATTTTATTACATTTATTTATTTACAAGATAAAGAAAAAGAAAATTTAGAAATTAGCCTTGCTCCAACAATATCGGGTTTGATGACCTTTCTTGAAGCAATTTCGACATTTAGCTAGGCAAGATCCTTTGTAATGTAGTAAACACATTACATAAAGAGGAAGTTTTCCAAAGTAATTTTTGTGTCCTAATGATTTAGGAATTCTAAAGGAATTGGGATTTGGGTAATATAAGTAAGGAAAATAGGGATCATAGGAGCAATTTAAAGGATTAGGTTTCGTTTCAGTGGATTCTTCTTTTTCTTTTTCTTCTTCTTCTTCACTAAGTTTACATTTAAGGGTGTTTGATTCTAGCAAAGGATTGTGCGTGATTACATGATCCATTAATTTCTGAGAAATATTGATGGATTCTTCTAAACTTTGTGGTTTAGAGATAGTAATCATTTTCTTGAATCCTTGGGTAAATCCTTTTATAAAAGCTTTCATCATTCTTTCGAAATTAGTGATAGGATATAATTCTGCAAACTCTTGAATTTTTTTCAAATAGGCATTGAGATCATTTCCTTGTGTCATTAGATAGCAAAATTCCTTTTTCACTTTCTCGATTTCTATGGAGAGATAATATTGGGTCATTAATAGTTACTTAAAATCAAACCATTTCATCTTTTGAGCTTCTTCTATTCCAATGAGTTGATAATGTTGATCCCAAACTTAGATCGATTAGCTTTGTGTTAACGATACTGAATCAAGTTTAACACGTAGAGAAACTTTGTTGTTATGAACAATTCAAGTGTTATGCGGAATTAACACTTAGAATAAAGAACAAATAAAACACTTAAACCAAACTTTCACTTTAGATTAATAATCAAACTTGCTTACAATGAAAGTTGTGAATACTGAATAATATATATCAACTACAAATCCTACGACCTCCTTTTATAACATAAGGAGTCGTGTACAAAGGATAACCTATCAACTATTCTAGGTAAAGATAAATATAGAAAATATAATATTGAGTATATCTTTACTTCAAATAATAAACGTGTTGACTAAGTATTCCTATCAGTGGTTGGACTTCTTCTTATCAGCGCTTGGATATCTCTTGTCAATGCTTGATCTGTCAGCGCTTCATTTCCTCTTGTCAGCATCCAATTTAGTCTTGTCAGCGTCTGAGTGACTTAGCTCATTTTATTCACAACAATCCTCCCCTAAACTTGATAACTACTCTAGTAACCAAGTTTATAAATAAAAACTAAGTACAAGGAGGATTCTTACAAATACAAATTACTTGTTAATTAGATAGTAAACAAATCTAATTAAATCTTTGCCAACATCACTAGTATAATCAATTTCTAGCTGTGTAGACACCATCTTCTTCAAAACATCCTTGGACATAGGATATTGAGCATCTACAAAAAGATACTCTGAAAACTTTGTAGTTCTTAGATTCTAAACACCAGCTGCTGAATGTAGATGCCATTGTAATCCACTGATATCATCCATATCCAACTATTTTGGATCTGCTTCATCTGGTTGAATCATCCTTTTGAAGGATGTCCAGATCTTTATTCCATTGACTGAAGTAGGTGCTTCAGCCTCATACTTGGTCTTCATCAAATTTCAAAGATCTACCAAGTCTTCTCTATCCAGGCTTGAAAATAATGAGATCAAAGAAGTAAAAGTATGTACCTTCTTGCCATATCTGGTGATCATCCAGAACCCACTTGCATCTTCTTCATTGTTAACTACTGGATTTCTGAAATCCAAGAGTAATACCTCTGAAACATCTAAAGCCTCCAATGGTAAAAGCTTAATGCTCTTTCTGATTATTGCTTCACTAGGATTCAATTGATCAAGAACTGGGAATTCAATGAGAACTCCCTTCTTCACTGGTCTTGGTGCAATAGAATCCCTCTAGATATGCATATTCTCCTCAATCTCTTCTTTCCTTTCAGCTGAGAGAAGCCTCATATTATTCTCCTCACAAACCCTTACCCAAATTGGATAAGCATGATGTTCCAATTCTTTAAAAGAGAGCCTTCTCAATCTATCATAGGTCCATCCACCTTGATGACACCTAAGCAACATGAAGTACAACTCCCTTCTATCCCTCTTAAGTTTAGAAAGCACCTTGCTAGCCTTGTACTTCAAATTTACCTTGCAAACTTCCCGAACTCTCAACAATATCTCCAAACCCTAAATTTGTCCAGTTATAGACATATCCGGGTTCTCTTCAACCTTAGACTACCATGCAAAATACATTTCTCTAACTTCAGGCATGTCAAAGTCTACTTTCATCTTTAATTCTCTTAGCCTCTCCTTGGCTAAGTCATCTTCCCCATATTCCAATTTCTCTGGTTCTTCTAAGATCATCACACTAGAATCAGAATCTCATCACCATCACTACCATCTTTATCCTTTTCTGTGGTAGTCCAATCCTGTTCTTGCAACTGAGCAGTCAAAACATGATAAAAATGTACCTAGGCTGCATTCTTTGGCACCTCAACTTCTTCCAAAATTTTTTACCCTTATCTTGTGCTCTAATGGCTGGTAAAGTAGTTGTTGGCACCTGTGTAGCTACATCCCTGATGATAACTGGTGGTTGGGATACACTAATCATACATGTGGGTGTGTCAGCGCTTGCTTTGCTCTTGTTAGCGCTCAAATTCTGAATGTCAGCGGCTGACCTTGTAGCTTGTTCCATCATCTCTAAAAATGACAACTTCTTTGGAGTGATAAATGAAACATCAAGAATAGGCTTCTCCTTCAAGCTAGTTAAAGCTTCAACTATTTCCACCTGTTTACTACCAAAAGAACCACCTTATTCTTCACGTGAGCCCTTGTCACTCAAATTGAATGGATCTGTTGGTGCATCCTCCTCCACTTTGTAAGAATCCTCCATGGATGAAAGGACTCTTGCCTGCCTTCTCCTAGCACTGGCAGCCTCCAAAACAACTAGCCTCTCCATCAATTGCTTGAGTTCAAGGCCTTGACCTTTTACAACTTGTACAAGGTCTGCATTTAACTTTTGCAAGCGAATGCAAACTGCCGTCAATTCCAAAAGTGTATAAGGTTCCAATTCTATGATGGGAATTTGACCTCCCAAAAGAGATTCATCGGGTATGGATGGGGTCTTAATGATGTTGGGACTGTCTTGACCTACATCGAAGCCACAGTCAATAGTCCTAGCCCCACCCATGTCACCAACCACACTTGTGGTGGTGGATCTCTCTCCTACATGGCTAGGACCACTAGAGGAGAACACTCCAACAGTCCTTTGGCATTTTTCTAACCTAAAATTGGGTTGTTCAGAAGAGGAAGTGGTTTGAGGGTCTATATGGGTGTGAGGGGGTGTTTGGGTGTGTGGTAAATTGGTGTCAGCGTTTAGATTTAATGAGTTAGCGCCCACATTATGAGTGTCAGCGCCTGATGGTTGAGGGTCAATATCCATATGATGGGGTGATGGAGGGGTTTCTGGTAATGGGTCTGGTTGTGGTTGTGGTTGAGGTTGAGGGTTTTTTGTTGCCTCAATGACAACAAGCATGTATGGGGTGAGTGGTAGGTCTCTGTATGGTGGTGTATTCATATTACTAAAAATCGTTTTCATTTAAACAGGGATCGTATAAAAATTGTCATGATCCCTATTTCAGTATCCTTACATGTCAAAAACCATTTGCAAAAACATAGGGTAAGCAAGAGTCATCTTGTTACCCATACTGTGACACATGCCATCAAAAAACATTTTTAAAAAATTATAGTTTTGCCTAGTTGCAATACACACGATGGCACTCCCAATTGAACGGCTGATTTCATTGTGTGAGGAGCATTTGGGACTCAAACATTGTAGGATGATATGTATAAGGAACTTCCAAGCTGGGGGAAATCATTGTTTGGTATATTTATTTAAATGGCCCAATGGGGGCAAATCATAACCCAAGGCTTGGATTCCTAACTCTAGATCTGTGAGGGGAAGGGTGGTTATACCATTAGCATCATGAAGATGCAAAGCTTGGCGAACCAAAGCTTCAGTAACCACCCATGGAGCCCCATGAACAGTAGTAGTCAATGTAATCACTCCATTAACTGTTGTGTAACTGACTATGTTCCAAAACTGCTTAATGTGTGTGATAGGGACAAAAGGAGTATGTGAAAGTGCATACCTTAAAGGACACACATTAAAATACCCAATCATCTGAGTGTATTAGGGAAAAAGAGTATTATCAGCCTCCAAGTAAGCCACCATGTTGTGTTGGCTTCTGAATCCCAATTCCAATTGAGTTGGTTTAAACATAGGTGCCATGAAGATTAATTATAGAAACCTGTGATATAAAATTTATGGAGATATGAAGGTTTGACAGATTTTAGTTTGACAAGAATAGTAGTTACCCTGTTTGAAAGAAAATAGGTGTATTTATAGGAGAGGTAAAAATATACTATTGGTTGAAAAATGAGGGAGTTATATTCAAAAAAGTAATGACCACAATATTGAAATATATATAACTTATCTCATTCATTAATTAAAATTTACCAACTTTCTAAAATTACGGCCCATATTTTTGTCAAAAATAACAACTGGGTAGGACCCAATGTATAATACCCCGAAGTTAACGTCATTATTTTACCCTAATTATGTAACAGATTTTGAATTTCTAAGTATTATTATATTTGACGGTTTTTAGTTGAAACCGGTAATGTGTGACTATATTTAATAGTTGTGACGATTGAAGAGTACTAATAGTGATTGCGATGCCAATGGATGCCCAAATATTATATTTTAGTATCGATTATTTTGATATTTGAGATTTTTGAAATTTTTATTTCATTATGTATTAAGTCGAGTCGGAACCTTACTATTTCGTTTCATGTGCGTTCAATTATTTAACTGATCAATTTAACAAACGAGATTTATATTTTTATGAATCCGGGACGAAACCCGACTCCCGTAAAATTTTAAAAATCGACTAGGTACCATTCCCGCTCTTTAAAAGTTATTTTGCAACAAAGGCCAAAAGATAGCCTTATTTACACATTTGGTCCTCTATCCACTATATATAAGCTTCAACTAACACACACACATTCATTTTTTCACTTCAAAAAAATGTGTGTTCTCCCCTTTTGTTATCTCTAGCTTACGGCACCACCATCACCACCATAATCCACCACCAAATCTTATTTTTGAAGAAATCCAAGCAATATCCTATGTTTATCATCATCTTGTAAGTGTTTATCATCAACAAAATCAAACATTCAACAACATTTCTTTTCAAGATTTATTTTTTTATAAAAGTGTTAATTTGATCCATTTTTGATAGTTGCATGTGTTGTTTTTATTGTTAGGATCATGGATCCAATCTATCGAAGGATGGAAAAAAATATATTTTACTTTGGTTGATCTTGGTTTTCATGATCATTTGATCCTTTGAAACAATTGTGTAGAAACTAGAGGGGGGGGGGGGGGGGTTGAATAGTTTCTTATAATTTACTTGTTAAAAGGGGTTTTTCAAAAATCCTTTTTCAAAAACTTTAGACTTGAGGAAATGTGTGAAATCTTCTTATGCACAATATGAACAATGATAGTGTAACTAAGATAATACTAACAAATATATATGCACAAAGAATAAAGAATGTAAAGAGTTAAGGGTAAAGAAAGATCAAACCGAACACCAAGGATTTATAGTGGTTCGGCAACAAAGCTCACTCCTCGTTCCTACTCCACTCCTCGAGTACTCCTTACTCGAGAGTTCACTACACAACAAGCTCCTTATGCTGGAGAAATCCGTACACGTCGCTTAACCAATTTCCGACTCTAAGCTAAAAGTCGAGCCGTAATGGTAGCTAGGACCAATCTACACAACTATACTTAGTACATACACAACTTCCAAATAGACAAAACTACTTGGATCTTCTCAACTAAGACATAACAACAAATGTATAAAAGTAGATCTTCAATGGATCTTTGGTGGTGGACTCAACACTTCACAAGGATAGTGTTATTCTCTTTGAACTTGGAGAGGAAGGGATTGAAGAACAAGATTCACTTCTTAAACAAGTAGTAATCAAACAAATGATCAAATATTTGAGTGATTAAAGAAGAGGGTTTGAATCTTGAAATAGATGTGCAAAAGAGGTGATTTGAAAAGCTGAGAATGGTCCACTATTTATAGGACAAAGGCCCAACGGATATATCTTGCCATGGTTCCTTAGCTCAGCCGGCGGTTCCCTATCGATAAGGAACCGCCTAGGCACTAGAGAACCGCTGCCTAGACTCCGCTCCATTTTTTGTCCTTTAGTGGTGGAGGTCTTATCTGGATATAAAAAAATATCCTGAAAGGATATTCCTAAACAAATAAGAATATGCCATTTTCAAATTTCAAATAATTAATTTAATAAAACATTTTCTTAAAAAGAATGTTTAATAAAAACTTGTCACACTTAATAAAAAGTGAGTTTTAAGAAAGTTTAAATCACTTGATCACTTGATTAAGGTTAGTACTTGTTTATTCATACCTTAAGTGAAAATAGGTAAAATGAAAAAAATACTTGAACTCAAGAATTCGTTTTTCGTTGTTTTCGTAAATGCTTGTTTTTACATATTGTCGTAATCAAAACAAAGCGAGACCGAAAAATGCATGTAACGTTCTTAGGCATTATTGCATTAACAATCTCCCCCTTTTTGATTCCGACAATACATAAACTCAATCACACAAAAAACAATATTTTCGAAGACGAGTTTATTCATTTCTCCCCCTTTGTCGAAGCAAAAAGGTTGCACAAGTCGGTGTTGAAGAAACGGACTTAGCAAAGACTCCCCCTTAGTGCTTACTCCCCCTAGCTTGGGGCACCGAGGAATCGAGATATGGTGACAAGCTACATAGAAGGGTTAGTTGAACAAAAGAAACAACCAACAATATATAGCAATAGGTCACAAAAAATAAAAGAGAATAAAACACAAAGACAAAGATCCAAGATAGGTTACTAAAAGAACATCATACAAAGAAGTATGGAAAAAGAAACAAGCCAAAAGCATAAATCTAATCCTAGTTATTCTAGAATTCTAAGATTTGCTTGAATTTGGTGTCTTGTGGATAAGAAACCAATGCTTATATGAAAGACAAGGTAATGGCGGAGGGTGGTGGTGGTGGCTTGTTGGAGGTCTCATAATCATAGTGAAGAGGAGGCTTGATTAAGAGACTCTTGATGTAGCTCAACTCCTCATAGATGTGTGCCATAGCAAGATGTTGATATTGACAACAATGACAATATGTTCCATGGTGTATGACATTATCATGAGAAGGAGGAAGAACACTAAAGGGTGGTGGAAGCAAAGAAGTTCCACAATCAACATTCTTGGTAGGAGAAATAGGATTAAGAGTGTTCTTGGGTGAATTTGGGTTGAAAGCAATTGGAGAAAATGGAGGAGATTCAAGGATTTCATTGGGAGAATAAGACATTTTGGGATGTGAAGTATGGCAAAATGCTTAAGGTTTAAATAGGGAAGGTTTAAGGTATTTTGGGGTGGTCAAAGGGTTTGAAACAAAGATTCTCAAAAAATGTTGGAGCAAATCTTGAGTTTCAAAGAAAAACCCGAAAAAGGAAGGCACTGTATGCGGTTCCTTATCATGCCCGGCGGTTCCTTATCACTAAGGAACCGCGGTTCACTTATGGAACCGCCTACAGGCGCTGTGTTTGGTGTTTGATGGAAGATTTTTCAATTCAGCAAATATTATTTTTCTAGTCTAACTTATCATAGGGATATGCTTAAAAGCAAAGAAACACAAAGAAAACATATACAAACTTACCAAATAGAGATTTGACCAAATTACATGGATTAAAATAATCGATGTAGGAGTTGTGTAAGACAAGACCTTAAGTCATGACACAATGATCCTCCATGATTCTATCTTGTTCTTGCTATGTTTGAGAGAATCATACATATGAATTATGTAAGCTCTAGATTAATAGCGAGAATCTATGAAAAACCGTTTTTAGATTGAATTAACAATGTTACAAGCATTTCTCAACCATTTTCGAAAGAGAGGGTTTATCAAAAAGTGTTTGGAAGTCTCAATGACTCAAAGTGGTAAAATGAGACACACAAAGAGAAAAAGGTAATTAAGGAAAATGTTCCATTGATCCTAGACCTAGACGCAAGTAATTAAAAGGTTCCCTCTTAAGTGGCTTAGCGAAGATGTCGGCTAAGTTGTCCTCGGAGGGTACCTTCTCAATTGAAATGTTCCCCTTTTGAACATTATCCCTAAGGAAATGGTGTCGAATTTCTATGTGTTTGGTTCGCGAATGTTGCACGGGATTCTTGCTAAGGTCTATAGCGCCTTTATTATCGCACAAGATGGGAACATCATCAAGAGAAATCCCGTAATCAACAAGCGCTTGCTTCATCCATAGAGCTTTTTGGCATGCTTTTCCGCCACTCACATACTCGGCTTCCGTGGTGGATATTGCAAGAGCGGTTTATTTCTTGGAGAACCAAGAAGTTAAACAACAACCCATGAAGGTACAAACTCCACTAGTTCTTTTCTGGTCCACATAGTCTCCCGCATGATATGAGTCCGCGTAGACAATGGTTTCTACGCCCGTCCCTTTAGGATACCATAATCCTAAATGTATAGTGCCTTTAATGTATCGGAAGATACGCTTAACCGCTTCAAGGTGAGAGGTTTTGGGAGCCTCTTGGATGCGAGCACAAAGGCAAACACTAAACATGATATCCGGTCGACTTGCCATTAGGTACAAGAAACTACCAATCATACCTCTATATTTGATGTTGTCTACCGACTCACAATCATCATCTACGGTGACTTTAGTATCCAAGGCCATTGGGGTCTTCATTGGTCTAGATTCTTCTAATCCAAATTTCTTTAGCATTTCTTTAGCATACTTAGATTGACTAAAGAAAATACCATCATCCATTTGTTTAATTTGGAGTCCTAAAAAGAAGTTAAGTTCTCCCATCATACTCATTTCAAACTCATCATGCATGATTTTGGCAAAGTCATCACACAATTCTTGACAAGTTGATCCAAATATAATGTCATTAACATATATTTGTACAATTATGAGGTGAGAACCTTTCTTCTTTGTAAAGAGCGTGTTGTCTACCATCCCCATGGTATACTCAGGTTTAACAAGAAACGCTTTAAGTCTATCATACCAAGCTTTGGGTGTTTGTTTGAGTCCATAAAGAGCTTTCTTAAGCTTGTAAACATGATCCAGTTTCTCAAAATCAATGAAGCCGGGAGGTTGAGCCACATATACCTCCTCATTTATCAAACCGTTAAGAAATGCACTCTTTACATACATTTGTTGAAGCTTAAAATCTAAGGCACAAGCGTAGGCTAAGAGGATTCTAATGGATTCTAATCTAGCTACCGGTGCATATGTCTCGTCATAATCAATCCATTCTTGTTGATTATAGCCTTGAGCTACAAGTCTAGCCTTGTTACGAGACACAACACCATTCTCATCTAACTTATTCCTAGATAGCCATTTGGTTCCTATAATGGTAGAACTTCTTGGTGGAGGAACAAGTTCCCAAACATCATTGGCAACGAATTGATTCAATTCTTATTGCATCGCAATGACCCAACTCTCATCCGTCAAAGCTTTTTTAACATTCTTTGGGTCAATCAAGGAGACAAAACAAAAGAAGTTGCTTTGGTTTTGGACTTGAGATCTTAGGGTCCTTTGATTTAAGTCACCAATGACATTATTGATAGTATGATCCCTAGATTCCTTAATGTTTACTTCCTTTTCAACACTAAGGTCTTCAACTCCTATTTTTCTAACCTCTTTGGCTTTAACTACTTCTAATTCATCCAAGTCATCATCAACCAATGGTGGTGTCTTGGATGAAGGAGGGGTTTTATCAAAGGTTACATTGAGTGATTCTTCAATAACCCCCGAGGTTCTATTTAGGACTATGTAGGCTTAGCTAGTTTGGGAATAACCTAAAAGGATACCTTCATAAGACTTTGGGTCAAACTTGGTAAGGTAGTCTTTGGTGTTGAGGATAAAGCACTTGCTTCCAAACACCCTAAAGTATTCCATGAGGGTTTCTTACCTTTAAGAATCTCATAGGGGGTCTTTCTTAGGAAAGGTCGAATAAGAATTCGGTTGAGAATATAAGTCGATGTGTCCACGACATTGCACCAAAACTTTTGAGGCAAAGATTGCTCGTTTAACATCGTCCTACTCATCTCTTGGAGAGTCCTATTCATCCTTTCAACTACCCCATTTGATTGTGGAGTGCGAGGAGCCGAGAGGTTATGGGTAATACCATGAGCTTCACAAAAGGCACCAAATTTCACTTCATTATCAAATTCCCTACCATGATCCGTCCTAATAGAGACAATTGAACATCCTAGTTGATTTTGAATTCTTCGACTAAAGATTTCGAAGTGGTCGAAAGCTTCATTCTTAGATGCTAAAAATCTAGTCCAAGTGAATCTAGAATAGTTATCAACTATAACTAGGGTATAAAGGTTACCTCCATAACTCCGTATGGCGGAAGGTCCAAAAAGATCCATATGTAGGAGCTCTAAGCACTGAGAGGTCGAAACCAAATTCTTGCCTTTGTGACTTGAGTGAACTTGCTTTCCAATTTTGCAAGCATCACAAAAGTGACTATCAAACTTAATCTTGGGGAGGTGTCTTACCAACTCCTTAGAGACTAAAGATTGAATTAAACGCATATTAGCGTGATCTAATCTCCTATGCCAAAGAGTAGAACTATCATCTATAGTCGCAAGACATATGTTGTCTTTTGACTTCTTATTGACCTTCATAACATAAAGCCCATGATTTCTAATACCTTTTCCAATGACCTTTCCATCTTTTACGATTTCACTGTCATGTTCCGAAAAGATGACCTTACACTTATTATCACAAATTTGACCTATACTTAAAAGGTTAAACCCTAAGTTATCTACGTGCTCAACATTTTCAATGGTCATGGAGTCAAGAGAAACCGTAACTTTGCCAATGATATTACCACGTAGACTACTAGCGAATGTGACGTTACCTCCATCATATGCTTTGTAATGCGAGAACAAACTTCGATTACCCGTCATGTATTTAGAACATCCACTATCCTTAATCCACTCATCGGGCTCCAAATTAATTCCCAAGCATATCTAGGTAACAACACACAAGATCAAACATTTGGTCCCCAATATCTCATGGGTCTAAAATTGTTAGTTCCAAACATCCCTTGCATTTGGTTGGGATGCATGAATGAAGGAGGGGTTCCCCATGGAGAACAAAATGAAGGAGGGTAGTAATTCATGCAACCATTTTGTTGTTCATTATTTCTCCTAGGTGTATTTGATCTAGGTTTAGAGTTATGATTATTCCTTCTAGGTGTTGGAGTTTTACTTCTAGGTCACGAATTGTTTTGATTATCCTTTCTAGGAGTTGTTGTTCTACTTCTAGGCTTAGACACATTTTGTACTCTAGGTGGAGTAGAAGATGTTCTTGATAAACTTCTATTTCCCATGAGAGATTTACTTAATGGCTTGTAGAATTTATCAACGGTATCGTTGTCAAGTATGGGTAATTTTACTTTATTAACAATAAGATGCTTTGGTTTTTCATCTAACTTATACTTTTCAGAAAGTTCAGGATTTTCACCAAAATCACCCTCTGGCCGCGGTACCTTATCTATGGTGGCGGTTCTATAGTGATAAGAAACCGCCCCATACAATTTGGGACCGCGTACAGACATTTTTTGTGAAAACCTGACTTGTTTTGGTTCACTAGTTGAGGCTTCATTTGAGTTACAGCCTATACCAAGTCTTTCCTTTGAATGAACTTGTTTGTTTAACATGTCATCAATAGCACTAGTACCTTTCATGAATTTTTCCAATTTAATGGAGGTGTTCTTGAGGTCTTCATTTTCTAATCTAAGTTTCTCACAACTTAAGCAACTTAAATCAACCTCTTTATTTTTCTCAAGTTTAGCTAATTTCTCCCTAAGTTCATTGATCTCATTTTCGAGCTTAGTTTTGGTTGATTTTAAGGTTTTGTTCTTTTCTATGAATTTGAGACTAAGTTTGTGTAAACTATCATATTTGCCTTCAAAATCAATATGATCAAAGGTGGAGCTATCATAACTATTATATTCGGTTTCGAAATGTACCTCTTTAGAAGTGTGAGCCATAAGACATTTCTCCTCTTTGGGGTTGTCATCATCATCTTCACCGCTATCCCTCCAAGCGCCACTAACGAACGCCGTGTGGTTCGTATCGCGAGCGGGCTTTCGACAATCACTAATGAAGTGATTTGGATCACCACATCTAAAGCAATTCATATCACCTTTTTCGTTCTTGGTAAACCAATTCTTTGAGAATGGTTTCTTGTCATTGTTGGGTTGCCTAACGTGTTGACCTCGTCTCTTGAAGAACTTCTTGTAATCTCTCACCGCCAATGCATACTCCTCGTCATCGCTTTCCGAGGAACTATCGTGGTCACTTTGTGCCTTCTTGGCTTTAAGTGCAAGATATTTCCTTTCACTCTTGGTTTTCACTAATTCCGAGTCCTTCAAAATTATCATCTCATGAACCTTCAAGTTGCCTATGAGTTCATCGAGTGATAAAGTTGAGAGATCTTTCGATTCTTCAATCGCTGTGACTTTTGCTCTCCACTTTGGATGTAAAGCCCTTAGAAACTTCCTAACATTGTTCTTGCTAGAAAAACCTTCATCAAGTGCTTTTAGACTAGTAATAATGGTGTTAAACCTAGCAAATGCACTATCAATAGTTTCATCTTCTAAGATGACAAATTGTTCATATTGTTGGACAAGAAGATCGATTTTGCTTTCTTTGACTTGGCTATTACCTTGGTGGGTTACTAAAAGAGTGTTCCAAATATCTTTAGCGGTTTCACACATAAAAATCCTTTCATACTCTTTCTTAGGTAAAGCATTATAAATCACCATTTTAGCCTCATTATTTTTTGAAAGTTTCTTTTTAGTATCGTCATTAGCTTTGTCAAAAGTGACCAATTCTTTTGTTTTAGAAACTTCATTAAATTGATAAGGTAAAAAATCACCATTAGTAATAACATGCCAAAGATCTAAATCTTTTGATTTCACATAACTTTCAAATCTATTTTTCCAATAGATAAAACTATCGGTTTCAAAAAGTGGTGGTCTTTGCATAGATCCCTTCTAGGTATTTGTTGGAATCCATAGATCGATTCAAGTTTTAAAATACAATATACTTTAAAAGTTCTTGAGCAACCACGCTCTGTTACCAATTGTAGAAACCAGAAGGGGGGGGTTGAATAGTTTCTTATAATTTACTTGTTAAAAGGGGTTTTTCAAAAATCCTTTTTCAAAAACTTTAGACTTGAGGAAATGTGTGAAATCTTCTTATGCACAATATGAACAATGATAGTGTAACTAAGCTAATACTAACAAATATATATGCACAAAGAATAAAGAATGTAAAGAGTTAAGGGTAAAGAAAGATCAAACCGAACACCAAGGATTTATATTGGTTCGGCAACGAAGCTCACTCCTCGTTCCTACTCCACTCCTCGAGTACTCCTTACTCGAGAGTTCACTACACAACAAGCTCCTTATGGTGGAGAAAACCGTACACGTCGCTTAACCAATTTCCGACTCTAAGCTAAAAGTCGAGCCCTAATGGTAGCTAGGACCAATCTACACAACTATACTTAGTACATACACAACTTCCAAATAGACACAACTACTTGGATCTTCTCAACTAAGACACAACAACAAATGTATAAAAGTAGATCTTCAATGGATCTTTGGTGGTGGACTCAACACTTCACAAGGATAGTGTTCTTCTCTTTGCACTTGGAGAGGAAGGGATGGAAGAACAAGATTTACTTCTTAAACAAGTATTAATCAAACAAATGATCAAAGATTTGAGTGATTAAAGAAGAGGGTTTGAATCTAGAAATAGATGTGCAAAAGAGGTGATTTGAAAAACTGAGAATGGTCTATTATTTATAGGACAAAGGCCCAACGGATATATCTGGCCGTGGTTCCTTAGCTCAGCCGGTGGTTCCTTATCGATAAGGAACCGCCTAGGCACTAGAGAACTGCTGCCTAGACTCTACTCCATTTTTGTCCTTTAGTGGTGGAGGTCTTATCTGGATATAAAAAATATCCTAAAAGGATATTCCTAACCAAATAAGAATATGCCATTTTCAAATTTAAAATAATTAATTTAATAAAACATTGTCTTAAAAAGAAAGTTTAATAAAAACTTGTCACACTTAATAAAAAGTGAGTTTTAAGAAACTTTAAATCACTTGATCACTTGATTAAGGTTAGTACTTGTTTATTCATACCTTAAGTGAAAATGGGTAAAATGAAAAAAATACTTGAACTCAAGAACTCGTTTTTCGTTGTTTTCGTAAATGCTTGTTTTTACATATTGTCGTAATCAAAACAAAGCGAGACCAAAAAATGCAAGTAACGTTTTTAGGCATTATTGCATTAACAAATTGTAAGGTTCCATGTATATGTTATTGTTATTATATTTAAATTTAATTGATTGCATGCATTTGTTTTTTTATAAAATGCACATGGATCATGCAAGTGATTAGGATTGATGGGATATTCTTAGGATGCTTATTAGTTGATGTTAGAAGTGTCGATGATGTTAAAAATGGGTCAAAAGGAGTTTTGATGTGATTTTAAAAGAGTCATTTTAGATTAGTAGGTTTAAGGCCATTTTTCGTACAGTGGCTGTTGATTAAAGTTTGATATTATTAGATATTGTTGTAGTAGTCTTCAAGACGCTCGTTATAGCTTTTAACTCCAAACGAGTCAAAAGTTATGCTAGTTTGATTATTCGTGTACCGGGAGACGAGTGTTGACACAATACGAAATTGTTGTCAATATTTAGATCGAATCTCGTGGACTATAAGTTGAGTTTTAAAACTGATCAAAGGCTGTTGTTGGGTTCTAAACTTAGAATTTGGAGTCTATTTTCAAGGTCAAGTGGCGATTTTGTAAATGGAAATGTTTAACAAGGTCAAAATGGTTTTACAAGTCAAGTGTGTAAAACTGTCCGTTTTAAGGTCTAAAGATGTGTCGAGCAGGTGGGTCAAAAATGTGAATCATTGAATGAAATTTGAACTAAGTCTTCTACAGATATTAAGTGAGTTTGACACCAAGTTTCGTCAAAAAAGGAGTTTTCTAGGTAGCGGAAAACAGCGTGTACTTTTGGTAAGTACCGGCTGAGTACTTTTTGGGAGGTACTTAACCTCGCGTCATAGTTTGAGGCGAGAGGCTAATCTACTATCTTCTCAAAATTCTAAAAGGATATAAGTCTTGTGTGTGAGTGTATATTTTGAGATTGGAGACCCGTGTTAGGTACTTGACCCGTGTTGATTTGGCATCTTGAGATGTATCAATAACGAAGGTGCTAGTTTTATAAAGCTAGTACATGTTGTGGGGTTTAGAAGGGATTCACTTGCATTGAGTGGTCATGTCTATGTACATACTATTTTGAGTAATTGATTTTATTATATTAAGTATGTTTTGAAATACTCAAGTATATTGCTAAACGCGCACCTTATTTGTTAGGTGGCGGCTTTTGACGTGTATATTTGTGAGGCATCTTCACTTCGGCGATCACTACTACTACTAGCTTCATGTATTATCTAAGGTGAGTCTATAGCCTCACTTTTTACGATATTTTAAATGATTTTAACCCGCGAGGGGGAATACATGTTGTTTTATAAATTGAACACAAGTTGTTTTTGGTATGCTGGACCCTAATATGATGATAAATGCCTAAGTACCATTGTCTTATGAAGTCCCTGAAATTCATGAACTGTTAATTACCTTGCGAGGTAAACGCTAATACATATGATATATCTATTTGGTTTGACAAACCTTATCCTAGGGTATGTATCCTTGTGATCACCTGAAAGGGATATTATGTATAAGAGGTCGCTGGTATATGACAATATTACCTGTTGTAGGGGCGCCGTAAGTGACTCAGTTTGACGTGTTGGTTAATGTTCAGTTGCATGAGCTTAAGGCATTTATCGATATATATATATATATATATATATATATATATATATATATATATATATATATATATATATATATATATATATATATATATATATATATATATATATATATATATATATATATATATATATATATATATATATTTATATATATATATATATAATATATATATATATATATATATATATATATATATATATATATATATATATATATATATATATATATATATATATATATATATATATATATATATATATATATATATATATATATATATATATATATATATATATATATATATATATATATATATATATATATATATATATATATATATATATAGATATATATATATATGTGACAATCCGTCAATTTATGGTTGATATTTTATTCTCAAATATTATTTAAAAACATTATTTTAATGTTATATTATGAACTCACTTATTTTTGGGAAGAAATTTGGATTTACGTCTTGAAGTAGCATCGACTACGTCTAAACCGGAGGATTCAACGTTACGTGCTTACGTTTACATACACCATTTTGGTGACAGTCCGACATTTCAGAAAATAAATTTGTTCGTGAATATTATTTTGAGATTTTAAATTTGTGTTGGTTCATAAACTCACAAACTTACGAGAAGAGATTAGGACTTACGATTTTAATTTAACGTCCTTTACGACTAAACCGGAAACCTTAGGATTACGTATTTACGTTTTCGAACTCCGTTTTTGATGAGACAATTTTTATTAGATTCGTTTTATGCCGTTGATTCATAATTTATGAAAACGTTTTTCGTAAAACGACCCGAGGGCACGTAAACCGAGGAAACTAAAATCGAGGAGTACCCGTAAATAAATGGGGATGATACAAGTGGGACACTTGTCCCACCCCCACTATAACCGGCCACAACACTACAACACACCACTTGATGTGTCAAAGTGGTAGCTTAACACTTACACTTGTAAGTTAGCTTCACTTTGAAGCATTATTCACCCACCAAAACTAGCAAAACCACTAGCTCCTCCCATTACTTCCATTTTTACATGCAAATAAACTCACAACTCTCTCTCTCTCACTCATCTATGCCATCCCACCACCACCTTAAACACCCCATTTGATTTAAATTTATCCATGAAATCCTATGTTATTCTTGCACAAGATGATTCCCTTTTGAAGCCCTATTGATTGGTGGTGATTATAACATCCAAGGAGGAGTTTCTATGGAGTATTGGGGCTGAGTTTCCACAAGGAGTTCTTGAAGAATGGTGGTCTTGAAGATGGTCTTGGTTTATCACAAGTTGTGTGATCAAAATCCATGTCTTGATCACAACCTACATCATCATGGTGGTATAAAGAATGTTTCCCCATCCTCTTGTTATTTTGATTATGTAATCATGTATTTTCTTTCCTATTGTATATGTATATGATGAACATATGATGATAAAAATATTGTGTGGGGATTTGGTGTTGATAATCATGGGTAAAAAGATGAAAAACTATATGTAAAAATGGTTAATTTTGCTTAATTTAGTAGGCTGTATAAAACAGTAAAGAATCACATGTTAAACTGATAAAATGGCAAAGTAGAAATAATATACAGTAAGTATAAGATGTCATACACATGTGAGAGTTGGCCATGCAATGGAATCATTATAATGAGTGAGATATGACTAAAACAAGTTTAGAGTACCAATCTGGATAGTCAGTTTTGGACGGACTGTTAGGGATATTTAAATTTGGATTGAGCAGTAGCTAAAACTAATTTAATTTTAGCACATATCATTTAGTTTAGGGTGTCCAAAAATTATCTTCTATCTCCTTGTATAACTCAAGATATCGTAAAAATGGTGAAAGTGAAAGTAAAAATCAGATTTTGGGAAATTAAAGTATAATAGTATAATATAAGCACTCAAATAAAAATAGTATAAGATGGGAATTAAAACCCACTAACTTATATAATACATTTATATAGATATTTATAAGGTTAAGTAAATGGACCCTTTATAAAAATGGTAGTTGAATAAGGGTTATAAGTTATAAAAACTACAAACATGATTTTTACGACTTTTTCGGCTATTACCGTAAAATTAACGTTTTTGTTAAATAAAACTTAGACGGTTGGACCCGTCTCATGTAAACTTTTATAAACTCATATACTGATATAAACATATATAACAAGTAAAAACCGATAAAACCCGAACTATAAAACATACGGACATTAACGGGCTAAGTTAACGTTATTGGACTAATAATACAACAAAATGGGCTAAAACACTTATAAACTTATTTATTGGGCTAAACCCATTTGGGCCCAACATATAAAGTATAAATACTGATAATAAAAGTATAATTGGGCTAATGAATAGTATTGGGCTTGTAATAGGCCTATTGAGCTTTAAAATGTAAACAAGTTGAACTAGTATAACTAGTCTTGACAATTTCCAACACATAAACACTATAATAAATAAGTAAAGATGTATAAACCCACTTGATCATCATATATATATATATATATATATAATCATCATATGTATAAATAATTGTTATTTTTATAAAGTCATTGGACATGAGTCTAAGACGAGTATTATTTGTCTAGGTTTCCGTGATTGAAGCACGTACCGTACATCCGAATCACCGATAACCGCCTTCCCACATCAACGTGAGTTCATAGCCTCGCACTCTTTTAAATGTTTGTATGAAATGTTTTATAAACCCGCGAGGGAGATAACATGTTAGTTTTCATGAAGTAGGACACTAGTTGTCCCAATTGTTTGTTTATTGATTTGGACCCGAATGATTGTATGACCCGATGAATGATTATATGACCCGATAGATGAAATTAAATGGATTATTAAAGTTAGGTTATGTCACTAAAAGTCCCATTAGCATGAATTGTGATGATCACCCCAGTTCGCGCCTTGACGGTTGATCCCCGTCGTGCCACATTGATTGGTAAGCGAATTTATGTATGAGAAGATTTCCATAGCGTGACCTTTGTGACGACACGCTAATTTAGATGGGAAAATTGAGTTCGGGCTAGCTACCCGTTGTTTGTTGTAGTAAGGTAACAATGTCATGCGGCTTATAATAATCCAATTAACGAAATACTGCTATAAGCACCGAATTACAATATATTGCCTGACTAGCAATACGGGGTCTTACTATTGATTTTATGTTCGTGTTTTGGTTTTATATAACCATATTCATATAATGGTTTTTATTTAATCCATACAACGTTTTAAAACGTATTGTATGATATTTTTATGACATTGGTTCGTATAATGGTTTTGAAGGCAAATGCCTATATTATGATTTTTGATAAGGATTTGTATAAAATTACTTTGGCTATTTTATGGCCTATTACAAAGATTTGTACAAAATGATTTTCGGTAATAATTTTATACCGATGTTATATTGATGGATTTCATTTAACTCTATGAATTCACTCGGCGTTATCGCTGACCTTTTCTTTTAACATGTATTATCTCAGGTACTTGAAGGTAATTCTCGGTAAGACGACAAGAATTCATGGCCCGCACTTAAATTAAAATTTCCATTCAAATGCTTTGTAAAACCTGTATAATATACAATGACTTGGGACCTATGTAACTTTGATATTTATGAATGGAAATGCTTTTATTATTAAACGACGCGATTTTTTTATGCATTGTCTATGATGTGAGTAATGTGCTATCCCGTAACACCAACGAGTCTTCCGCTGTATTGAATCGTATAAATTTGGGGGTGTTACAGTTTGGTACTAGAGCTCTCGTTATAGAGAACGAAAGATTTTTAAAACCAAGGTTTTGAATAAAATATTTCAAAATCTTTTAACTATAAACATTTTTCTAAAAATGTCAAAAAATCTTTTGACTATAAAGGTGCCGAAGAATTCCTGAGTTACCGACAAGGCCAGACTGAGAAGTGTTATCTTAATATATATATAACTTGGATTATATATATATATATATATATATATATATATATATATATATATATATATATATATATATATATATATATATATATATATATATATATATATATATATATATATATATATATATATATATATATATATATATATATATATATATATATATATATATATATTATGATGTAATTTGATTACATGAATGTTTGATGATTATTTTGATATTTATACGAGGTATTTATACGACGAAGATTGTCACAAGGATCCCTAACTCCCCTAGTAAATTAATCGAATCTATTCTCGTAGGAATTCTAGCTTTCCTAGATCTAAACCAAGTTGCGGATATTTATGATCCCAACAAAATGGTTGATATTCGTAGAAATGTAGATAATAGTTGATTAAGATCTTGAAAAAGAATTGGCAAAATTAAATCTGATATCGACGTCATGATGATCTTTCCTTATAAAGTGGAGGTTGACAAAAAGTTACCACCTGGAAAGGTGTCATCTGATTCGTTGTCACCCAATTCTTAAATTGAAATCGAAAGGGTGAATGTTGCACTTGAGGTTGTCATTGGAACCATTACCCAAAAGCCTCATTCCACTAATACCTTTCCGAGGAGTCTAATTGAATGTGTGAGTCATTTTATACTAGTGACTCATTTGATGACTATTGATGTAAGAGTTATAGGATTGGAAATTAAGTGATATACATATTGAGCTTTTATTTCCCTTTTAAGGTCTAAGAATAAGGTTGAAAGTATTGGCGAATGACGTAGGATATCGAATTGAGTATAAAATTGGTTGAAACTTGAATGAAATAAAATTTAACACATATGGAATATGAGATTGTTAAGAGGAATTCGTTAAGTTCTGTGATTGAATTATAAGGTTTTAAATGATTGCTAGTTCGTGTTAAGGGTTTTTCCTAGGCCATTGTCCACTAACGAGGATGCCCAGTGTCCAAGAAATAAATTGAAGAAATCTTCTTCTGAATTGAGACCGATGGATCTTCTGGGACATGTGGAACACCTAATGACTCTGGTAGATTAGTATTCATTGTGGTATCTTTTAAAAATAATCCCAAACTTAACTGAGACATCAGTTGGTAGGATGAGTTCTTGGAATTGTATGACATAGTGACACATAATGTGTTACGGTACAATTTTGACTTGTTTGTGATTAATGAAAAAGACTACCTTTGATTGCTAAATCCTACATGTATCGATGATATCTATCTTTTCTTGCTTCTTCCTAATGCTCGCATTAGTGATGCAACCATTGAACAAGTACTCATCTCGAATTGAGTTACGTTGTGGATTATTCTTCTTGAGTGCCATCGAGGTCATGCACCTCATGATTAATTGGCTAAGCTCATTTCCAATTATATTGTGGTTAGTTCTTGATAAACAGCTTTTCATCACTCTTTTGCAGATCACTCATTGTTTTTATAAGATAAAACAGTATCCTTTGAGAAAATTGAATTTTCATCACTATATGGATTATTTAAAGTGAGACTTATAAATAATCATTAGTGAAATAAAGTTGATTATGAAATACCTTGGAAAACTTAATTGTTTTCATAACAAAGAAAATCTTTGTAAATCTATTTTTGATTCTTATTTAAGAATTAAGAATGAAAATGTTTTTATTATAAACATGATGATAAAATTTTGACGAACTGAGTATTGAATCGTTAATCATGAAATTGTATATAGTTGCGCGCCTACATATAATTTGGAATGGACCATGCAAGGCTGATTAGTAGTCACCATAAAATTGTTAATAAACATTACATTTTCTTTGAAGATTGTGAAAGATTAAATTTTATGAGATCTGCAAAAAGTGAAAAATAGGGACATAATGTTAGGGACACCTACATATGTGCCTGTAGCATCTATTCTTCTGAGTTGAATTTACTCATCTGTGGAAATTATCTTATTTGACAATTGACAATTCATTCTTGTCCAATTCTCCCGTAGTGAGATTCTTAGGAAAAGTATCTGATTACCGAGTGTTGATACCCGACTGGATGTATCGACGTTCCTATCATTTATTTTGATTTGATTTCATTTGAATGACCTGGGTAACGATCCGAGGAGCTTTCAAATGCGTACTTAAATTATGAAAACATGGGATATATTTATATTCATTAAATGTTTTCGTCTGTATCTGATTTGAAATTCTCTCGCATAGACTATGCGTTGACCTTACTCTTTTAATGGTAGTTGTGTCTCCATATATCCTTGAATTTGTGAAGGGTTTTGAGTTATTATTAGTCTTTTAAGAAGTTCACATCTTATCAATGGTAATGAAACTAGAAGGTTGATAGCGCCAGTAGAATGGATTGATTGATTATGACATGACGACATTGTCTTAATTGATGGGAACTCGAGTAGAATTCCCCTAAATGATAAGATGCTGATTATCAAAAGTGATCTAAATGATTCTTGATGGATGACCATATCCTGCATTTAGAATTGAAATTATACCATGAATGGTTGTGAATTAGTCATATATATTATAATCTAGAAAGAGCCTAATCTGAATTTATTAAAAGATGTTTCCGTTATCTGAAACTCTAGGAGGTGTTTGTTGGTGAACTAACTAGACTTTTTGCCATTAAGGCAAGTTGAAATTGGTATTGATTATATTCCCGGTGCTGCACCTGTGGCTTGTGCACTGTACGTCAGCACCATCTGGATTAAAAGTATTACCGTACAACTGAGGGAGTTGTCGGAGAAAGATTTTATTCTACCAAGCTCGTCATTATGAAGAGCTATGGTGTTATTATTTCTTATATTTATAGATTACTGTGAACTGGGTAAATTGACAATCGAAAACGATATCCATAACTCGAAATGGAAGATTTGTTCGATCATTTACAAGGTTCTAGCAATTTGATCCATGACATGGTTATCATCAACTTCGCGTCCGCGAAAAAGATTATCTATTCCAATCACTACATCCAAAACTTGTAATGATCATTATGAGTTTCATGTTATGTCGTTTGGATTGACTAATACACATGTAGCAACCATAAATTTGGTGAATCTCGTGTGTAGGCTGTAATTTGATAAATTCATGCTTGTGATCATTAAGGACCATTTTTTTATTTATAAGAATAAGAATGAGCTAATAATTAGTTATAGACTGCCCTAAATTGGCTGAACAATGAAACTTGTACCTTGAGTATTTAACATGTGACTTAAGACTTAATCCTTTACATGATTTAACCGTGTGATTAATAGATAATGGAATCTATATTGACTCTTCAAAAATTAGAGCTATTAAGGCTTTGGGTTTTACCAAAAAGAAAATGGAAATATGTTTTGACAAATGTTTTAACAAAGGATTTGTTTAGGGATTATTCCCTTATACCCAAAACATTTAACTAAACTCCTGTTTAGGGGTAAATGTTTGTGTTTACCTCAAGACAACTTAAGAAGAATTGAGGAAACCATTTAAACCATGACTTGAAATTTGAAACGACACTTTTTGCTTTTAAACTAAGAAACTTTTGACCAAAGTATAACCAAAGATTTTTCAAACATTTACGAATCTTATTAATTATTTTCGATAAATCAGCAAAAATAGTGTTAACTAAAATTCAAATTTATTTTGAATATCTTTATATAATTGGTCGAGCTACGAAATTTAAAACTTTTAATGTTTACGTTTCATAAAAACTTAATATTTATTGTTAATTTACGTGTAATAATTATCGACACTTTAAAATGTCGGATTAAGCAAAACTGATAAAAATGATAGTTGAGACGAAACTAAAACTTAGAAAAGACGAAGAAATAATTTCTGAGTAAATTGTGGACATGATAATTATTTCATCAGGAAAGATGAATGTAAATACTGATGCATTATGTAAAAAGGATAAAGAACCAATTAGGATGTGTTTCTTAATAATGACTGTGCAAAATAAATTTCCGAACAATATAAAAATAAACAATGCTCGTAAGAAGGATAATATAGATAATAAAAAGTGGTTCGCGGCTAATGTGAACCATTAGAATTGAGAAGCCGATAGCGTTAAATGATTAAAAGGCCACTTGTGGTTGCCTAAATATAGAGGATTGTGAGATATAGTTATGTTGGAATCTTGTAAGTATAAGTATTCTATTCCTGTCATTTCTGATTTAATGTATCATTATCAGAAGAAGTTGTACTGATGGCAAATTATGAAGGCAGACATTACCTCATACATTAGTAAACGTCTAACTATTGCAAAGGTCATCATCTGAATTTGATTCGATTTGGGTCATCGTCGACAAACTTACCAAATCTACTAATATCATTCCTGTTAATGATAGATTGTTGATGTAGAAATTGACCCTTTTGTATTTAAAGGAGTTGTGTAAACATGGTGTGCATGTATCGATCATCTCTATCAAGATCCTCGCTTCGCATTGAATTTCTAGAGATTTGCTCAGAAGTCATTGAGAACGAATCTTGATGAGAGTACTGTGTACCATCCCAATCGAAGGGACGAGGTAAAGTAATGATATAAAATACTATAAGTGCTGTTTTATGTTTGAATGATTGACCTTTGGTAATAAACTGTAAAATCGTTTCCCTTTGGAGAGATTATCCTTGAAAACTATCGTATTAGGATCGAGATCGAATCTTGTGAGGATATATATTAGAGCATCTGTAAGCAGGAGTTGTAATAAAGACACTCGACATACACCCATTGTGAGTTGGACATGTCTTTTAGGTTTAAGGTTTCCTATGATGGCGAACCTAACACTTGCAAAATACCCGAACCGCGAGACCTGAAATGATTGTTGAAATTAGGATCTGATTATTGATTGCCGATAGTAGGCAGGAGGTAATGTGAATATGAAATGTAGACCTGGAAGTGCCAGATGGGTAGCGAAGTTATGCCAAAAAATTTAACCATGGAAAAATGAATAGATGATCTGAAAGATCATGGGATATAAGTCCCCGTTGTATGGGACCATTGAAATGATGTAAAAGTTGGTTTGAAAGGCATATAAGCTGGATCTACCCTAGGACTTCAAGAGCTGCGTGAATTATGTTTCGTAAATCAAACTTGATGAAATGTATATCAAGTGAGAATCTGATTGTTTCTTAGTAATGTTTAGATCGGCGAAAAGTTGCATTCATCAAAAACCCGTGAACATCATGGATAGAGAAAGTAAGTCAACATTAAGCCTGATCTTATTCCCGTAATTATGTTTGATGAAACTCGCGTATTGTAATGAATTACATTTGTGAGAAAAGACCGAATGTGGAGGAAATACCCACATGGCTTTAACTATATAAGAAGCGAGTAGTAAGGTAAGATGATCTTTGAGGACAAAGATCCTGTTTAGGGGTAAATGCTGTGACAACCCGTCAATTTATGGTTGATATTTTATTCTCAAATATTATTTAAAAACATTATTTTAATGTTATATTATGAACTCACTTATTTTTGGGAAGAAATTTGGATTTACGTCTTGAAGTAGCATCGACTACGTCTAAACCGGAGGATTCAACGTTACGTGCTTACGCTTACATACACCGTTTTGGTGACAGTCCGACATTTCAGAAAATAAATTTGTCCGTGAATATCATTTTGAGATTTTAAATTTGTGTTGGTTCATAAACTCACAAACTTACGAGAAGAGATTAGGACTTACGATTTTAATTTAACGTCCTTTACGACTAAACCGGAAACCGTAGGATTACGTATTTACGTTTTCGAACTCCGTTTTTGATGAGACAATTTTTATTAGATTCATTTTATGCCGTTGATTCATAATTTATAAAAACGTTTTTCGTAAAACGACCCGAGGGCACGTAAACCGAGGAAACTAGAATCGAGGAGTACCCGTAAATAAATGAGGATGAGACAAGTGGGACACTTGTCCCACCCCCACTATAACCGGCCACAACACTACAACACACCACTTGATGTGTCAAAGTGGTAGCTTAACACTTACACTTGTAAGTTAGCTTCACTTTGAAGCATTATTCACCCACAAAAACTAGCAAAACCACTAGCTCCTCCCATTAATTCCATTTTACATGCAAATAAACTCACAACTCTCTCTCTCTCACTCATCTATGCCATCCCACCACCACCTTAAACACCCCATTTGATCTAAATTTATCCATGAAATCCTATGTTATTCTTGCACAAGATGATGCCCTTTTGAAGCCCTATTGATTGGTGGTGATTATAACATCCAAGGAGGAGTTTCTATGGAGTCTTGGAGCTGATTTTCCACAAGGAGTTCTTGAAGAATGGTGGTCTTGAATATGGTCTTGGTTTATCACAAGTTGTGTGATAAAAATCCATGTCTTGATCACAACCTACATCATCATGGTGGTATAAAGAATGTTCTCCCCATCCTCTTGTTATTTTGATTATGTAATGATGTATTTTCTTTCCTATTGTATATGTATATGATGAATAAATGATGATAAAAATATTGTGTGGGGATTTGGCGTTGATAATCATGGGTAAAAATATGAAAAACTATATGTAAAAATGGTTAATCTTTCTTAATTTAGTAGGCTGTATAAAACAGTAAAGAATGACATGTTAAACTGATAAAATGGCAAAGTGGGAATAATATACAGTAAGTATAAGATGTCATACACATGTGAGAGTTGGCCATGCAATGGAATCATTATAATGAGTGAGATATGACTAAAAGAAGTTTAGAGTACCAATCTGGATAGTCAGTTTTGGATGGACTGTTAGGGATATTTAGATTTGGATTGAGCAGTAGCTAAATTAATTGTAGCAAATATCATTTAGTTTATGGTATCCAAAAATGAGCTTCTATCTCCTTGTAGAACTCAAGATATGGTAAAAATGGTGAAAGTGAAAGTAAAAATCAGATTTTGGGAAATTAAAGTATAATAGTATTATATAAGCACTCAAATAAAAATAGTATAAAATGTGAATTAAAACCCACTAACTTATATAATACATTTATATAGATATGTATAAGGTTAAGTAATTGGACCCTTTATAAAAATGGTAGTTGAATAAGGTTTATAAGTTATAAAAACTATAAACATGATTTTTACGACTTTTTCGGCTATTACCGTAAAATTAACGTTTTTGTTAAATAAAACTTAGACGGTTGGACCCGTCTAATGTAAACTTTTATAAACTCATATACTGATATAAACATATATAACAAGTAAAAACCGATAAAACCCGAACTATAAAACATACAGACATTAACGGGCTAAGTTAACGTTATTGGACTAATAATACAACAAAATGGGCTAAAACACTTATAAACTTATTTATTGGGCTTAACCCATTTGGGCCCAACATATAAAGTATAAATACTGATAATAAAAGTATAATTGGGCTAATGAATAGTATTGGGCTTGTAATAGGCCCATTGGGCTTTAAAATTTAAACAAGTTGAACTAGTATAACTAGTCTTGACAATTTCCAACACATAAACACTATAATAAATAAGTAAAGATGTATAAACTCACTTGATCATATATATATATATATATATATATATATATATATATATATATATATATATATATATATATATATATATATATATATATATATATATATATATATATATATATATATATATATATATATATATATATATATATATATATATATATATATATATATATATATATATATATATATATATATATATATTTATATATATATATATATATATATATATATATAATCATATTTATACATAGTTGTTATTTTTATAAAGTCATTGGACATGAGTCTAAGACGAGTATTATTTGTCTAGGTTTCCGTGATTGAAGCACGTACCGTACATCCGAATCGCCGATAACCGCCTTCCCACATCAACGTGAGTTCATAGCCTCGCACTCTTTTAAATGTTTTTATGAAATATTTTATAAACCCGCGAGGGAGATAACATGTTAGTTTTCATGAAGTAGGACACTAGTTGTCCCAATTGTTTGTTTATTGATTTGGATCCGAATGATTGTATGACCCGATGAATGATTATATGACCCGATAGATGAAATTAAATGGATTATTAAAGTTAGGTTATGTCACTAAAAGTCCGATTAGCATGAATTGTGAACTACCGGGATTTGGTAGACGCTTATGCATATAATAGTACTATTTGGGGACGATCACCCCAGTTCACGCCTTGACGGTTGATCCCCGTCGTGCCACATTGATTGGTAAGCGAATTTATGTATGAGAAGATTTCCATAGCGTGACCTTTGTGATGACACGCTAATTTAGATGGGAAAATTAAGTTTCGGCCTAGCTACCCGTTGTTTGTTGTAGTAAGGTAACAATGTCATGCGGCTTATAATAATCCAATTAACGAAATACTGCTATAAGCACCGAATTACAATATATTGCCTGACTAGCAATACGGGGTCTTACTATTGATTTTATGTTCGTATTTTGGTTTTATATAACCATATTCATATAACGGTTTTTATTTAATCCTTACAACGTTTTAAAACGTATTGTATGATATTTTTACGACATTGGTTCGTATAATGGTTTTGAAGGCAAATGCCTATATTATGATTTTTGATAAGGATTTGTATAAAATGACTTTGGCTATTTTATGGCCTATTACAAAGATTTGTACAAAATGATTTTCAGTAATAATTTTATACCGATGTTATATTGATGGATTTCATTAAACTCTATGAATTCACTCGGCGTTATCGCTGACCTTTTCTTTTAACATGATTTATCTCAGGTACTTGAAGGTAATTCTCAGGAAGACGACAAGAATTCATGGCCCGTACTTAAATTAAAATTTCCATTCAAATACTTTGTAAAACCTGTATAATATACAATGACTTGGGACCTATGTAACTTTGATATTTATGAATGGAAATGATTTTCTTATTAAACGACGCGATTTTTTATGCGTTGTCTATGATGTGAGTAATGTGCTATCCCGTAACACCAACGAGTCTTCCGCTGTATTGAATCGTATAAATTTGGGGGTGTTACAATATATATGTGACTTGTCTGTGTGACAAGCTTGAGATGATTAAAATTCTTGTATTCAAATGATGATTTGCAAAACCTATAGACTTGCTCAACCTTTGTGTTGATGATTTTAAGCATGTATTTCAGGTAATCAAGATGGATAGCAGCGGAGCATGCGGGGAGAAAGTTGGTGCTTACTTGTCTAAACTTTGTTTATTTTTCCATCCTTTTAAAATAAATAAATGACTTTTTAAAGTCTTTGATAAATGTATTGTGATGTATCGGTAACGGTTTTTGGGACCAAACGCTAGTCTGATTTTATATATATTGGGATGGGAAACTTTTCAGACAAGATTTTATATTATTTTAACGTCTCTTTTGAGGTCGTTGTCTATGATTTTGTGCGATGTGCTATTAGTAGCGCCCCACAGTGGTATTCTGCTGCGTGGTAATTTGGGGGTGTTACAGATTGGTAATCAGAGCCACAAGTTATAGAGAACTAGGTCGATTTTGAAAAAACTAAACTATAAATTTTGGTATGTTTTAAAAGGTTTTAAGCACGCAACTACTCCGCATGGCTCCGGTAAGGCTATTCTTGTATTACTTTTTATTGATTGTGATTATGTGATACTATGTGTATGTAAGAATGGTAGTATGTATATTTATGAATATACTATGGTATTTAAAGGCATTGCACGCGAAGCAATGTTCCTTGAACGATTGTCGTACATCTTATAATACGGTTTTGTATAGGATTTGGTCTCACCGCCTATCACCGATCTTGATAATTATGTATTATCTCAATACGAGTATGAATCTCGTTTGATACTTTGAGTATGTATACATGGTTTCATAATGTATCGCATATCGACTTGTTTGTGTTCGATTGTTATCATCGTATCGTGATGTGCCATTTTTGGACATCTTCTTTCGAGACGTAATTGATAAATGCGATGTTCGTGTTCCGAGTACTCCTTATGATTTTGAAAAATCATTTATCCGTGGCGACATCTTCCATGTAATGCGACGTTGATTTGATTTTATATGACCACGTTTTATTGGCGACAAGGAGGATGACAATGTTGGACTTAAGATATATATATCCTAATCAAATATATATAGTTTGGGTACAACAATGATATGCTCATAGTAGTTATTTGGTTGAGTGACTTAAAAATTTGTATCTAAATGTAATGGGACATTTAGATATAGAGATTTTAACTCGCCCAACTAAGAGTTGTTTAATGTTGTCTTAATTAAATGGATTAGGACATTTGAATATGAAAATTTTAAACTACTGGACCTTCGATTGTCATGTTTTCTTTATTCAAATGGAATGGGACGTTTGAATACAAAAATCATGATGTAAGTTTATTAACACCTTGTATTTACTATGGCATGTCATTTCGATATGATATCGTGTTGAGAGGTAGTAATACTTGAGTAGGATGACTTATAATCGTCTCGTTGAAATGGATTGGGACGCCTTCTCATTTGAACAAGAAAGTATAAGTTCCCGAACCGTAAATTTATAAATTCTTGTATACATGGAGGGGGACACCTTTTGATGTAGACAAGGAGTTATAAATGAGCGGGCCCAAGTATGTCTGGCTCGATTTGTGGATGTTTGGTGTGCGTACGTCTTCCTTCGAATCGTGTTTCATTGATATGAATCATTCAGTGCCATCGTCATTATGTTGATCGTCGATTATCATCTATGTACGAGTAACCCGTTGGAATTCTCTCGAGTTACGATTTGTTTTGATGGAACATTTCTAATGTGTCTCTATGATCACGAGCTTTACAAGGAGATTGTTAAGAACCGTTTTGAGTATAGGCGACTTGTTTAAGCCTCACCAGGAATTATGCATGTAATCGTGGATTGACTAAGGATCGAGTTATCAACGACAACTTATCGTGGATGTGAGTATCTTGTAATTTTACTTACTACTATTGAGGGTCATCGGAGACTTTTCTTGATGACGAAACTATTGGGGTCTAGTATGGCGAATAAACGAGGAATATGATGGATCGTATTGAGCACTGAAGTAGAAATTATTGGAACACCTTTGCTTGATGAATGCTGAAGTAGAAACTATTAGGACACCTCTGTATGATGAATGAAGAAGTAAAAGGATGCTTTTGTATGATGAACACTGAAGCAGAAGTTAGTGGGACGCTTTTGTATATTGAACACTGGAGCAGGAGTTAATGGTACGCCGATATGTGTTGAATCTTCGCTAATGGACCGAATTTCTTAATGATTGGAATTAATAAATTCGTTGTCACTTCGAGGAGTATGTTGTTTCCGACACTGCAAATGGAAAGATTTTGGAGATCAATTTGTATTATCAAGGCTTCGTTCAAGGTTTTCTCAATGATCAACAGTGGAGATCTATATTTTCTTTTATGTACTTATATGGTGTGTGATCTACTCTAATGATCGTAAGTTGTGAGAACTTGAGACGACATTGTCCAATGACGTCCGATCATGGAGGACACGTACCATGTAATATCTTTTTGACTTCCAACGACGATGTTTATTGAGACTTTAATGTGTGTGGGCGGAAGTGAGATGGTGTCTTTGTATTATCTTTTGAGTAAGGATCCGCGTGTGAGCATCCTCCGATGACAAAAATATTTTTTCTTGTTAGTTCTTTTTGATGTGCGTCCATGGCTATCTGGCTAGTGGATATCCTTTAAATTGCAACCTTCCTTTTGACTGGACTTACCCGAAAGTCCTGTCATCCGTTCTTGTCGTCAAATGAGCTTCGTGTAATTCATAAAAAATTTCGTGTGGCGAGCTTGAAGGAGTGTTTGGTGTATAAGGAATTACTCATCCCTTTTGGTGAGATACAACTTGACTACAAGTGGTGTTTTGTAAGGAGAACCAGTGGAGATCGTGGATCGAGATTCACGTGGAATCGTGAGAGCTTATTTAGAAGGAAGTGCCCTTATCTTTCCTAGTGGTACACAATACGAATATGAGGCGAGGTGAGCGCCGGGACGTCGCTCCTTTAAGGATGTGGTAATATAATACCCCGAACTTAACGTCATTATTTTACCCTAATTATGTAACGGATTTTGAATTTCTAAGTATTATTATATTTGGCATTTTTTAGTTGATACCGGTAATGTGTGACTATATTTAATTGTTGTGATGATTGAAGAGTACTAATAGTGATCGTGATGCCAATGGATGCCCAAATACTATATTTTAGTATCGATTATTTCGATATTTGAGATTTTTGAAATTTTTATTTCATTACGTATTAATTCGAGTCGCAACCTTACTATTTCGTTTCGTGTGCGTTCAATTATTTAACCGATCAATTTAACAAACGAGATTTATATTTTTATGAATCCGGGACGAAACCTGACTCCCGTAAAATTTTAAAAACCGACTAGGTACCATTCCCGCTCTTTAAAAGTTACTTTGCAACAAAGGCCAAAAGATAGCCTTATATACACATTTGGTCCTCCCTCCACTATATATAATCTTCAGCTAACATACACACATTCATTTTTTCACTTCAAAAAAATGTGTGTTCTCCCCTTTTGTTCTCTCTAGCTCACGGCACCACCATCACCACCATAATCCACCACCAAATCTTATTTTTGAAGAAATCCAAGCAATATCCCATGTTTATAATCATCTTGTAAATGTTTATCATCAACAAAATCAAACATGCAACAATATTTATTTTCAAGATTCTATTTTATAAAAGTGTTAATTTGATCCATTTTTTATAGTTGCATGTGTTATTTTTATTGTTATGATCATGGATCCAATCTATTGAAGGATGGAAAAAAAAATATTTTTCTTTGGTTGATCTTGGTGTTCATGATCATTTGATCCTTTGAAACAATTGTAAGGTTCCATGTATATGTTATTGTTATTATATTTAAATTTAACTGATTACATGCATTTGTTTATTTAAAAAATGCACATGGATCATGCAAGTGATTAGGATTGATGATATATGTTTAGGATGCTTATTAGTTGATGTTAGAAGTGTTGATGATGTTAAAAATGGGTCAAAAGCAGTTTTGATATGATTTTCAAAGAGTCATTTTAGATCAGTAGGTTTAAGGCCATTTTTAGTACAGTGGCTGTTGATTAAAGTTGGATATTATTATATATTGTTTTAGTAGTCGTCGAGACGCTCATTTTGATATAAGATAGAGCTCTTAACTCCAAACGAGTCAAAAGTTATGCTTGTTTCATTATTCGTGTACCGAGAGACGAGTGTTGACACAATAGGAAATTGTTGTCAATATTTGGATCGAATCTCGGGGACTATAAGTTGTGTTTTAAAACTGATCAAAGGCTGTTGTTGGGTTCTAAACTTAGCATTTGGATTCTATTTTCAAGGTCAAGTGGCGATTTTGTAAATAGAAATGTTTAACAAGGTCAAAATGGTTTTACGAGTCAAGTGTGTAAAACTGTCCGGTTTTTAAGGTCTAAAGATGTGTCGAGCAGGTGGGTCAAAAATATGAATCATTGAATGAAATTTGAACTGTGTCTTCTACAAATGTTATGTGAGTTTGTCACCAAGTTTCGTCAAAAACGGAGTTGTCTAGGTAGGGGAAAACAGCGTGTAATTTTTGGTAAGTATCGGCTGAGTACTTTTTGGGAGGTACTTAACCTCGCGTCATAGTTTGAGGCGAGAAATTAATTTTTCTCGGGCATGAGCTTATATTAAAACATTCCAAGTTTTTAAGCTCATGCACAATGGCTCACATTCAACTCACAGTAGGTGACCCGAACTTCAGAGAAAGGGAAGTTTATCTCGTCAACGATAACTTACCCTCAAAACGAGAAATTAAATTTTCTCGGACACGAGCTTAAATTTAAACTATTCAAAGGTTTTAAGCTCGTGTATATGGCTCCTCGTTAAATGACAGACGATGACCCGGACTTCAGAGACAGGGAAGTTTATCTACGCAACGATAACTTACCCTCTTAACGAGAAATTAACTTTTCTCGGACACGAGCTTTCATTAAAACTATCCGACGGTTTTAAGCTCGTGTATATGGCTTATCATTAAATATCAGACGATAACCCGTGCATCAAAGAAAGGAAAGTTTATCGCCGATGATAAACTTATCCTTACAACGAGAAATTAATTTTTCTCGGGCATGAGCTTATATCAAAAAACATTCGAAGTTTTTAAGCTCATGCACAATGACTTAAAGTTAAATGTCAGACTGTAACTCGAACTTAAAATAAAGGAAATATTATCTTTTATGATAACTTATCTTCTTAACGAGAAATTCACCTTTCTCGGTCATGAGCTTGTGTTAAAACATTCGAAGTTTTAAGCTCAGAAAGGAAAGTGTATCTTTTAAATAAGAGAACTTTTCCTCATAACGAGAAATTAACCTTTCTCGGTCATGAGCTTTCCGTTAAAACAGTCAAAGTTTTCAAGCTCATGAAAACGATTTCTAAGTAAATGTCATCTTAGGACACGTTCTTCAGTTAAAAGGAAAGTTTATCGCCGATGATAAACTTATCCTTAACAACGGGAAGTTTACGACTTCTCGGACTTGAGCTCATTTCGTAAGATATTCAATATCTTAAGCTCATGTAATTGGTTTTCAAAACTTTGAACACAATTTTTCGAGAATTTCTCAAAAGGTTTTTTCTAAATCTTTCAAAATTGTGTGTTCAAAAATATTTTGATAAAAAGAGCATGTCTTCTGGAATCGATAATATTTACGATCCTAGAAATGTCGTTCAATAATGACACGGGGTTGTAAATAAAGTTCGAGCAGAAGTTTAAAAGATTTAAAACATGCTCCATATGGTTTGCTATTATTTCAGATAGTAACCCGCTTTTCATACTCAAGTCAAGCATTTCACCGGAAAGCTTTGACTCAACAACGGGAATTAATTTTCTCGGGCATGGTTTACTTTATAACCATGTAAGGGATTGTGTTTACGTTATAACACAATCTAACACGAATTTATGTACGATTCAGTGCATTTATTTGTTAAAACAAGAGAAATCTTGTTTTATGAAGTTATCATCTCCACCAACCGTAGCAATTTACAATTGATATCTACATACTCGACGATGCGACTACTCAAACGGCGACTACAACTCTTTCATAAGAACACGGGTCAACAATTGAGGGGGAGCAATTTTCCAGCATTTAGAATCTTTGACGCCGAATGTGCCAAGTTCACATGTTGGTGTCAAGACAACGATATCAATCACATGGAGTCAAGAGATAACTTCAGACGTGACGAGGTGACCAACATTCGTGAACAAGAACCATGTGAATCTTTCATATGCTGTTCTCCATCATTTAGGTCCTACCTCGTAAATTGCTAATCTTGTGAATTCATTATCATATATGATCTTTGCACGTGATAAATACCTTACACTTGTGTTTAAAAGGTATTTAATTTACGTTTCAGCACACCCTTATTAATTTGAGGGGAGCTTGTGTAATTCATGAAGATAATTGGATTTGCATTTTTTCTTCCCAAATTTTCTTAAAATGCTATTAAATCAATTGATATTAAAAACAACGATTGGGTTAATGTTTTTAATATGGGGGAGAAAATGTGATTTAATATGGGAAATGATTAATCACAAATGGTTTGACTTAACGTGCTAGCTCATCCCGACATGTGTGAAATGTTTTCGGATATCGTGGCATATGTTAAGGGGGAGCAAAATGGATTTGCACTTGAAAATGGATTTCATGGTGATTTATACTTACCCGCAACCCATTTATTTCACGACGATGAAGATTGTGGTGACATAAGGATGGTAGGATAGGTTAAAGTCCAATGATTCCTCTAGAACCGGAGGAATCTTCCTAAGGATATTCCATAGCTAGAAATAGTAGTCCTTAGGAAAGATGGAGAAAGATTGTGAACGTAGCTGAATGCCGACCAAGTACTTAAGTTAGCACTGGAACAATCACAACAAGGTGCTAGTTATGACGTATTGGTAAGCATTGAAGGGGTTGAAGAATGAAAAAGAATTGTAAAGATAAAGGGTGTAAAGAAAGAAGCCCTCCTTACAACTTTAGGCAGAAACCGGGTCAACACATATGCTATTGAGATCATTTTAATGATGCTCGATATTGAAGATAGATATCATGGACCCAGTGATGCAATGCACAACCCATCCCAGCTAACTCAGATATCTCTCAAAAGATATTTGTTTTAATCACACGGAGACAACACATTATCTATTGATTTATTCACTCTGAATAAATTGGTATTGAAATGGTGGCACTCCTCTCTAGCCTCCGATCACTAAAAATCCAAAATGCACGATCGAGTCTAGAGCCATTTGAGATCATCAAATATCTCATTAGGACACAATTTCATTATTCCTTGCTTGTTCACACAATGAGAAAAGTAAGAAAGATATTAAGAGTCCTACGCAAAATCTTCATGATCTTGCCTGAACATCCGAGAAATACGAAAGTATTTACAATGAAGATGGAAATCCTTCTTGAGCGAACATCAAAAAGCTCATGGTAGGTGACTTGTGTGATTCTTTATGAATCAAACTTGTGATAACTGGAAAGCAACAATTGTTTAATTCTTAATTGAACTTAAACACGTTCCAGGCCTCTACGCAATATCTTTGTGATCTTGCCAGAACACTCAGAGTGACACTCTATAATGTTTACGGTGATGAGTGGAAATCCTTCTAGTGTTAACATCAAACAACACTTGGTAGGTAACTTGCAAGATTCTATATGAATCAAGCTAGTGACAACTGGAAAGCAACGATGGTGCGATTCTTTAATGAATCAAACTTGTTCCAGGAACATGAATTGACGGCTTCAAATCATGCGGATATTATTATCCAAATGATTCACTCTTTATGTTCGCAGTCAGCTTTGGTCGGTCGAGTAAAGAGAACGGGTTTACCCGCGAAATCTTGTCAAGGAGGTTCTTAATTGAAACTACCTGTCACAAGTACGATATTTTATATCGTCCAACGGTCTTCACCGACTGGAGGTAAAATGCTACCGAATTAGAATGAAATGTTCAAGGCCATTTCATCCGTTTATATGGTTTGTTGCTAACTGTCTTATGCAGCGTAACAAGAAGGTGGCATTGCGGTGTATAATCCAGAAGAAGTCGTCACCACATGCTTATACTACATACACTTAGTACTTCAACGAATTCAAGAAAGTCTGAAGGTCAAGTCTTCCGCTGTATCAAACTCTAAAGCTTTCAAGAATTTATAAAGGTATAAGTATGTGGAACATGAAGTCACGAGGAGACAAATTTCACAAGTGATGAATGCACAACGTCAAGGCAAGGAAACATGCTCAAGACTAAAGTCAAAGATCACAACAAGCATATTCACAAGAACAAGATCGAAGACTCAAGCATAGTATGCTAGGTTTAAGATTTTTTAAAATGGTGTGACCTCCCTTAGGGGGAGATTGTTGGAAATACGTTTTTCCCTAGGAAAGTCTCGGTCACATCATTGTTAGCATAGATCACGAGCAATAGACTATTTAGGACATTGTAACTTGGAGTGACCTCCCTTTGGGGGAGATTGTTGGAAATACGTTTTTACGTATTTAGAAAGGATCGGTCACTCCAATGATATTGGGCTCGTGATCCAGTATAGCCCATATAGCCCACATGTAGGGTGGGCTATATAAACCCCCCTCCTAGCATGTTAGGAGGGGTTGTTGGTTGTTGTGGTTGTTGATCATTTTCACTTTATCATTTGAATAAAACACATACTTTCTCTCACTAGTTTCTCTCTCTAGAAATCTTCAACCCACTTCATTGATTCATAAGATTATCAATATTCTTCATTCTAAAAGGATATAAGTCTTATGTGTGAGTGTATATTCTAAGATTGGAGACCCGTGTTGGATACTTGACCCGTGTTGATTTGGCATCTTGAGATGGATCAATAACGAAGGTGCTAGTTATATATAGCTAGTACATGTTGTGGGGTTTAGAAGGGATTCACTTGCATTGATTGGTCATGTCTATGTACATACTATTTTGAGTCATTGATTTTATTATATTAAGTATGTTTTCAAATGCTAAAGTATATTGCTAAGCGCGCAAATTATTTGTTAGGTGGCGGCTTTTGACGTGTATATTTGGGTGGCATCTTCACTTCGGCGATCACTACTACTATTAGCTTCGTGTATTATTTAAGGTGAGTCTATAGCCTCGCTTTTTACTATATTGTAAATGATTTTAACCCGCTAGGGGGAATACATGTTGTTTTATAAAGTGAACACAAGTTGTTTTTGGTATGCTGGACCCTAATATGATGATAAATGCCTAAGTACCATTGTCTTATGAAGTCCCTGAAATTCATGAACTGTTAATTACCTTGCGAGGTAAACCCTAATACATATGATAGATCTATTTGGTTTGACAAACCTTATCCTATATATATATATATATATATATATATATATTGTAACACCCCCACAATTGTTATGCGCAGCGGAACTACAACAATGGGTGCTACACAGTATTCATTGCACACAAGAGATATCAAACGACGCTAAAAAGACGTCATCTTAAAAATTCAACATTTAAAATTGTTAGATGATACATGTCCACAGTTTTTCCAACCCCAAATAGTGCACAGAGTTTAGCGTTTCGGTCCCCATGAATCTCAACCCCAAAAACTTCAGTTTTACAACCACATGACATTAAACATAAAAATTGTTTAAGTAGAAAAGGAGGGAAAAACAAGCGGACACCAAGCCGATCACACAACATCCATCCCATGCATGCTCCATCCTACTGCTCAGCGGTTACCTGAAATACATGCCAAAATTTTGGTCAACGAAAACGTTGAGTGGAATTCATAGGTTTTTCAATCCATTTGAACGTATATATAATAAAAACCATTCGTGATCATTTATAGTCTTGTCGATCAAACAAACTATAATCAGGATACTGACAATTGTGTTTAAGCTCATGACACTAATCCGTTAACTCAATCACCCGCGTAAATATACCGGCATGATTCAGATGAAACCAGTGCCCCTCTAAAGGCATCAGTTGCAATTATACCTTATCTCTCATACAAAATAATCTACCGCAGAACTTACTATAAGTACAGCTTCTCGGCTAGCATTGGGTCGTTAACCCCGTAGTACTACAAATTGCATAAGCGGCTATTTCCCCCTTCGCAAGGGCAAGACAATAGTTAATAGTTCATGAATTTAGGGACTTTTGCAACTTTGGTACTCAACACAATTTCTAAGGCAACTTTCGGGTCTAACAATCATTCATGATATACGTTCCTTTTAAAAACTAGCATGCATTTCCCTCGCGGGTAAAACAATTTGAAATAATATAAGCGAGGCTATAAATTCACACCTTAGATATTAAGTAGTCGGTAGTTCGAGGAGTGTTCACTGACGATGTTACGGATGCCCGGGTAATTCAACACCTATCACAAATAACGCGTAATGAGTAATCTCATTTAAATACTTACGGTACTGTATAAAATACATATATATAAGTCACTTAAGACCAATATAACTCACGCCAAAAACAAAAACAACAAGTATCATTCATTTTATACCATTCATTCTTATAACCTACGTTGTCCATTTTTACACGTTCTCGCCGGTACTTGACTAAAGTACGGGCTGATTTACCTTATTAAACCATGCTTATAAAATTTGATAAAATTTCCAAAAATCCTATATGACCTGTAGATAACATGTTTTTAAGTCCAACAAAAGTTTTCACTTTTACGACCCGTTACGCAACTCATTTCCACGACTACATTTTACGGGCTGAAATTGCGCTTCGACCAATTTTGACCACTTTGACCTATATGAAAAATACCTTTGACTTTCTTGACTCATAAGTCAACATATAGACTCATTTGTACAGGTTAGGGACCAAATTTTGACCCTTGATCATTCACCAAATTATACTTGTGACCCTCGGGATTTGACTAAAACTTTACACAAATCCGGATTGTGAAAGTCCTCGTCTCCCGGTACCCGATCTTTAAAATGTCATAACTTTTAGCTCGTTTTGAGTCACGGGCTCTACCTTATACCAAATTAAAGCTAGAAAAACCCTCTATCACTATATTTGGTTTTCAAGACTTGGAACAAAAATCATTTTTCCAAAATAGACCAAATGTTTCTGCCTAAAAATGACTATACCAAAAACATGCTTAGACTCGATTCCAAGACTTCTAACCAACACTAAACATCATCCTAAGACTTCCCAAACATATCCTAACATCAAACTTCCATCCTACCCCTATTGATCAACCAATCTCAATATCAAAATCAAAGAAAAATACACATGCAAGTAGTAACACCTATGTAAATCATCATAAAACAAATAACCAAACACAATAATAACATGCATGATCAACAACCACCATGGCTCCCCAAACACCCCCCCTTTGCCGTGGGGTTTGGGTGACCAAATCACCACAACCAAATTAATTTTGGTGGGTTTTCATGGTGTTTATACTTCCATAACACTCAAAATTAACATGCATTAGCTCAAATAGCCACAAAAACGAATTTTGGATCATATGAAAAATCTTGAAAAATTTTTATCAATGCATGTTGGATTTGATTACATGAATAGGTGGGTAATGACCAAACTAAGCGTGGTCTAACCTTAGATTTTTGAAAAATCAAGTAGAAAAGATTTTTGGTGGATTTTTGTGTGTTGTGGGTGTGACCGTGGGTTTAGAGAGAGACAAGGGAGGGAGTGTTTGATTTTTCTTGTGAAATGTTGTATGTGTTTGTGTGTTTGTCCACTTTGCCCCTTTTTGATAGTTAGGAGGGACCTAAGTGCAATATTGGGCTTCTTTTGTCCTTAAATAGAAAACAACCTCAAAACTTGCGGGTTTGACTCATTTGTCAATTTTGAAAATTTTACGGGAGTCGGAAATCTTCCCGAACACTCCAAAATATTTTTGGGATACTTTAAATGTACTTGGAAGGCTATAAAACTCACACGACTCAACTTAACACGAACCGTAAATAAAATTCTCGAAAAATTACATTATCGATAAATCGTCAAAAATTATATAAAATTGGGCATCTCTCGGGATCGTAATCGTCATCGTCCTTCTCAAAACGTCAACCGTAAAAATTATAACCTCGAACATCGGTCTTAACCAAAATACTTATAATTATAGAAATTAAAATTTATCAAAAATTTCAAAAATTAGCGTAATTTAGGGTATCGTTAATGACCTCGATTCTAGGGTGTCACATCCACCCCTCCTTAAAGAGAGCGACGTCCCGGCGCTCGCCTCTTCTTGGGCTCACATTTCGTCTTACTGGAACAAATGAGGATACCTTTCCTTGAAAAAGTCCTCACGTTCCCAGGTGTATTCCGGTCCACGCTTAGAATTCCATCGGACCTTCACAATAGGAATCCTACTATGCTTCAACCGCTTGACCTTCCGGTCCATGATTTCCACAGGTTCTTCCACAAAGTGCATTTTGTCGTCTAGTCGAATCTCGTCCAAAGGAATCACCAATTCCTTGTCCGCCAAACTCTTCTTCAGGTTCGATACGTGGAACGTGTCATGAATAGCACTAAGCTCGGTCGGCAATTCTAACTTGTACGCTACTGGTCCAATTCGTTCAACGATCTTAAACGGTCCAATATACCTCGGACTCAACTTTCCTTTCTTTCCAAAACGAATTACACCCTTCCATGGCGATACCTTGAGCATAACCATATCTCCAACTTCAAACTCCAACGGTTTCCTTCGGTTATCAGCATAACTTTTCTGTCGGCTTCTCGCAGCAAGTAGTCGGTTCTTGATCTGCACGATCTTCTCTGTCGTTTCTAATACCATTTCGGGTCCAGTCAATTGACTTTCCCCTACTTCACTCCAACACACGGGCGATCTACACTTCCTTCCATACAATGCTTCGAACGGTGCTGCTTTGATACTCGCATGATAACTATTATTGTACGAAAATTCCACTAGAGGCAAGTGGCGTTCCCAACTTCCTCCAAAATCAATCACGCATGCTCGGAGCATGTCCTCCATCGTTTGAATCGTTCGTTCACTCTGGCCGTCAGTTTCCGGGTGATAAGCCGTGCTTAAACTCAGTTCAGTGCCCATCGCACGTTGAAGCGATCTCCAAAATTCCGACGTAAATCTACTGTCGCGATCCGAAATGATCGATAACGGCACTCCATGTCTACAGACGATCTCTTTCACGTACACGCTGGCGAGTCTTTCCATGCTGTCCGTCTTCTTCATAGGTAAGAAATGAGCAGATTTCGTTAACCTGTCCACAATTACCCATATCATATCGCATCCACTAGGAGTCCTAGGTAAACCCGTCACAAAATCCATTGCGATTTTCTCCCATTTCCATTCTGGGATTTCCGGTTGTACCAACAATCCAGATGGTTTCTTATGTTCTGCCTGAACCTTCGCGCAAGTCAAACACTTACTGACGTAACGAGCAATATCTGCCTTCATATTCGGCCACCAATAGACTTTCTTCAGGTCGTGGTACATCTTATCCGATCCAGGATGTATCGAATACTTCGACTTATGCGACTCATTCATAACCAATTCTCGAACTCCAGGCTTTCCTTCCTCAGATGGACACAATGGTAACCAAATCCGGTTCTCAAAATATCTTAGTCCGTCAGATCTAATCACGAAAATAGGTTTCAACATTCGTCCCAAGTTCTCGGCTTCAACATTCCCTTTCATCAATCCTCTCTCCTGAGCCTTCAGTATGGTTTCGGTTAAGTCAACGCTCTCACTCATCACTAAAGCTCTAACCCTCAAAGGTTTCTCCCGCTCCTTCCTACTCAAAGCATCCGCTACAACATTCGCCTTCCCAGGGTGATAGCGAATTTCACAGTCATAATCACTTAGTAGTTCAACCCATCGTCTCTGTCGCATATTCAACTCCTTTTGATCTAAAATGTGCTGCAAACTCTTGTGATCAGTGAATACAACACACTTTGTCCCATACAGATAGTGTCTCCACAGCTTCAACGCAAACACTACCGCGCCTAATTCCAAATCGTGCGTCGTGTAGTTCTCCTCGTTCTTCCTTAATTGCCTCGACGCGTAAGCTATCACCTTCTCACGTTGCATTAACACTGCTCCGTAACCCTTACGAGACGCATCACAATACACTACGAAGTCTTCGGTTCCTTCAGGCAATGATAAAATCGGCGCGGAACATAACTTATCCTTGAGCGTTTCGAAAGCAAGCTCTTCCTCATTTCCCCATTCATACACCCTATTCTTCTCGGTAAGCCGCGTCAATGGTTTCGCAATCAACGAAAATCCTTCAATAAACCTTCTATAGTACCCAGCTAAACCCAAAAATTGTCGAACTTCAGTCGGCGTCGTCGGTGCTGACCATTCCCTGATTGCTACGATCTTAGCAGGATCTACACGAACTCCTTCCTTATCAATCACATGACCTAGAAACTGCACTGATTCCAACCAAAACTCACACTTAGAGAATTTTGCATACAGCTTCTCCTTCCTTAACAACTCCAAAATCTTTCTCAGGTGCTTCTCGTGCTCCTCCTTACTCTTAGAGTAAATAAGTATGTCGTCGATGAAAACAATAACAAACTTATCTAGATACGGCTTGCACACGCGATTCATAAGATCCATGAATACAGCAGGCGCGTTCGTCAACCCAAACGGCATCACTCGAAATTCAAAGTGTCCATACCGCGTACGAAAGGCAGTTACAGGAATATCCTCCTCTCTTACACGCAGTTGATGATACCCTGATCTTAAATCGATCTTTGAGTATACACTGGACCCTTGCAATTGATCGAACAAATCATCAATCCTCGGTAATGGGTACCGATTCTTAACCGTCAGCTTATTGAGTTCTCTATAGTCAATACACATTCTAAACGAACCATCCTTCTTCTTTACGAACAACACTGGCGCTCCCCAAGGTGATGAGCTCGGCCTAATAAATCCTTTGTCCATCAATTCCTTCAATTGATCCGCTAACTCCTTTAACTCAGATGGTGCTAAACGATAAGGTGCACGTGCAACCAGCGCAGCTCCTGGCACTAAATCAATTCGAAACTCGACCTCACGATTAGGCGGTAAACCTGGCAACTCGTCTGGAAAAACGTCCGAATACTCGCGAATAATTGGTACCTCTTCAATCCTCGCCTCTACATCACCATCGCTCGAAACCTGTGCCAAAAACACATCGCATCCGCTCTCTACGTACTTCATCATCTTCAAACACGAAATCACCTTCAAACGAGAAGTGCATTCGTCTCCCTTTACCGTCAAAACTCTATTCCTCAGCGGAATCTGCACCAATCTCTCACCACAGACGATTGTAGCACTGTGCGCCATTAGCCAATCCATTCCCACAATCACGTCAAACGATCCTAGCTCTATAGGCATCAAGTCGATTTTAAAAGCGTAGTTTCCTAACTTCAAGGTACACCCTTTCAGTATAGAATTCGTACTAACAATTTTTCCATCGGCTAATTCAACATTATAACTAGTCGTTAACAATACCGGTTCTCTATCGATATGACGACTAAATCTAACGTCTACAAAACTCTTGTCGGAGCCAGAATCAAATAAAATACTAGCATAACAAGCGTCTAGCAAAAACGTACCGGTAACCACATTGGGACCTTGTGGTTTATCAGCAGTTCCCACTTGATACACAGCTGCCGCATTATTTCCTCCCCGTCTGTTCCCTGTCTTCGGGCAATTTGCTTGCACATGCCCTCTTTCTCCACAGCTATAACATCCTCTCATCCTGATAGCATTAGCCCCAGTGGCTACTCCTCCCATTCGACAACTAGCAGTCCTATGACCTGCCTTTCCACACTTGCCGCATGCCTGCGGGCAGTTTCCAACATGATACAAGTTGCACTTTCCACAATGGGGGTTCACTTTCACACCTCTAGGGTTTGTCACGGCCCTCATTCCTTCGTTCCTTCTCTGATTAAACTGCTGATTACGGTTCGGCCCTTGGTTGTTTCGGTTTCCTCCTCGGTTCTGGCCTTGGGATTGATTACCTTGTGCTGCTTCCCATTTTCTTTTGTTACCCTCAGCAATGTAGTTCTGCTTGTCCTGAAGCTTAACGTCCATCAAAGCGTGAGCCATTTGAACCGCCTCGTCAAACGTTCCAGGTTTCGACGAAGTTGTTTCACCCTTGATGTTGCTAGATAAACCCTTAATATACTGCTTCATTTTCTTGGCATCATTGGCAAATATGTCCGGACACAAAAGACTTAACTCATTGAATCTCCTGGTGTAAGCAGCTATATCGTTGTTCCTTAAGGTCAAATGCCTCAATTCGTCCTCCAATTGCCCCAATTCCTCCTCTGGGCAAAACTTCTTGGTCAACAAGGCTTTGGTTGCATTCCACGTTCTCGCATTTGCCACAGCCAATCCCACCGTAGCTACCTGGGTGTTCCACCAGCTTAACGCATCATCCAGAAATGTAGCTGCTGCAAACTTTACTTTATCCGCCTCTGCACAACCACTGATTTCAAACGTACTCTCAACTTTTTCCAACCATCGCCTAAGTTCTAGAGCTCCACCCGTTCCACGGAACTGCGTAGGACCGCACTTCATAAAGCTTGAATAGGTACACACTCTCGGGCTCTTCTTCGGAATCCTCATTGTCGTCACTACTCATGCTGAAGTTATCCACCTCACTTTCGCCATTGTCGTTTTCCGGTCCTATTTCGTCTTCTGGAGCGATCCATCCATTATTATTGTCCGGCGGGTTCGGAGGAAACGGTCCCCCTTCGTGACCTACGACGTAATCGTTCCCGTTATCGTTGGGCGGTACCTCGGCCATTCCTGCAATAACAGCGAATTTCGGAGGGTACATAAGTAATTATACAATAATTATAAATATATGCATGCAAATGCAATGCAAAGGTGGTACATATGCCCGAAATATAATAATATGATGCTCATGCATGATTAATATGAAAATTACGATGTCGGATATTTCACGTAAAATTTAACGTCTACATATAGTAATTCCATACTTATATAATAATTACCCACATATATACTTTACTCAAAAGTATACGTCAAATGCCATAAATACAACAATAAATCTTACCGGAGCCATGCAGGATAGTTGTGTGTGCTTGGACCCTTTCTTACGACACCAAAAGTTATAGTTTAGGATTTTCAAAAACGACCTAGTTCTCTATAACTCGTGGCTCTGATTACCAATCTGTAACACCCCCACAATTGTTATGCGCAGTGGAACTACAACAATGGGTGCTACACAGTATTCATTGCACACAAGAGATATCAAACGACGCTAAAAAGACGTCATCTTAAAAATTCAACATTTAAAATTGTTAGATGATACATGTCCACAGTTTTTCCAACCCCAAATAGTGCACAGAGTTTAGCGTTTCGGTCCCCATGAATCTCAACCCCAAAAACTTCAGTTTTACAACCACATGACATTAAACATAAAAATTGTTTAAGTAGAAAAGGAGGGAAAAACAAGCGGACACCAAGCCGATCACACAACATCCATCCCATGCATGCTCCATCCTACTGCTCAGCGGTTACCTGAAATACATGCCAAAATTTTGGTCAACGAAAACGTTGAGTGGAATTCATAGGTTTTTCAATCCATTTGAACGTATATATAATAAAAACCATTCGTGATCATTTATAGTCTTGTCGATCAAACAAACTATAATCAGGATACTGACAATTGTGTTTAAGCTCATGACACTAATCCGTTAACTCTATCACCCGCGTAAATATACCGGCATGATTCAGATGAAACCAGTGCCCCTCTAAAGGCATCAGTTGCAATTATACCTTATCTCTCATACAAAATAATCTACCGCAGAACTTACTATAAGTACAGCTTCTCGGCTAGCATTGGGTCGTTAACCCCGTAGTACTACAAATTGCATAAGCGGCTATTTCCCCCTTCGCAAGGGCAAGACAATAGTTAATAGTTCATGAATTTAGGGACTTTTGCAACTTTGGTACTCAACACAATTTCTAAGGCAACTTTCGGGTCTAACAATCATTCATGATATACGTTCCTTTTAAAAACTAGCATGCATTTCCCTCGCGGGTAAAACAATTTGAAATAATATAAGTGAGGCTATAAATTCACACCTTAGATATTAAGTAGTCGGTAGTTCGAGGAGTGTTCACTGACGATGTTACGGATGCCCGGGTAATTCAACACCTATCACAAATAACGCGTAATGAGTAATCTCATTTAAATACTTACGGTACTGTATAAAATACATATATATAAGTCACTTAAGACCAATATAACTCACGCCAAAAACAAAAACAACAAGTATCATTCATTTTATACCATTCATTCTTATAACCTACGTTGTCCATTTTTACACGTTCTCGCCGGTACTTGACTAAAGTACGGGCTGATTTACCTTATTAAACCATGCTTATAAAATTTGATAAAATTTCCAAAAATCCTATATGACCTGTAGATAACATGTTTTTAAGTCCAACAAAAGTTTTCACTTTTACGACCCGTTACGCAACTCATTTCCACGACTACATTTTACGGGCTGAAATTGCGCTTCGACCAATTTTGACCACTTTGACCTATATGAAAAATACCTTTGACTTTCTTGACTCATAAGTCAACATATAGACTCATTTGTACAGGTTAGGGACCAAATTTTGACCCTTGATCATTCACCAAATTATACTTGTGACCCTCGGGATTTGACTAAAACTTTACACAAATCCGGATTGTGAAAGTCCTCGTCTCCCGGTACCCGATCTTTAAAATGTCATAACTTTTAGCTCGTTTTGAGTCACGGGCTCTACCTTATACCAAATTAAAGCTAGAAAAACCCTCTATCACTATATTTGGTTTTCAAGACTTGGAACAAAAATCATTTTTCCAAAATAGACCAAATGTTTCTGCCTAAAAATGACTATACCAAAAACATGCTTAGACTCGATTCCAAGACTTCTAACCAACACTAAACATCATCCTAAGACTTCCCAAACATATCCTAACATCAAACTTCCATCCTACCCCTATTGATCAACCAATCTCAATATCAAAATCAAAGAAAAATACACATGCAAGTAGTAACACCTATGTAAATCATCATAAAACAAATAACCAAACACAATAATAACATGCATGATCAACAACCACCATGGCTCCCCAAACACCCCCCCCTTTGCCGTGGGGTTTGGGTGACCAAATCACCACAACCAAATTAATTTTGGTGGGTTTTCATGGTGTTTATACTTCCATAACACTCAAAATTAACATGCATTAGCTCAAATAGCCACAAAAACGAATTTTGGATCATATGAAAAATCTTGAAAAATTTTTATCAATGCATGTTGGATTTGATTACATGAATAGGTGGGTAATGACCAAACTAAGCGTGGTCTAACCTTAGATTTTTGAAAAATCAAGTAGAAAAGATTTTTGGTGGATTTTTGTGTGTTGTGGGTGTGACCGTGGGTTTAGAGAGAGACAAGGGAGGGAGTGTTTGATTTTTCTTGTGAAATGTTGTATGTGTTTGTGTGTTTGTCCACTTTGCCCCTTTTTGATAGTTAGGAGGGACCTAAGTGCAATATTGGGCTTCTTTTGTCCTTAAATAGAAAACAACCTCAAAACTTGCGGGTTTGACTCATTTGTCAATTTTGAAAATTTTACGGGAGTCGGAAATCTTCCCGAACGCTCCAAAATATTTTTGGGATACTTTAAATGTACTTGGAAGGCTATAAAACTCACACGACTCAACTTAACACGAACCGTAAATAAAATTCTCGAAAAATTACATTATCGATAAATCGTCAAAAATTATATAAAATTGGGCATCTCTCGGGATCGTAATCGTCATCGTCCTTCTCAAAACGTCAACCGTGAAAATTATAACCTCGAACATCGGTCTTAACCAAAATACTTATAATTATAGAAATTAAAATTTATCAAAAATTTCAAAAATTAGCGTAATTTAGGGTATCGTTAATGACCTCGATTCTAGGGTGTCACATATATATATATATATATATATATATATATATATATATATATATATATATATATATATATATATATATATATATATATATATATATATATATATATATATATATATATATATATATATATATATATATATATATATATATATATATATATATATATATATATATATATATATATATATATATATATATATATATATATATATATAATATATATATATATATATATATATATATATATATATATATATATATATATATATATATATATATATATATATATATATATATAATATATATATATATATATATATATATATATATATATATATATATATATATATATATATATATATATATATATATATATATATATATATATATATGGTAATCAAGATGGATAGCAGCAGAGCATGCGGGGAGGAAGTTGGTGCTTACTTGTCTAAACTTTGTTTATTTTTCCATCCTTTTAAAATAAATAAATGACTTTTTAAAGTCTTTGATGAATGTATTGTGATGTATCAGTAACGGTTTTTGGGACCAAACCCTACTATGATTTTATATATATATTGGGATGGGAAACTATTCAGACAAGATTATATATTATTTTAACGTCTCTTTTGAGGTCTTTGTCTATGATTGTGTGTGATGTGCTATTAGTAGAGCCCCAAAGTGGTATTCCGCTGCGTGGTAATTTGGGGGTGTCACACAATGTTTTTCAACGGTCAAAAAGTAAACGTCAGCGTCTATCGACTATATTCTTGTTAGCGTTGGAAATTTGCCATGTCAGCGTTCAAATTGGTCTTATCAGCGTTTGGAAAGAAAATATGTCGGCGTCCAAAAATAAAAATAATTAAAAATAAAAAGGATCTTAACAAAGAAGTTTACCCTAGTGACGATAACTCTTAGACTGAAAATGACTATAGGGTGGCAAGCACTGTCCAATCATGCACACTTGCTTAAACAAGATAGACATAATTGTCCTCAAGTGTCCCTTTATAACCAAAGTTCTTAACAGTGAAGTTACCTCATATAAACCCTTTGTAACTTCCCAGGTAAGCCCAATAAAAACATTCAAGTCTCCCAACCGACCAAATCTAATTCTAAGCCAAAAAGTCTTGGCAGCGTGCATAGTATATCAACTTTGCATGCTACAGTGCCTCACGATTTAGAGAACTAACTCTTACTCACCAGTGGACAAAATCTAGAATTGTGATAAGAGTATTCTAAGAATACCTAAAAGCCTAAAGGTTTCCTAAACCTCCCCTTAAACCATGATATACAAAGTTGCCAAATAAAAAGTATGTAATAAAAATTTATGTCAAGATAAGAATGTAAACATTTCAACCATCATCCATAAGCTTTAACACATTTCTTGTAAGCTCCAAAGATCCATAACAACTCTGTATCCATTTGTACAATGCTCATAATGCCTGCATGATTAGATCAAAAACCACAAAACTAACATATTGCTGTCAGCGTCCATTTGAACACTTGTCAGCGTTCAAATAACCTTTGTCAGCGTTAGAAAAATAAAGTGGAAAACCTAATCTTGTACAATTACTAATAACAGTACACATCCCGTACAAACTATACAATGACTTCAAAACCACATTTAGGTGAGATTGATCATTGCAATACTTGTTACCAAGTACTCGAACCTCCCAACATCAAAAGCTTTAGTTAAAAGATCAGCTACATTTTCTTCTGTGTCTACCCTATCTGGATGTATTAAACCCTTTTCAAAACAATCTTTTATAAAATGATGTCTAATTTCTATGTGTTTTGTTTTAGAGTGATGTACATGATTCTTAATAATGCATAATGTACTGTTATTATCTACAAATATCTTGGTATGCATAAAATTATACCCATAATCCAATAGCTGGTTTTGGATCCATAGAACTTGTCCACAACAAGAAGCTGAAGCAACATATTCTGCTTTAGTTGTTGAGATGGCCATCACTGTTTGTTTCTTGCATTGCCAAGATATCAATCTGCTCCCAAGAAATTGGCATCCACCAGTTGTGGATTTTCTATCAAACTAATCACCTCCATAGTCACTGTCTGAATAGCCAATAAGCTCCAATAGAGAATCTTTAGGATACCCTAATCCCAAGGTGGGATAGCACCTAAGGTACCTAAAAATTCTTTTGACAGCATGAAGATGACACTCTTTGGGAGTCACTTGAATGGCGTGCATATGCACACATAGCAAACATGATGTCAGGTCTAGAAGCTGTAAGATACCTCAATGACCCAATCATTGATATATAATGCCTGACATCCACTTCTTTTCCATCTCCAGTTTTTCCCCAAGGGTGTTCCCTATCCATGGGTGTGCTAGCCCGTTTTTCATGTGGAGAAAAACCAAACTTCTTCAAGATTTCTGCTGCATACTTGTCTTGAGAGATAAAGATACCATCTTTCTGTTGGACTTGTAAACCTAGAAAGAAGTTCATCTCTCCCATTGCACTCATATTGAATTTTTTTGTCATGAGCTTGGAAAAGTCTTCACTCATCTTTGGATTTGATGAACCAAAGATAATATCATCCACATAGACCTGAACAAGTAGAAAATTCTTACCAATCTTCTTGGTAAATAAAGTCTGGTCTATGGTGCCCCTCTTAAACCCATTTTCCACCAGATAGGTGGAAAATGTACCATACCATGCTCTTGTGGCTTGATGAAGTCCATACATTGCTTTCTTGACTCTATGCACTTTGTCTGAATGCGCTAAATCTTCAAAACCAGGAGGTTGCATTACATACACCTCTTCTTCAATTGTGCCATATAAGAAAGCACTCTTCACATCCATCTGATAAACTGTGAAACCCATGCAAGAAGCATAGGCTAGAAAAATGCTTATTGCTTCTATCCTTGTAACAGGTGCAAAAACCTCTTCATAGTCTATTCCTTATTCTTGTGTATAACCTTGAGCAACTAAACGTGCCTTGTTTCGGACCACAATATCTCTTTAATCATTCTTGTTTCTAAGAACCCAACGTGTCCCAATAGGTCTAACATACCTTGGATAATCCACTAGCTCCCACACATCTTGAATAGAAAACTGGTGAAGCTCATCCTGCATTGCCTCCACCCAGCTTGGTTTTTTGAGAGCATCAAAAATCTTCTTGGGTTCCTGTTGTGACAGAAAACAAGCAAACAAACATGCCTACACAAGAGGGTTATCTTCCTTCTTGTGGATATTTGTAATGAAACCACCTTGAGTCTTATGAGACCTTCTTGTTTGAACATGAGACAGAACATCACCAATGATTAGGGAAGAAGGATGATTTTTGACCACAATTGTAAGTATTCCTCCCCCAAGTACTGTGTTGTCTTCTATATCAGTTTCCATGTTGCCAATATCGTCTTCATTTCCACTCCCATCCTCAGTTTAATGAACCTCTTGATTAAGTATAGAAGATTCACCATGTTCAAAAGTATTGGAAGAGAATAAATGTTCAAACAGGTGGCCAGCTTTTAAGCTGTCAATGTTTGAATTTAACCTATCAACTGGCTGTTCTTGTAGCCCTTCTTCCTCCTTTTCAGCAGTAGCAGATGCATGTGCAAACCCATCAGTCCATAAGGGAATGGTAACATACTCAAGTAAGGGGTCTGACTTGACTGCATGTGATCGTTCTTCCTTAGCAACCTGTTTACTTGTAATTTCAACAATAGGTTCTTCCACAACATTTGAATCCCTTTTAACAATGTCTGGATTAGTGGCAGGCATATACATCAAGGTCCTAGATAATGGTTCTTAATCAAAGAGCCATTCTGGTCAACTCTCAGGATTACTAGGTTTACTTTCTAAAAACTTAACATGTACTTTTTCAAGAATGCGTTTTTCCTTCTTGATGTAAACCATATACCCTCTGCTCTGCATAGATTAACCCACAAAGTAGCCTTCATCACCTTTTGCATTAAACTTACCTAGGTCATTACTAGTATCAAGTATCACTACATGACATCCAAAGGGTTTAAGAAAACCTATGTTGGGTTTCCTATTCCAAAATAGCTCAGAAGGTGTCTCATTGTGGATTTTGTTGACCAATGCTCTATTCTGAACATAGCAAGTTGTGTTCAAAAACTCAGCCCAAAAAGCAATGGGAAACCTAGCATCAGCCAACATTGTCCTAGCTGCTTCTATGAGTGTTCTATTCTTCCTTTCAGCCACACCATTCTGCTGTGGAGTTCTAGCTATGCTAAACTCCCTAGTAATCCCTTTATCAACACAGAAGGTATCTAACAGTTTGTTTCTAAACTCACCACCATTATCACTTCTAAGTATTTTAACCTCATTACCTGTTTTCTTCTCAATTTGGGTAATAAAGTTAATCAAAACTGTGGCAGTATCACTTTTTAAGGCCAAAAAGAAAGTCCATGTAAATCTATAAAAATCATTAGTTATAACAATACAATAAGATTTACCATTCAAGCTTTCTATATTAGTTGGGCCAAATAAGTCCATATGTAGCAAGTGAAGTGGTTTAGAACTGGAATGCACAAGTTTAGACTTAAATGAGACTTTGTGTTGTTTGCCTTTAAGACATGCAACACAAGAGTGATCATTGTGGAAAGCTTTTGAGGGCAAACCATCAACTAAATCATGTCTCATAAGTCTATTAATATTCTTAAAGTTTATGTGCCCTAACCTTCTGTGCCATAAATTACTTTCATCTACTAAAGCTTTAGCATAAAGACATGACAGATTTTTGTTCATTTTAATCCCATTAAGATTAACATTATATATGTCCTTATGCCTAGGTGTTCTGTACTCAATAAACTTCTCATCAGGCATCTTAAAATCTTTACTCAACACTAAGCATTCGGTATTAGTGAAAAGAACCTTATTTTTGTTATCACACACTTGTGACACACTAAACAAGTTATAGTCAAGTTCTTTTACCAGAAAAACGTTTTCAAAACGTAAATTGTTGGTGATAAGAGTGCCTTTTCCAAAAATTGTACCATATACTCCTCCAAAGTACACTTTGTCACCATCTTTAATGGGTGTAAAATTTGACAAATAATCTTCCTTCCCCGTCATGTGCCTAGAGCATCCATGTCCTAATATCCATGATCATTGACCTGCTTTTGAATACCCTGCACATAAAAAAAAACTAATTAGTTTTCATTGGGATCCCAAGCCTGAGCAGACTTGGATTCGTGTGGTTGTTCAACAAGAACAAATTTAGTCCTTACAACAACCCTTGTTCATCCCTTTATGACCTGAACACCCAGTTTACCCCAATTTGTTTAGTAATGACCTTTGTAAGATAATGAAATCTGTTACATGTCATAGAAATCCCATCAGAATTAGGGTTTTGGTCTTGTTTAGGTCTCCAAGTCAAACTAGATGAAGCTTTAGACCCCGTTCCCTTAGGCTGTAAGTACCTATTATTACTTGGTCTAACACAAGATCAAACACCAATTTGTTGTGGCATTTTCACACCATACCTAGAGCTGTCAGTGTTGGAATTGTTCCTGTCAGCATTGTATTTGTTCTTGTCAGTGCTGAATTTGTTCTTGTCAGCGCCTAAATTAGGGTTTGCAACAAGAACCCATTGTTTGTTGGACCATGTGTTGGTCTTTTGAAAGGGCATTTGTCCATGAGTATTTGTTCCTTTAGTAAAGAAGGGAGCTGGTCTAATAACTTATGGACTTGGTTGGAAAAAAGGTCTGGGTTTGACCATGGTTGACCTATTGTCAGCGTTGACTTTTGAGGCGTTAACACATTTATAGGCCAAGTTAGAAAAACTCCCACATGTGTAACAAGCTTTTCTAGACATAACCTTAGTTCTACATTGAAAGAACCCTGTCCCATTAACACTAGCTTGGCTTTGTGGTGACCTAGGTTTTCTATACATTTCAGCATGTTTACACTAGGTTTTCTCTTAACTGGTAAGCCAAGGTCAACGGGTTTTCCAGTGGTAGGATTGGTCACAGTAATGGGTGTAGGCTCAAATGGACTCTCACAAAGCATTCCACCCTTAACAAAAAGAAAAGGGTTGTCTGCTTTCCATTTCTCAAGGTTAGTCACCTTTTGTTGATATTCCTCAACTTGGGTGAGCACTCTAGGTGGAGGAATAAATTACTCTTCTTGGAGTTTTGGAATACTGGTCCAAGAGAGATCTTTTCTCTTAACACCATAAAAGTTCCCAGCAGGTGGAGGAACAGAAACATATTCATTCATCCCAATCCCAGACATATCCCTAGGGTTTCTTTGTTCACTGACACATTTTTCTAGGGTTTGGCTGGCTTTATCAAAATTTTAATTTTAAGCAATACATTTTCTTTATCCTTAATGGCTTTATCTAATTTAAGTTACACTTCTCCTCTGGATTTCATCAGAGTGTCCCTAAGTTCAACACTAACTTTAAGATCATGAGACAAAACATTAATTTGATCTTTTAGGTCAAATTCCATTTTCTTATATTCCTCTACAGTCATTTCAGTTTTTATAAGTGCCATTTTATAATTTGATAGCCTGCATTCTACATCAAAAACATCTTATTTTAACTTTAAATTTTCTTTGTTAAGCTTTTCAGTGTTTAATCGACAGCCTTTACTACAGTAAGCATCATCATATACCTCATTATCAGATGAAGAAGAGGAATTGGCCATAAGAGCAAAGTGAACATTCTCTTCTTCTTCCTTCTCAGCAATCAAAGCCTTATTCTCTTCCACATCCTTTCCCAAAAATCTCCAGTCCCATCCAACACCATCAATGTCTTGCATGGCAACCATAGTCTTTGGCTTAGTATCTTCAAACTTGATGATTTGGTATGAAGTCTTTGCAGCATCAGATCTTCTTGGAGATCTGCATTCCCTCATGAAGTGACCCATTCTATGGCAGTTATAACACTCAACCTTGGATTTATCAAATTCAGTTGTGTCTTTAGCATTGAAGGTCATTTTTCTTCTAAATCTCCTATTCCATCTGTTGGCCCTTATGCTTGCAAGTGCCATATTCCACTTGATATACATCTCTTCCAAATTCTCATCACTAATTTGCTCAAGATCCTCATATGTAATCAAGGAAACATTAGGAAATGCAGCAATGTATGCACATACTGTATCCAGATCAATACCAGCATGTTTAAGCTTTGGTGAGTCCACATTGTATGTGTCAGCGTCAGAATGTGAGGCGCTGACAAAGGTTGATCCACCACTGACATAAGTTGATCCAATAACAGGATGCACATATGACTGTCTCTCTCATTGATTTGAGCTTCACTATGTGAGATGAAAGCCATGTTTCCAAATGTTGACTTGCTTCCATGATCCAGTAAGATTTCATTCTCTACAAGCTTTAACTTATTGTAGACGTCATCAAAAGTAGAACTCTTATGGGCATTAGTAGCAATGATAGACATAGCTTGAATTTTCCACGCATCACCAAGACTTTTAAGGAAAGTAGTAATGATATCTTCATCATCATATTCAGTTTCCATAAAGGTCAACTTGCTAGTTATGTCTAGAAGCCTGCTTCTTACTGTTGGGAATAAATCTATGTATATTTGTTACCCCTGCTAGTTGGTTATTGTAGAGATTTTACTCGTTGAAAGTTCGTTTCTCGGAATCTTCTCGAATTGATCTCTGGTTAATTGTGCGACTCAGTTGTTCTTGGTGAATCAAATAAAAGAGTTGTCGTTGTCTAAAACTAATTAAAAATAAAGACTTGGAACAATTAAAAATAAAGTAAAGAAACAATAATGAAACATTAAAACTTTACGGGAAATAAATGACGAGAAATTAAAGGCAATGAAAGTAAATGACGCAAATTAAAACTTAAAATAAACGGAAAGCAAGTAAAAGTGCAAATAACGAAAAAAGGCGGGAAAAATAAAACTTACAAATAAAAACTAAAAAAACTATTCAGAAAAATCAAACATTCCGAATAGAGACTCCTATTCGGAATATTCCGAATAAGGACTCCTATTCGGAATAATCAATCTTTCCGAATAGGGACTCCTATTCGGAATAATCAAACATTCCGAATAGGGACTCCTATTCGGAATAATGAGACTTTCCGAGTAGGGAAGTCCTATTCGGAATAATGAGACTTTCCGAGTAGGGAAGTCCTATTCGGAATATTCCGCATAGGAAGTTGAGAAGACAGTCTATTCGGAATATTCATAAACAGTGCTCTATTCGGAATATTCTGGGCAAGAACAGTACGCAGAGCAGAAGAAGAACAGTAGGGACGAATTTGATCAAATCTCACCAAAACAAACCAAAAGATTAAACCAAAACAACCAATAAGCATCAACTAACAATAATCAATCAAAACAAATCATCAAAACTAACTAACAAAGCCAAATCAATCAAAACCCACTTGATTGAAAATAAGAAAACTCAAGAACATGAACACAAAGATTAAGAACAAATTAAGCAAGAAAGGAAGAAGGAGATTAACAATAAAGTAAAGATTAACAACAATTAAATGGAAACTTACTTGGAATTAAAAGAAAATTAAAGGTGCATTACATGGAGATTAAGATGCATAAAAGTAAAGAACAAGAAAATGAAGAATGGGGAAGAGAGGCTTGTCAGGCCTCCCACACTTGAAAAATGAAAACACTAAAACCATTTATAGGGAGATTAGGGAGGAGCTTAGGAAGTTTCCTCCCTCTTTCTTCTTTTCCTTAATTGCACACTTAAGTCCTTGATCTTCTTAATCTTTAGTTAATCTTCTTAATACTTGGACTTTGTCTTGGGATTTCTTCAAATTCGTCTTGTAACCTTCAATAAATTAGACTTGAGTTCTTCGGCTTTTTAGTAAACTTCCGTCTTTTGACTTTTCCTTCGATAAATCTTCAGAATTGGTCTTGGACTTCCGTTCTTTTTCCACTCTTGATCTTTCGACTTCGTCTTTCGTCTTTTTCTTCGATAAAAGCCCGTGAAAGCTGTGTTTTCTCCACTTTTCACCTTTTCGTCCTAAATCACAACAAAAACACAAACCACACATAATTCCGCCATTTATGACATAAAATATACGTTTAGGTCCTGTTTTAATGTAATTAAGTGGTAGAAAAGATGGGTGTTTTCACACCTATCAAATCCCCTACACTTAACCATTGCAATGTCCTCATGCAATGCTTAGCAGTAAAGCAAGGTTTACATTTTCCATCATAATAAACCTACATTGGCCTTTATTAAACAACTAAGGAAAATTTAAAAGATAGGAAATAACAAAATGCAACAAGGAAGAAACTTGTAAAGAAATCTAAGACTTACATTAGGGCTTTTATGTCGTGAATGTTTATCACCCTCAAGTTTCACGTTCCCCATGCCAAACTTAAAAACAAGATCATTGTTAGTACAAGTTAGCATAACAAACATTTACTCATGTGGTTCAATTAATCACTTAAACTCCCTTATTCCTACGAGTATCTCTTATATTTTATTGATGTCTTGAATGATCACGAGGATGCATTGTTGACTTATTTCGATAATTTATTTAAGCTGAAAGCAAAGTAAGACGATTTGATCAATAGTTAGCTAAAGGACAAAATCTCTTAAAACTGCTTCTCGGGATATCAAAAAGTTCATATCTTGGCATAACTTGGTTCACGATTTGAGACCTTTCTCGGGCCGATATTTGGCATGTACTTCATACTTCATATCTTGAGAGACGTGCTTGAGATAATGGTCTTCTCATTGTTCATAGAGTTTCTTCGCTTGGAGACTTTTGAGAGGTACTCCAACTTTGTTGACCACGACTTCATGATTATTTCTTCAATCTCTATTAGGGATTTTGAGATACAACGATCCGCCTCCTTTTCGGACTTGGATCTATTTATCCTCATACCTTGTTAGGGTCTTTTCGGATAGACTTCTCCATGATCTTTATGGGAGTTGATTGCTTTTCTCGTGAGTCTTGATCCTTCATATTGACTTTGGGAATAATGCTTTTCACATCACTTGGGATCTTCAGCAATAAAATTGAATCCTCATGCCTTGTTAGGGCCTTTTCAGACTCGCCAATCTTCGCGCCCCGCTTCATAAGTTATGCCTTGGCTATGAACTCTTATCATTACCGAGCAACTTTTAAACGATCTTGGGCTAGAAGCTAAGTAACTTTTCAAATCGTATGACCTTGTTTATTGCAGATAATTTATTAGCAAGTGATGGGAGAAAAAGATCATAATTAACTCACATAAGTTAATGAGAGAATACCAAACTTGTAACTAACTCTATCATTTATTGTCCTCCACAATTTAAAATCTCAAGTAATGAGACTCGTGGATGCTTAGCCTAATAAACCAATTAAGGTCTACATGGTTAAGGATACTAGCTAGAGTGAACTTGGATAAGTAAACTCGGGTTGAGTCAAAATGTTCACAACGGGCCTAATATATCTAAGATATCTGAACTTGCTAAAACCATTTTGTTAAAATAAGAGAAAAATAGCAAAAATAATGGGAACTACAACTAGGCCAAAATAGATTAAAAATTTTGAAAAATGTCTAAAAATTGATTTTCCGGTTAAAATGAGGACAAATACAAGGAAAAGGCCACTTAACTTCGATATAAGTTCCCCCTACACTTAATATAAACATTGTCCTTAATGTTTAAGCATGTGGGAGTAAACTCCCCTACACTTAGGACATTGTGCACTTTGTTTAAATCTCGTTAAGGGAAAGACAACTAAAGAGATTCCTATTTTAATATTGAGAAATATAAAATAGTGAATCGAAAAGAGTTTAGGATAGAACCGGGAAGAAGGGAACACGGAATCACGGTTCGTCAAAAGTCATCAAGAGTGTGTCTTTGAAGCTCTAATCCCTACATATGATAAGAAAGAGAACAAGAAACACCAACGGGGCTCCCCCTACACTTATGGTAAAGAAAGATAGATAATTGGGTTGCCTCCCAAAAAGCGCTTGTTTATATTAACCAAGTCACGAGCCTGACTCGTCCCCGAATTAAATAGTCCATGGGGAAGCCTCGAATGAGATACCGGGATCAAAGACCTTGTCCTCGTTCCCGGTTGACATCAACAAAGGAGAGGCGGGGGAATAAGTCTTGAAAGGGAGAAAGGTCCTTTCAACATACGTATAGTATGTGAATTCAAGATCCACGGGAGGTGGGTTGGGTATAGTAAGCACATTGTCATCCCCCAAAGACAATGGATGCTGAGCAAACGGCAAAGCCGTATTGTTATCAATCATAGCATAATCAATGTCACCTCCCGGGTCAAAGCACTCATCCTCATTTCCCGGTATAAAACGAGTAGAGTAAAAGTGATACATCACCCGTTTGGGTGTGCACGTGGGAGGATGAGGTGGCAATATAATATGAGAAGTATGAGAACAATTACCTTCCACCTGCGTCCCTTTTTCAGTAGATTCACATCTTTCCACCTCTGGGATAGAAGGTGTAGTGTCATCGTGTAATAAATCTTCTAGAAAAAGTATATCTCCTTCCACTTCAGAATACCCGGATATGTATTCCACGGGTGTATCAATATCAAGAAACTCATCGATCTCAGGAATGTGAAAACCATCATCACTAAGGAGTGAAGTATTTTGCTTTAGAAATTCCTCCTCGTCGAAAATAATCTCAATATCGTCATCACTCTCCTCATTATCTATAGGGCCAATAATATGCTCAGGGAGATGAGTACTCGTCTGATCTTGCTGCTGTAAAAATGACTCCATACAAGTTCGCAGCGTGTGTAAAAGCTCTTTTGATTGCGCTTGAAAATCTGTAGCAAGATCGACAATTGGTTCTTGGTAAATCATCCCGTGACGAGGCTGACGATCGAGTGAGTGCGGTGGGGGCTCAAGATTTTGAAAACCGGAATTATAGCACGGTTGTGGCTCATAGTTTTTCATCGGTGGAGAATAAGTAGAAACCAGGGTTGGTTCATAATAATCCATAGGTGAAGAAAACTGAGGACACGGATTTGGCTCATAACAATTCATTGGTTGACAATAATAGGTATCGTGAGGACCCCCACAGTTGTTGCAAACCGGGTATGAAGAAAAATCAAGTGCATCTTGTGGATAACTATTATCATTGTCATAATTGTACCCCAGTTCTTGCCCGTGTCTAGACGGGTATTGAACCAGGCACGAAACATGCCGATGAGAATCGCTTCCACAATAGATGCACGGGGAACAGGAGGTGGGTTCAAAAAGAGTGAATTAGTCGAGTTGCACAAGGGACAAAATCCGAATTGTGTGTAGTCGATATCGTTTCTGCACCGCTCACATGTATACCATTGACAAGATTTGTTCCAAGATAATTGTTTCCCACACCGGACGCAATGGACATAAAAATCCATAAAGAAAGATAGATAAGCAAGAAGAATATTTAAGGTGCAAAACTTTGAAAAAGAAATGCTTTTTATGATTTTTCAAATGTTTTTGGATTTTTGAAAATTTTTGGACATGAAAAATAACGTTCACAAGTGAACGGATCCCAAAATCCAACGCGTCACTCACAAAAAACCTTCGATCTTCACGAAAAGAGCCGGCAGCGACGCCATTTTATTGTAGAGATTTTACTCGTTGAAAGTTCGTTTCTCGGAATCTTCTCGAATTGATCTCTGGTTAATTGTGCGACTCAGTTGTTCTTGGTGAATCAAATAAAAGAGTTGTCGTTGTCTAAAACTAATTAAAAATAAAGACTTGGAACAATTAAAAATAAAGTAAGGAAACAATAATGAAAGATTAAAACTTTACGGGAAATAAATGACGAGAAATTAAAGGCAATGAAAGTAAATGACGCAAATTAAAACTTAAAATAAACGGAAAGCAAGTAAAAGTGCAAATAACAAAAAAGGCGGGAAAAATAAAACTTACAAATAAAAACTGAAAAAACTATTCAGAAAAATCAAACATTCCGAATAGGGACTCCTATTCGGAATATTCCGAATAAGGACTCCTATTCGGAATAATCAATCTTTCCGAATAGGGACTCCTATTCGGAATAATCAAACATTCCGAATAGGGACTCCTATTCGGAATAATGAGACTTTCCGAGTAGGGAAGTCCTATTCGGAATAATGAGACTTTCCGAGTAGGGAAGTCCTATACGGAATATTCCGCATAGGAAGTTGAGAAGACAGTCTATTCGGAATATTCATAAATAGTGCTCTATTCGGAATAATCTGGGCAAGAACAGTACGCAGAGCAGAAGAAGAACAGTAGGGACGAATTTGATCAAATCTCACCAAAACAAACCAAAAGATTAAACCAAAACAACCAATAAGCATCAACTAACAATAATCAATCAAAACTAACTAACAAAGCCAAATCAATCAAAACCCACTTGATTGAAAATAAGAAAACTCAAGAACATGAACACAAAGATTAAGAACAAATTAAGCAAGAAAGGAAGAAGGAGATTAACAATAAAGTAAAGATTAACAACAATTAAATGGAAACTTACTTGGAATTAAAAGAAAATTAAAGGTGCATTACATGGAGATTAAGATGCATAAAAGTAAAGAACAAGAAAATGAAGAATGGGGAAGAGAGGCTTGTCAGGCCTCCCACACTTGAAAAATGAAAACACTAAAACTATTTATAGGGAGATTAGGGAGGAGCTTAGGAAGTTTCCTCCCTCTTTCTTCTTTTCCTTGATTGCACACTTAAGTCCTTGATCTTCTTAATCTTTAGTTAATCTTCTTAATACTTGGACTTTGTCTTGGGATTTCTTCAAACTCGTCTTGTAACCTTCAATAAATTAGACTTGAGTTCTTCGGCTTTTTAGTATACTTCCGTCTTTTGACTTTTCCTTCGATAAATCTTCAGAATTGGTCTTGGACTTCCGTTCTTTTTCCACTCTTGATCTTTCGACTTCGTCTTTCGTCTGTTTCTTCGATAAAAGCCCGTGAAAGCCGTGTTTTCTCCACTTTTCACCTTTTCGTCCTAAATCACAACAAAAACACAAACCACACATAATTCCACCATTTATGACATAAAATATAGGTTTAGGTCCTGTTTTAATGTAATTAAGTGGTAGAAAAGATGGGTGTTTTCACACCTATCATTGGTCATTCGTCCCCCTGCTAGAGTAAGTTCCCCCTGCCAAATAACAAAGGCAGGATAATTGGTTCCCCTACTGAAGTCAAAGGCCCTGCCACTAGAGATAAACTTGGAATAGATTTTTACGTGTTTCTGTTACTATTCCGAGATACTTTCCAAGTTTGTTAGTAGTAATCTTGTACGTGAGTCCTTATGCCTATAAAAGTACTCACTAGGTTATCATGCAATGTGTGTCTTTCTCTATTGTCTTTCATTTCATACTTTAAGGTTTTTGTAACCCTAATACCATTATTGGGTATTCGTATATCTTTGATATATTAAAGTTCAACGTTTGCTTTAATCATTTTGTTCTTGTGCTAAACACTATATCCCGCATCTTGTTTAGTTACTTTGCCTTGCAAAGTTTCTCTAGTGTTAGATTGAATTCATTCTTTCTATCACAACCCTTAAACAAGCTATTAAGGTTTAAGATCTGAGTTTGGGATCAACAAGTTGTATCAGAGCTTGGTTGAGAAAGTTTGTCTAAACCAAGAACAAAACCCTCATTTCAACCATGTCTTCAGACTCTTCCTCAAACAGCAACAACCACAATAACCTCAAATTACCCATGCTGGATCCTGAAAACTTTGAACTATGGGAATTCAAAATCCAACAATACCTCAAAATGGAACACTATGTTCTCTAGGAGATCATAGAGTTTGGTGATCAATTCAACAAAATGATGGCGGTTGAAGATGGAAATGAAGAAGAGAAAAGGGAAAGTTCCAAAGGTGGTAAGGACAAAAAGAAATCTGCTGCTCTTTGTGATAAGGAAATACTGGCCAGAAGGCATGATGTCAGAGCTCACAGTTCATTGCTGTTCGCTCTACCTGATAGACATCAACTAAGATTCAGAAAGTACAAAACAGCTAAGGAACTATGGGAAGCCATAGGCACAACTTTTGAAGGAAATGAAGCCACAAAGAAGAAGAAGAAGAATCAAATGCTTGATGATTTTGCTTCTTTCAAAGCAATTGGTGATGAATCAATTGGCGCTATTTACAATAGGCTTCAAGATATGGTGGCTCAGTTGGAGTTCTTTGATATTGAAGTGACAAGAGAGCAGGTGAATACCAGGTTCCTTAATAGCCTTCAGAAGGAATGGTTTGTCTACAAAGCTATTTGGCAGAATAAGGAAGACTTAGATAACAAGAACATTGATGACATATACAATAACTTGAAAGTTTTTGAACCTGTTGTCAATGAGATGAAGTCAAAAGGAACAATTCCCACCAACTCAAAGTGGATCTTCTGATTCCCCTGCTAACATGGCATTCATATCTCAAAGCAGTGGAATCTCCAAAGGTAGTGGAATCGAAGTAGGCCCTGCTACTTATTCCCCTGCTACCAGGTCTGGATCATCTTATGATGAAGAAAGGCCTGCAACATTCAGTCTTGACATTGCTTGTATGTTTATAGCATCCCAAGGGCTACAAGATCTATTGTGTTACACGAAGATCTGAGTCAAATCAGTAAGAAAGGACTGGAGGAGATGGATATCAAGTGGAACATGGCTCTACTTAGTATGAGAGCTAACAAATTTTACAAGTATGGGAAGACGATCTCCATCAATCCCTCTGATGTGGCTGGGTTTGACAAAACAAAGGTTGAATGCTACAACTGTGGCAAGAAAGGTCATTTTGCTAGGGAATGCAGAGGACCTAAGACTGGGAACAGCTATAGGAAGGAAACCAGAGATGATGATTCTGGTGCTAAGGCTATGGTAGCCATGCAGGGGATAGCTGGAGCAGGTGGATGGGATTGGAGTGCCATGATAGAGAATGTGGAAAGAAATCAAGCATTGGTTGCTGAGGAAAAAGAGGAAGATTTTGCTCTTATGGACATGTCAAGTTCCAGCTCAGACAATGAGGTATATGATGATTCATATTGCACTAAAGCTTGTAGGAAAAATACTGAGTCATTGAATGATCAAATAAGATAGATAAAAGTTGATTATATCAATTGTGACAATGACCTTGATAATTACAAACGTGCTTCCAAAGACTTAACTAAAGATTGATGATGAAACTATTGAAAAATTTGGAAAAGCTTCCAAAGACTTAAGTAAAGCAGTTGAAATTGGTCAATCTCCTAGGGACAAAACAGGTTTTGGGATTAAAAATGAACATGCTACCATACCACCACCTACTGCCAATATTCATGCACCTTTTCCTAGAAAAGACTTGTCTTGGACTGGTCTCTCTTGTTTCTAAAAAAGGAAGATACTGAATTTGATTTGAGTGCTTACTGTAACACCCCCAAATTTACACAATTCAATACAGCGGAAGACTCGTTGGTGTTACGGGATAGCACATTACTCACATCATAGGCAACACATAAAAATCGCGTCGTTTAATAATAAAGCATTTCCATACATAAATATCAAATTTACATAGGTCCCAAGTCATTGTATTTCATACAAGTTTTACAAAGAATTTGAATGGAAATTATTATTTAAGTGCGGGCCATGAATTCTTGTTGTCTTCCCGAGAATTACCTTCAAGTACTTGAGATAAAACATGTTAAAAGAAAAGGTCAGCGATAACGCCGAGTGAATTCATCGAGTTTAATAAAATCCATCAATATAACATCGGTATAAAATTATTACCGAAAATCATTTAGTACGAATCATTGTAATAGGCCATAAAATAGCCAGTCATTTTATATAAATCCTTATCAAAATCAAAATATAGGCTTTCGCCTTCAAAATCATTATACGAACCATTGTCGTTAAAAACATCTTACAATACATTTTATAACGTTGTATAGATTAAATAAAAACCGTTATATGAATATGGTTATATAAAACCAAAACACAAACATAATATCAATGATAAGACCCTGTATTGCTAGTCGGGCAATATATCGTAATTCAATGCTTAAAGCAGTATTTCGTTAATTGGATTATTATAAGCCGCATGACATTGTTACCTTACTACAACAAACAACGGGTAGCTAGCCCGAAACTCAATTTGCCCATCTAAATTAGCGTGTCGTCACAATAATCACGCTTGTGTAAATCTTCTCATACATAAATTCGCTTACCAATCAATGTGGCACGACGGGGATCAACCGTTAAGGCGCGAACTGGGGTGATCGTCCCCAAATAGTACTATTATATGCATAAGCGTCTACCAAATCCCGGTAGTTCACAATTCATGCTAATGGGACTTTTAGTGACATAACCTAACTTTAATAATCCATTTCATTCATTTATCGGTCATATAATCATTCATCGGGTCATACAATCATTCAGGTTCAAATCAATAAACAAACAATCGGGACAACTTGTGTCCTATTTCATAAAAACTAACATGTTATCTCCCTCACGGTTTTATAAAACATTTCATAAAAACATTTAAAAGAGTGTGAGGCTATGAACTCACGTTGATGTGGGAAGGCGGTTATCGGCGATTTGGATGTACGGTACGTGCTTCAATCACGGAAACCTAGCCAAATAATACTCGTCTTAGACTTTTGTCCAATGACTTTATCAAAATAACAATTATGTATATATATATGATGACTTTATATATATATGATGATGATCAAGTGGGTTTATACATTTTTACTCATTTTAGTGTTTATGTGTTGGTAACTTCTTACTAGTTTTACCTATTTACATATTTTAAGTCCAATAAGCTTATTATAAGTTATTTAACTTGTATTAATCCATTTTATACTTGTATTATCAGTGTTTACACTTTACATGTTGTGCCCAAGTGGAATAAGTAATTTTCATATGTGTTTAACTTATTTAGTTAAATTATTAGTCCAATATGCTAACTTAACTCGTTAATGTTCGTATGTCATATAGTTCGGGTTTTATCGGTTTTTACTTGTATTAGGTACTTATATATCAGTATATGACTTTTAAAAACTTTACATTAGACCGGTTTGATCGTCTAAGTTTTAATTGGCGAAAAACGTTAATTTTACGGTAATAGCCGAAAAAGTCGTAAAAATCATGTTTATAGTTTTTATAACTTATAAATCTTATTCAACTACCATTTTTATAAAGTGTCCATTTATTTAACCCTTATACATATTTATATAAATGAAATTTATAAGTTAGTGGGTTTTAATTTACATTTTATACTATATTATTTTGAGTGCTTATATAATACTATTAAACATTAATTATTCAAAATCTGATTTTTAGTTTCATCTTCACCATTTTTATCATATCTTGAGTTCTATAAGGAGATAGAAGCTCATTTTTGGATGGCATAAATTTTATATTTTGTGCTACAAATAATTTAGTTATAGATACTTCTCATTCCATGTCTAACTATTCTTAACAGTCTCTACAAAACAGACTATTCAAATTGGTACACTCATCTTGTTTTGATCATATCTCACTGATTTTGATGATTCCATTGCATGGCCAACTCTCACATGTGTATGACATCTAACACTTACTGTAAATGGATTCCACCATGCAATTTTATCAGTTTATAACTTGGTTACTTACTGTTTTTATACTGCCAACAATTTAAGCAAGATTTTAGCCTTGTTTCTTATGGTTTTTCATCTTTTTAGCCATATTTATCAACACCAAATCCCCACACAATACTTTTATCATCATATATTCATCATATACATATACAATAGGAAAGAAAATACATGATTACATAATCAAAATAACAAGAAGGATGGGAAGAATGATCCTTATACCACCATAGTGATGAAAAGATGAGGTTGATGAACAAGGCTTGGATTTTGATGACAAAACTTGTGATATACCAATATCAACTTCAAGATCACCTATCTTCATGAACATCTTGTGGAAAATCAGCCCCAAGACATCAACAAAACTTCTCCTTGGATGTTAAAATGACCACCAATCAATAGAGCTTCAAGAGTCCTTCATCATATGTGTGAGTAACACATGATTTCATGGTTAAAATTAATCAAATGAGGTGTTTTGTGATGAATATAGGACGAACTAAGAGAGAGAGGAGAGTATTTTATGGTGGTTTGCATGAGTTGAATGAGAGAAAGTGGTATGAGGTGCTAGTTTTGGTGTAGTTGTAAGCTTACTAGTTAAGCTAGCTTACAAGTGTTATCTTGTTAGCTACATTTTGCCACATCTTGTGATGTGGTGGCATACTTTGGCCATCCCATGTTAGTGGGGTGGGTCAAGATTTATCTTGTCTCATCCCACTAATTTACGGGTATTCCTCGATTCTAGTTTCCTCGATTTGCGTGCCCTCGGGTCGTTTTACAAAAAACGTTTTTATAAATTATGAATCAACGACACAAAACGAATCTAATAAAAATTGTCTCATCAAAAACGGAGTTCGAAAACGTAAATACGTAATCCTAAGGTTTCCGGTTTAGTCGTAAAGGACGTTAAATTATAATTGTAAGTCCTAATCTCTTCTCGTAAATTTGTGAGTTTATGAACCAACACAATTTAAAATCCCAAAATAATATTCACGGATAAATTTATTTCCTGAAATGTTGGACTGTCACCAAAGATGGTGTATGTAAATGTGAGCACGTAACGTAGAATCCTCCGGTTTAGACGTAGTCGATGCTACTTCAAGACGTAAATCCAAATTTCTTCCCAAAAATAAGTGAGTTCATATTATAACATTAAAATAATGTTTTTAAATAATACTTGAGAATAGAATATCAACCATAAATTGACGGATTGTCACAGCATTTACCCCTAAACAGGATCTTTGTCCTCAAAGATCATGTTACCTTACTACTCACTTCTTATAGAGTTAAAGCCATGTGGGTATTTCCTCCACATTCGGTCTTTTCTCACAAGTGTAATTCATTACAATACGCGAGTTTCATCAAACATAACTACGGGAATAAGATCAGGCTTATTGCTGACTTACTTTCTCTCTCCATGATTTTCACGGGTTTTTGATGAATGCAACTTTTCGCCGATCTAAACTTCATTAAGGAATAGTCAGATTTTCACTTTATAGGCATTTTATCATGTTTGATATACGAAACATAATTCACGCAGCTCTTGAAGTCCTAGGGTAGATCCAGCTTATATGCCTTCCAAACTAATCTTTTACATCATCTCAATGGTCCCATACAACGGGGACTTATATCCCATGATCTTTCAGATCATCAATTCATTTTTTCCATAGTTAAAATTTTGGCATAACTTCGCTACCCATATGGCACTTCAAGATCTACATTTTATATTCACATAACCTCCTGCCCACTACCGGCAGTCAATAATCAAATCCTAATTTCAACAATCATTTCAGGTCTCGTGGGTTGGGTATTTTGCAAGGTTAGGTTCGCCATCATAGGAAACCTTAAACCTAAGAGACATGTCCAACTCACAATGGGTGTATGTCAGGTATCTTCATCCCAACTCCTTCTTACAGATGCTCTAATATTTAGATCCTTACAAGATCCGATCTCGATCCTAACACGATAATTATCAATGACAATATCTACAAAGGAAAGCGATTATACGGTTTATTACCAAAGGTCAATCATTCAAGCATAAAACAACGCTTCTATTATTTTGTATCGTTACTTTACCTCGTCCCTTCGATTGGGTTGATACACAGTACTCTCATCAAGATTCGTTCTCAATGACTTCTGAGCAAATCTCTATAAATTTGGTGCGAAGCGAGGGTCTTGATAGAGATGATCGATACAGGCACACCATGTTTACACAACTCCTTTAAATACAAAAGAGTTAATTTATTCATCAAGAATCTATCATTAATAGGAATTATATTAGCATATTTGGTCAGTATGTCGATGATTATCCAAATCGAATCAAATTCAGATGATGACCTTTGCAATAGTTAGACGTTTACTAATGTATGAGGCGATGTCTGCCTTCATAATTTTCCATTAGTACAACTTCTTCAGATAAAAATACATTAAATCATAAATGTCATGAATAAAATACTTATACTTACAAGATTCCAACATAACTATATCTCACAATCCTCTATATTTAGACAATCACAAGTGGCCTTTTAATCATTTAACGTCATTGGCTTCTCAATTCTAATGGTTCACATTAGCCGCGAACCCCTTTTTATTCTCTATATTATCCTTTTTACCAACATCGTTTATTTTTATATTGTTCGGCAATTTATTTTGCACACTCATTTTTAAGGAACATGTCCTAATTGGTTCTTTATCTTTTCTACATAATGTGTCAGTATTTACATTCATCTTTCCTGATGAAATAATTATCATGTCTACAATTTACTCAGAAATTCTTTCTTCATATTTTCTAAGTTTTATTTTCGTCTCAAGTATCATTTTTATTAGTTTTGCTCAATCCGACGTTTAAAGTGTCGAAAAATATTACAAGTAATTAAATAATAAATATTAAATTTCATGAAACGTAACCGTAAAAATTTTTAAATTTTCTCAGTTTGTCTAATTATAGAAAAAAATGTTCAAAATAAATTTGCATTTAATTAATACGATTTTTGTTGGTTTATCGAAAATAATTAATAAGATTCGTAAATGTTCGAAAAATCTTTGGTCATACTTTGGTCACTATTTTCTTAGTTGAAAAGCAAAAATTACCGTTTCAAATTTCAAGTCATGGTTTAAATGGTTTCCTCAATTCCGCTTAGGTTGTCTTGAGGTATGCACAAACATTTACCCCTAAACAAGAGTTTAGTTAAATGTTCTGGATATAAGGGAATAATCTCTTAAAAATCCCTTTGTTAAGTCTTAAATCACTTGTAAATTATTCAAGGTACAGGTTTTCATTGTTCGTTCACTTCAGGTCAATTTATAAGTGATTATTAACTCATTCTTATTCTTATAAACAAACAGATGGTCCTTAATGATCGCAAGCATGAATTTATCAATTTACAGCCTACACACGTGATTCACCAAATTTATGAATGCTACATGTGTATTTGTTAATCCAAACGACATTACGGGAAACTCATAATGTTCATTACGAGTTCTGTATGTAGTGATTGGAATAGATAATCGTTTTCGCATATGCGAAGTTGATGATAACCATGTCGTGAATAATATTCCTGAATATACACTAGAACCTTGTAAATGACCGAACAAATCTATCATCATGGTTAGTGGATATAGATTTTTAATCGTCAATTTACCTAGTTCACGGTAATCAATAAATATAAGAAATAATAACACCATAGCTCTTCATAATGACGAGCTTGGTAGAATAAAAGCTTTTCCCGACAACTCTCTTAGTTGTACGGTAGTTCCTTTAATTCAGATGGTGTTGACGTACAGTGCACACGCCACGGGTGCAACACCGATAATATAATCAATACCAAATTCAACTTGCCTTAATGGCGAAAGTCTAGGTAATTCATCAACAAATACCTCCTAAAGTTTCAGATAACGGAAACATCTTTTAATACATTCACTTTTAAGTTCTTTCTAGATTATAATATCTATGACTAATTCACAATCATTCATGGTATAATTTTAAGTCTAAATACAGGATATCGTCATCCACCAAGAATTATTTATATCACTTTTGATAATCAACATCTTATCTTTTAGGGGAATTCTACTCGAGTTCCCATCAATTAAGACAATGTCGTCATGTCATAATCAGTCAATCTATTCTACTGGCACTATCAACTTTCCAGTTCCATTACCGTTGATAAGATGTGAACTTTCTCAAAAGACTAATAATAACTCATAATTCTTCACAAATTCAAGGATATATGGAGACACAACTACTATTAAAAGAGTAAGGTCAACGCATAATCTATGCGAGAGAATTTCGAATCAGATACAGACGAAAACATTTAACGAATATGGATATATCCCATGTTTTCATAATTTGAGTACGCATTCGAAAGCTCCTCGAATCGTTACCCAGGTCATTCAAAGGAAATGATAAGAACGTCGATACATCCAGTCGGGTATCAACACTCGGTAATCGGATACTTTTCCTAAGAATCTTACTATGGGAGAATTGGACAAGAAGGGAATATCAATTGTCAAATAAGACAAGTTCCGCAGATGAGTAAATTCAACTCAGAAGAATAGATGCTACAGGCACATATGTAGGTGTCCCTAACACTATGTCCCTATTTTTCACTTCTTGCAGATCTCATAAAATTTAATCTTTCACAATTTCAAGGAAAATGTAATGTTTATTAACAATTTCATGGTGACTACTAATCAGTCTTGCATGGTCCCTTCCAAATTGTATGTAGGCGCGCAACTATATACAATTTCAAGATTAACGATGCAATACTCAGTTCGTCAAAATTATATCATCATGTTTATAATAAAAAACATTTTCATGCTTAATTATCAAATAAGAATCAAAATAAATTTACAAAGATGTTTTTTGTTACGGAAACGATTAAGTTTTCCAAGGTGTTTTATAAACAACTTCCTTTCGATAACAATCACTTATAAATCTTACTTTGAATAATCCTTATAGTGATAAAATCCAATTTTTCTCAAGGAATACTGTTTTATCTTATAAAAACAATGAGTGATCTGCAAAAGAGTGATGAAAAGTTGTTCATCAAGAACTAACTATAATATAATAGGAAATGAGCTTAGCCATATAATCATGAGGTTCATGATCTCGATGACACTCGAAAAGAATAATACACAACGTAACTCAAACCGAGATGAGTACTTGCTCATTGGTTGCATCACTAATGCGAACATTAGGATGAAGCAATAAAGGATAGATAACATCAATACATGTAGGATTTAGCAATCAAAGGCAGTCTTTTCATTAATCACAAACAAGTCAGAATTGTACCGTAACACATTGTGTGTCACTATGTCATACAATTCCAAGAACTCATCCTACCAACTGATATCTCAGTTAAGTTAGGGATTTTTAAAAGATACCACAATGAATACTAATCTACAAGAGTCATGGGGGTTCCACCTGTCCCAGAAGATCCATCGGTCCCAATTCAGAAGAAGATTTCTTCAATTTATTTCTTGGACACTAGGCATCCTCGTTAGTGGAAAATGGCCTAGGAACAACCCTTAACACGAATCAACAATCATTTAAAACCATATAATTTAATCACAGAACTTAACGACTTCCTCTTATCAATCTTATAGTCCATACAAGTTAAATTTTACTTCATTCAAATTTCAACCAACTTATACTCAATACAATATCCTACCTCATTCTCCAGTACTTTCAACCTTATTCATAAATCTTAAAAGAGCAATAAAAGCTCGATATGATCAACACTTAATATCCAATCCTATAGCTCTTACAACAACAATTATCAAATGAGTCACTACTATAAAATGACTCACACATCTAATTAGACATTTTGTGAAAAATGTTTATAGTTAAAAGATTTTGAAATGTTTTATTCAAAACCTTAGTTTTAAAAATCTTTCGTTCTCTATAACGAGAGCTCTGGTACCAAACTGTAACACCCCCAAATTTACACAATTCAATACAGCGGAAGACTCGTTGGTGTTACGGGATAGCACATTACTCACATCATAGGCAACACATAAAAATCGCGTCGTTTAATAATAAAGCATTTCCATACATAAGTAATAAATTTACATAGGTCCCAAGTCATTGTATTTCATACAAGTTTTACAAAGAATTTGAATGGAAATTATTATTTAAGTGCGGGCCATGAATTCTTGTTGTCTTCCCGAGAATTACCTTCAAGTACCTGAGATAAAATATGTTAAAAGAAAAGGTCAGCGATAACGCCGAGTGAATTCATAGAGTTTAATAAAATCCATCAACATAACATCGGTATAAAATTATTACCGAAAATCGTTTTGTACGAATCATTGTAATAGGCCATAAAATAGCCAAAGTCATTTTATACAAATTCTTATCAAAATCAAAATATAGGCTTTCGCCTTCAAAATCATTATACGAACCATTGTCGTTAAAAACATCATACAATACGTTTTATAACGTTGTATAGATTAAATAAAAAAGGTTATATGAATATGTTTATATAAAACCAAAACACAAACATAATATCAATGATAAGACCCTGTATTGCTAGTCAGTCAATATATCGTAATTCAATGCTTAAAGTAGTATTTCGTTAATTGGATTATTATAAGCCGCATGACATTGTTACCTTACTACAACAAACAACGGGTAGCTAGCCCGAAACTCAATTTTCCCATCTAAATTAGCGTGTCGTCACAATAATCACGCTTGTGTAAATCTTCTCATACATAAGTTCGCTTACCAATCAACGTGGCACGACGGGGATCAACCGTCAAGGCGCGAACTGGGGTGATCGTCCCCAAATAGTACTATTATATGCATAAGCGTCTACCAAATCCCGGTAGTTCACAATTCATGCTAATGGGACTTTTAGTGACATAACCTAACTTTAATAATCCATTTCATTCATTTATCGGGTCATAAAATCATTCATCGGGTCATACAATCATTCGGGTTCAAATCAATAAACAAACAATCGGGACAACTTGTGTCCTATTTCATAAAAACTAACATGTTATCTCCCTCGCGGTTTTATAAAACATTTCATAAAAACATTTAAAAGAGTGCGAGGCTATGAACTCACGTTGATATGGGAAGGCGGTTATCGGCGATTTGGATGTACGGTATGTGCTTCAATCACGGAAACCTAGACGAATAATAATCGTCTTAGACTTTTGTCCAATGACTTTATCAAAATAACAATTATGTATATATATGATGACTTTATATATATATGATGATGATCAAGTGGGTTTATACATTTTTACTCATTTTAGTGTTTATGTGTTGGTAACTTCTTACTAGTTTTACCTATTTACATATTTTAAGTCTAATAAGCTTATTATAAGTTATTTAACTTGTATTAATCCATTTTATACTTGTATTATCAGTGTTTATACTTTACATGTTGGGCCCAAATGGGTTAAGCCCAATAAGTAATTTTTATAAGTGTTTAACTTATTTAGTTAAATTATTAGTCCAATATGCTAACTTAACTCGTTAATGTCCGTATGTCATATAGTTCGGGTTTTATCGGTAATAGCCAAAAAAGTCGTAAAAATCATGTTTATAGTTTTTATAACTTATAAATCTTATTCAACTACCATTTTTATAAAGTGTCCATTTATTTAACACTTTACATATTTATATTAATGAAATTTATAAGTTAGTGGGTTTTAATTTACATTTTATACTATATTAGTTTGAGTGCTTATATAATACTATTAAACATTAATTATTCAAAATCTGATTTTTAGTTTCATCTTCACCATTTTTAGCATATCTTGAGTTCTATAAGGAGATAGAAGCTCATTTTTGGATGGCATAAACTTTATATTATGTGATACAAATAAGTTCGTTATAGCTACTTCTGATTCCATGTCTAACTATCCTTAACAGTCCCTACAAAACTGACTATTCAGATTGGTACACTCATCTTGTTTTGATCATATCTCACTGATTTTGATGATTCCATTCCATGGCCAACTCTCACATGTGTATGACATCTAACACTTACTGTAAATGGATTCCACCATTCAATTTTATCAGTTTATAACTTGGTTACTTACTGTTTTTATACAGGCAACAATTTAAGCAAGATTTTAGCCTTGTTTCTTATGGTTTTTCATCTTTTTAGCCATATTTATCAACACCAAATCCCCACACAATACTTTTATCATCATATATTCATCATATACATATACAATAGGAAAGAAAATACATGATTACATAATCAAAATAACAAGAAGGATGGGAAGAATGATCCTTATACCACCATAGTGATGAAAAGATGAGGTTGATGAACAAGGCTTGGATTTTGATGACAAAACTTGTGATATACCAATATCAACTTCAAGATCACCTATCTTCATGAACATCTTGTGGAAAATCAGCCCCAAGACACCAACAAAACTTCTCCTTGGATGTTAAAATGACCACCAATCAATAGAGCTTCAAGAGTCCTTCATCATATGTGTGAGTAACACATGATTTCATGGTTAAAATCGATCAAATGAGGGTGTTTTCTGATGAATATGGGACGAACTAAGAGAGAGAGGAGAGTGTTTATGGTGGTTTGCATGAGTTGAATGAGAGAAAGTGGTATGATTTGCTAGTTTTGGTGTAGTTTTAAGCTTACTAGTTAAGCTAGCTTACAAGTGTTATCTTGTTAGCTACATTTTGCCACATCTTGTGATGTGGTGGCATACTTTGGCCATCCCATGTTAGTGGGGTGGGGCAAGATTTATCTTGTCTCATCCCACTAATTTACGGGTATTCCTCGATTCTAGTTTCCTCGATTTGCGTGCCCTCGGGTCGTTTTACGAAAAACGTTTTTATAAATTATGAATCAACGACACAAAACGAATCTAATAAAAATTGTCTCATCAAAAACGGAGTTCGATAACGTAAATACGTAATCCTAAGGTTTTCGGTTTAGTCGTAAAGGACGTTAAATTATAATCGTAAGTCCTAATCTCTTCTCGTAAATTTGTGAGTTTATGAACCAACACAATTTAAAATCCCAAAATAATATTCACGGATAAATTTATTTCCTGAAATGTTGGACTGTCCCCAAAGATGGTGTGTGTAAACGTGAGCACGTAACGTAGAATCCTCCGGTTTAGACGTAGTCGATGCTACTTCAAGACGTAAATCCAAATTTCTTCCCAAAAATAAGTGAGTTCATATTATAACATTAAAATAATGTTTTTAAATAATACTTGAGAATAAAATATCAACCATAAATTGACGGATTTTCACACTTACATACCTAATAGTCTTGAAACAGAAGAGCCACTAGTGAAAACTAGTTTTGTTAGGGACTTTGAAAAGGAACAGATTGCTTTAAAACAATGGAAAATTGATAACCCTGTTCTATTTTCAAGAGAATGACTTTTTGTTAGTGATTCTAGTTCTAAGAGTAGTTCACCCAAATCTAAAACTAGATCAAAGTCCTCTAAGTCCACTATTAAATATGCTGGTATCTATAGGTCTGTCAGAGGTAATCAAAAAAATTGGAATGACCAAAAGTCTCACCAATTAGGAGAAGACTTTGTGATAAATACAAAGCCCTGTTTCCATGGGGCAGTTTTGATCACACTTATCAAGAATGTTAGGCACCAATGGAAGTTGTGGCTGCAAATCCTTTAAAGGATATGCAACCTAAAGCCATTGTTCTAAATGCAGGGGAAAAATCCTTTTCCCCTGCCAAGTATGTTGCCCCTGCCTTGAGAAATAGGGTTACTGACAAATATGTTGTTCCTGCTCTAAGAAAGGTGAATGATGTTCACCCCAAGACCAACACTTCCATGACCAACCCAACACCTCATAATGCATATAGATCTGTACTTAGACCTTACCATCACATAAATAGAGGCCAAAACAAAAGATGGGTTCCCTCTGCTAAGCATAGGGATTCCCCTGCTAAATCTGGGGTATCCCCTGCTAGCAAAGTTTTTCCCTCTAGGAACATGGGCAAATGGGGAAAAGCTGTGAAAGCCTCAGCTCGTTGGGTTTGGCTACCCAAAAGGGATGCTCAGTCAAATGGTGTATCTCTAGTTTTTTATAAGCTATACTACATTGATACACGAGGTAGATCCAAGTCTGTAATGGCTTGGGTCCCTAAGAAAAACTAACTTGTATTTCTTTTTGCAGGTGACAAAGAAGACAAGGGATGATAGAGCATATTGAGATAGTGGATGCTCAAGAAGCATGACTGGACAAAAATCTTATCTGTCTAACTTTGTGCCACTGCATGACAATGATGGTGTTTCTTTTGGAGATGGGCATGGATCAATAATAGGAAAAGGAACTATTGTCACCAATGGGATGACCTTTGATAATGTCTACTTAGTGAAATAACTCAAGTACAATCTATTTAGTGTGTCACAGATGACTGATAACAAGAATTTTGTCTTGTTTACTGACACTGAATGTCTGGTGTTAGGAAAGGAGTTTGTCTTACCACCAGACACTCCTATTGTACTCAGAACACCAAGACAAAAGAACATGTACACAATTGACCTCAAAGACATCTCTCTTCAAGACAATGAAACCTGTTTCATTGCCAAAGCCTCAGTTGATGAGTGTAAGAAATGGCATAGAAGACTTGGTCATCTTAATTTTAAGAACATGAACAAACTGGTGAAATATAATCTGGTTCATGGTCTTCCTTCCATGTCCTTTGTCAATGATCATACTTGTGCTGCTTATCTGAAAGGGAAGCAACATAGAGCATCTTGCAAATCAAAAACAAGTATGTCCACTACCAAGCCATTAGAACTACTGCATATGGACCTTTTTGGTCCTACTTCTGTGGCAAGCATAAGGAAGAAATGGTACTGCCTAGTGATTACTGATGATTTTTGAAGGTTCACATAGACATTCTTTCTGTTTGAAAAGAGTGACACAGCAGATGTACTCATTGGGTTCATCAATCAGATTGAACTATCAAAAAGCATGAAGGTAGTGACCATGAGATCAGATAATGGTGGTGAATTTAGAAATCAGAAACTGGACAGTTTCTGCATAAACAAAGGAATCAAGAGGGAATTCAGTATTGCAAGAACACCTCAACAAAATGTAGTTGCAGAAAGAAGGAATAGGACACTCATTGAAGCAGTAAGAACTATGATGTCCGATTCCAAACTTCCAGTTATCTTTTGGGCTGAGGCTGTATCCACTGCTTGTTATGTCCAAAATAGGGCCTTGGTGGTTAAGGGACACAACAAGACCCCTTATCAGTTGTTCAATGGAAGACCTCCTTTAATTGAATTCTTTAGAACATTTGGATGTCATGTGATCATCTTGAACACAATTGACAATCTAGGCAAGTTCAGTGAAAAGGGGGATGATTGATATTTTGTTGGTTATTCATGCAAGGGATATAGGGTCTTCAACAAGAAGACAAGCAAAATAACAGAAAATATTCATGTGGATTTTCTTGAAGACAAGCCTGAAGATGTTCAAACAGGTCCTGATTGGTTCTTTAATATTGAGGTTCTTTCAAAGTCTTTGAATTATATAACTGTTGCATTGCAGAATACTAACATTTTAGGTACACAAGAACCAACTGGTGTTGAGAAGCCACCATTGAGGTACATGAATGTACCCTCACTGTTTCCCATTGAAGCTGCTTCAAACACAGGTGAAGAAGATGATATGTGACAATCCGTCAATTTATGGTTGATATTTTATTCTCAAATATTATTTAAAAACATTATTTTAAATGTTATATTATGAACTCACTTATTTTTGGGAAGAAATTTGGATTTACGTCTTGAAGTAGCATCGACTACATTTAAACCGAAGGATTCTACGTTACGTGCTTACGTTTACATACACCGTTTTGGTGACAGTCCGACATTTCAAAAAATAAATTTATCCGTGAATATTATTTTGGGATTTTAAATTTGAGTTAGTTCATAAACTCACAAATTTACGAGGAGAGATTAGGACTTACGTGAATAATTTAACGTCCTTTACGACTAAACCGGAAACCTTAAGATTACGTATTTACGTTTTTGAACTCCGTTTTTGATGAGACAATTTTTATTAGATTCGTTTTGTGCCGTTGATTCATATTTTATAAAAACGTTTTTCGTAAAATGACCCGAGGGCACGCAAATCGAGGAAACTAGAATCGAGGAGTACTCGTAAATTATTGGGGATGAGACAAGTTTACACTTGCCCACCCCTAATACATGTGGCATCCAAGCTTAGCCAACACACTTTGATGTGTCCATTTATTAACAAAACTAAGGACACTTGTCCTTAGTTTTCATTCAAAACCACGAAACCACAAAAACAAGATACTCATACCATTCACACTCATTTCTTACATGCAAAACCACCAAAACTCACTCTCTCTCTAGCTTTGAGTCTGTCCCATATCACCAAAAAAACACCCATTTGATCAAAAGTTTTAACCATGAATCTTATGTATAAGTTACATAAGATGAAAACCCATTGAAAACTTGTTGATTTGAGGTGATTCTAACACCTAAAAAGAGGTTTTCTATGGAGTTTTGGGGATGATTTCTCAAGGAGTTTTCATGAAGAACAAGGTCTGATTTTTGGAGGAGTCTACAAGTACTTGGTGATCCTAGAATTGGTATTGATATCTCATAAGATTGGTTACCCAAAACCAAGTCTTGTTCATCATCAACCTCATCTTTTCATCACTTTGATGGTATAAAGATTGTTCTTCCTATCCTCTTGTTATTTTGATTATGTAATCTTTTATTTTATTTATTTATGTATATGTATATGATGATGAATGATGATAAAAATATTATGTGGGGATTTGGTGTTGATAAACATGGGTAAAAAGATAGAAAACCACATGTAAAATGGTTAAAAATCTTGCTAAATATGATGGCTGTATAAAAACAGTAACTAACCACATGTTAGACTGATAAAATGGCATAGATTAATGTATATACAGTAAGTAATATGTCTTGTACACATGTCAGAGTTGGCCATGCAATGGAATCATTAGGATGAGTGAGATATGATCAAAACAAGTTTAGAGTGCAAATCTGAGTACACTGTTTTGGACGATTTTTATAAAAATACTTAGAGGATGATTCAAAAGTAGCCATAGAAGAGTTAAATGAGCACATATAATGTATTTTATGTCATAAAAATTTGAGCTTCTATCTCCATATAGAACTCTAGATATGACTGTTTTGGTGAACATGAAAGTAAAAATCAGATTTTGGGAAATTAAAGTATAATAGTATTATATAAGCACTCAAATAAAAATAGTATAAAATATGAATTAAAACTCACTAACTTATATAATACATTTATATAAATATGTATAAGGATAAATAAATGGACATTTTATAAAAATGGTAGTTTGATAAGTTTTATAAGTTATAAAACTATAAACATGATTTTACGACTTTTTCGGCTATTACCGTAAAATTAACGTTTTTGTTAAATAAAACTTAGACGGTTGGACCCGTCTAATGTAAACTTTTATAAACTAATATAATGATATATAAACATATATAACAAGTAAAAACCGATAAAACCCGAACTATATAACATACGGACATTAACGGACTAAGTTAACGTTATTGGACTAATAATACAACAAAATGGGCAAAAACACTTATAAACTTATTTATTGGGATTAACCCATTTGGGCCCAACATATAAAGTGTAAATACTGATAATACAAGTATAAAATGGATCAATACAAGTTAAAGAACTTATAATAAGTTTATTGGACTTAAAATATGTAAATAGGTAAAACTAGTAAACTAGTATAAAAGTTATCGACACATAACACTAAAATGAGTAAATGCGAATATGTAAACCCACTTGATCATCATATATATATATATATATAATCATCATATGTATACATAATTATTATTTTTATAAAGTAATTGGACAAGAGTCTAAGACGAGTATTACTTGTCTAGGTTTCCGTGATTGAAGCACGTACCGTACATCCGAATTACCGATAACCCGCTTTCCCACATCCACGTGAGTTCATAGCCTCGCAGTCTTTTAAATGTTTTTATAAATGTTTTATAAACCGCGAGGGAGATAACATGTTAGTTTTTATAAAAAGGACACCATTTGTCCCGATTGCTTGTTTATTGATTTGGACCCGGATGATTGTATGACCCTATGAATGATTAAATGACCCGATAGATGAAATAAAATGGATTATTAAAGTTAGGTTATGTCACTAAAAGTCCCATTAGCATGAATTGTGAACTACCGGGATTTGGTAGACGCTTATGCATATAATAGTACTATTTGGGGACGATCACCCCAGTTCGCGCCTTGACGGTTGAACCCCGTCGTGCCACATTGATTGGTAAGCGAAGTTATGTATGAGAAGATATACATAGTGTAACACCCCCAAATTTATAAAACTCAGTACAGCGGAAGACTAGTTGGTGTTACGGGATAGCACATTACTCACATCATAGACAACGCATAAAAATCGCGTCGTTTAATAATAAATCATTTCCATTCATAAAGATCAAAGTTACATCGGTCCCAAGTCATTATATTTCATACAAAGTTTTACAAAGTATTTGAATGGAAAATATTGTTTAGGTGCGGGCCATGAATTCTTGTTGTCTTCCCGAGAATTACCTTCAAGTACCTGAGATAAAACATGTTAAAAGAAAAGGTCAGCGATAACGCCGAGTGAATTCATAGAGTTTAATAAATTCCATCAATATAACTTTGGTATAAAATTAGTACCAAAAATCAATTCGTACAAATCATTGTAATAGGCCGTAAAATAGCCAAAATCATTTTATACAAATCTTTGTAATAGGCCATAAAATAGCCAAAGTCATTTTATACAAACCTTTATCAAAATCATCATATAGGCATTTGCCCAAAAAAATCATTATACGAGCCAATGTCGTAAAAACATCATACAATACGTCTTATGACGTCGTATAAAATCAAATAAAAACCGTTATATGAATATGGTTATGAAAACCAAAACACAAACATAATATCAATAGTATGACCCCGTATTGCTAGTCAGGCAATACTTCGTAATTCGGTGCGTCTAATAGTATTTCGTTAGTTTTGGATTATTATAAGCCGCATGACATTGTTACCTTACTAAACCAACAACGGGTAGCTAACCCGATACCAATTTTGCCCATCTAAAGTAGCGTGCCGTCACAAAGGTCACGCTATGGAAATCTTCTCATACATAAATTCGCTTACCAATCAATGTGGCACGACGGGGATCAACCGTCAAGGCGCGAACTGGGGTGATCGTCCCCAAATAGTACTATTAAATGCATAAGCGTCTACCAAATCCCGGTAGTTCACAATTCATGCTAATGGGACTTTTAGTGACATAACCTAACTTTAATAATCCATATAATTTCATCTATTGGGTCCTTTAATCATTTATCGGGTCATACAATCGGGTCATTCAATCATTCGGGTCCAAATCAATAAACAAACAATCGGGACAAATGGTGTCCTAATTTATAAAAATACTAACATGTTATCTCCCTCGCGGGTTTATAAAACATTTATAAAAACATTTAAAAGAGTGCGAGGCTATGAACTCACGTTGATGTGGGAAGACGATTATCGGCGATTTGGATGTACGGTACGTGCTTCAATCACGGAAACCTAAACAAATAATACTCGTCTTAGACTCATGTCCAATGACTTATAAAAATAACAATTATGTATACATATGATGATTATATATATATGATGATCAAGTGGGTTTACATATTTCCGTTTACTCATTTTAGTGTTATATGTCGATAACTTTGATACTAGTTTACTAGTTTTACCTTTTTACGTGTTTTAGGTCCAATAAGCCTATTATAAGTTTATTAACTTGTATTAATCCATTTCATACTTATATTATCAGTATTTAAACTTTCAAGTTGGGCCCAAATGGGTTAAGCCCAATAATAAGTTTATAAGTGTTTTAGTCCATTTTTGTTGTATTGTTAGTCCAATAACGTTAATTTAGTCCGTTAACGTCCGTATGTCCTATAGTTTGGGTTTTATCGGTTTTTACTTGTTATACATGTTTATATATCAGTATATAAGTTTTATAAAGTTTACATTAGACGGGTCCAACCATCTAAGTTTTATTTAACAAAAACGTTAATTTTACGGCGATAGCCGAAAAAGTCGTAAAAATCAAGTTTATAGTTTTATAACTTATAAGTGTTATTCCACTACCATTTTTATAATTTATATAATTATTCCACCTTTTACATATTTATATAAATAGAATCCAAGAGTTAGTGGGTTTTAACTTTACATTTTATACAATATAATTTTTGAGTGCTTATATAATAGTATTATACTTTATTTTCCAAAATCTGATTTTTATCTTCACTTTCACCAAAACTGCCATATCTTGAGTTCTATATGGAGATAGAAGCTAAAATTTTTATCACAAAAACTACATGATATGTGCTACATTTAACGCTCCTATAGCTACTGTTGAATCATCTTCTAAGTATTTTCTAAAAATCGTCCAAAACAGTAACCTCAGATTTATACCCTAAACTTGTTTTGATCATATCTCACTCATTATTTTGATTCCATTGTATGGACAACTCTCACATGTGTACAAGACCCATAGCTTACTGTAAGTACATTCTACTTCATCATTTTATCAGTCCATGACCTGTTTCTTTACTGTTTTATACATCCATGTAAATTAATCAAGATTTTAACCTTGTTTCTTATAGTTTTTCACCTTTTTAATCATATTTATCAACACCAAATCCCCACATAACATTTTTATCATCATATAATCATCATATACATATAAAATAGGAAATAAAATACATGTTACATAATAAAAATAATAAGAAGATGAGGAGGACAATCTTTATACCACCATGATGATGTAGGTTGTGATCAAAACATGGATTTTGATGGAGATACTTGTGATGCACCAAGACCATCTTCATGATCACCAATCTTCATAAACTCCTTGTGGAAAATCAGCATCAAGACTCCATGAAAACTCCTCCTTGGATGTTATAACTTGCACCAATCAATAGGGCTTCAAAAGGGCATCAACATGTATATGAATAACATGAGATTTTGTGATTAATTTTGATCAAATTAGGGTGTTTAGGGTGAGCTATGGACGAACTAAGAGAGAGATATGAGAGGATTTTGAGGTGGTTTGTATGAATGAGAAATGGTTTTGTTTGTGCAAGTGGTTTTGATGGAAAGTTGCCTTAAAAATTAGGCTAAGCTTACAAGTGTAAGCTAGTAGTTTACAAGGGTGCCACATCTTTGATGTGGTGTCCCTTTTGGCCATCCCATGCTAGTGGGGTGGGGCAAGATTTATCTTGTCTCATCCCACTAATTTACGGGTATTCCTCGATTCTAGTTTCCTCGATTTGCGTGCCCTCGGGTCGTTTTACGAAAAACGTTTTTATAAATTATGAATCAACGGCACAAAACGAATCCAATAAAAATTGTCTCATCAAAACGGAGTTTGAAAACGTAAATACGTAATCCTAAGGTTTCCGGTTTAGTCGTAAAGGACGTTAAAATAAAATCGAAAGTCCTAATCTCTTCTCGTAAATTTGTGAGTTTATGAACCAACACAAATTTAAAACTCCAAAATAATATTCATGGACAAATTTATTTTCTGAAATGTCGGACTGTCTCCAAAGACGGTGTATGTAAACGTAAGCACGTAACGTTGAATCCTCCGGTTTAGACGTAGTCGATGCTACTCCAAGACGTAAATCTAAATTTCTTCCCAAAAATATGTGAGTTCATATTGTAAATTGTTTTTAAATAATATTGAGAATAAAATATCAACCATAATTTGACGGATTGTCACAGCATTTACCCCTAAACAGGATCTTTGTCCTCAAAGATCATCTTACCTTACTACTCGCTTCTTATAGAGTTAAAGCCATGTGGGTATTTCCTCCACATTTGGTCTTTTCTCACAAGTGCAATTCGTTACAATACGCGAGTTTCATCAAACATAACTACGTGAATAAGATCAGGCTAAATGTTGACTTACTTTCTCTATCCATGATGTTCACGGGTTTCTGATGAATGCAACTTTTTGCCGATCTAAGCTCTACTAAGAATAATCAGATTCTCACTTGATAGATATTCCATCAAGTTCGATATACAAAACATAATTCACGCAGTCTTTGAAGTCCTGGGGTAGATCCAACTTATATGCCTTTCAAACCAATCTTTTATATCATCTCAATGGTCCCATACAACGGGGACTTATATCCCATGATTTGTCAGATCATGAATTCATTTTTCCAAGGTTAAAAATTGTGGCATAACTTCGCTACCCATTTGGCACTTCAAGATCTACATTTTACATTCACATAACCTCTTGCCTACTACCGGCTGTCAATAATCAGATCCTAATTTCAACAATCATTTCAGATTTCGCGGGTCGGGTATTTTGTAAGGTTAGGTTTGCCATCATAGGAAACCTTAAACCTAAAAGACATGTCCAACTCACAATGGGTGTATGTCGGGTGTCTTCATCTCAACTCTGGCTTACAGATGCTCTAACATTTAGATTCTAACAAGATTCGATCTCAATCCTAATACGATGATTATCAAGGATAATCTCTCCAAAGGAAAACGATTATACGGTCTATTGGCAAAGGTCAATCATTCAAACATAGAACAATGCTTATAGTATTTTGTATTGTTACTTTACCTCGCCCCTTCGATTTGGGGTGGTACATAGTACTCTCATCAAGGTTCGTTCTCAATGATTTCTGAGCAAATCTCTAGAAATTAGTTGCGAAGCGAGGATCTTGATAAAGATGTTTGATACAAGCACACTATGTTTACATAACTCTTTTGCATTTATCATTAACGGGAATGATATTAGCAGATTTGGTCAGTCTGTCGACGATGACCCAAATCGAATCAAATTCAGATGATGACCTTTGCAATAGCTAGGCGTTTACTAATGTATGAGGCGATGTCTGCCTTCATAATTTGCCATTAGTACAACTTCTTCAGACAAAGATACTTTTAGTCATAAATGACATAAATAGAATACTTATACTTATAAATTCCTACATAACTATATCTCACAATCTCCATATTTAGGCAATCACCAGTGGTCTTTAAAATATTTAACACTATCAGCTTCTCAATTTTTAATGGTTCACATTAGCCGTGAAACCTTTCACTATTTATATTATCCTTTTTACAAACATTGTTTATTTTTATATCGTTCGGCAATTTATTTTGCACCTTCATTATTAAGGAACATGTCCTAACTGGTTCTTTATCTTTTATAAATAATGCGTCGGTATCTATATTTACCTCTCATGATGATATAATTATCATGTCCATAATTTACTCAAATATTCTTTCTATATTATGCGTCAGTAATTTCGTTCACTCTCCTGATGAAATAAATATCATAACCGTATTTATTCAAAATCCTTTCTTCATATCTTCTATGTTTTAGTTTCGTCCTTACTATCATCTCTATCCGTTTTACTCAATCCGTCGTCTAAAGCGTCGATAATTATTATAATTAATTAAATATTTATTAGTTAACTTTTATGAAGCGTAAACGTAAAAGTTTTAAATTTCTTAGTTGAAAAGAAAAAATTGTCGTTTTAAGTTTTCAGGTTACGGTATAAATGGTTTCCTCAATCCTTCTTAAGTTATCTTGAGGTATACACAAACATTTACCCCTAAACAGAGGTTTAGTTAAATGTTTTGTGTATAAGGGAATAATCCCTTTAAAAATCCTTTGTTAAAACATTTGTCAAAACATATTTCCATTTCTTTTTGGAAAAATCCAAAGTCTTAAAAGGGCTCTTAATTTTTAAAGAGTCTATATGCATACATCTTACCATTATTAATCCAACGGTCATTTTATGTAAAGGATTAAGTTTTTAATCCCTATGCGTTAATGGTTCTAATCTTTGAAAAGTCAATATAGCTTCCATTATCTATTAATCACACGGTTAAATAATGTAAAGAATTAAGTCTTAAGTCTTATGTTAAATATTTTAGGTACATGTTTTCATTGTTCGGCCAATTCAGGGGAATCTATAAATAATTATTATTAACTCATTCTTATTCTTATAAACAAACAAATAAATAGTCCTTAATGATCACGAGCATGAATTTATCAAATTACAGCCTACACACGTGATTCACCAAATTTATGAATACTACATGTGCATCGGTCAATCCAAACGGCATCACGTGAAACTCATAACGTTCATTACAAGTACCGGATGTAGTAATTGGAATAGATAATCTCTTTCGCAGATGGGAAGTTTGATGATAACCATGCCATGGATCAAATCTTTAAAACATACACTAGAACCTTGTAAATGATCGAACAAATCTTCCATTTCGAGTTATGGATATCGCTTTCGATTGTCAATTTACTCAGTCACAGTAATCTATAAATATAAGGAATGATAACACCATAGCTCTTCATAATGACGAGCTTGGTAGAATAAAAGCTTTCTCCGACAACTCTCTCAGTTGTACGGTAATTCCATAAATTCAGATGGTGCTGACGTACAGTGCACAAGCGACAAGTGCAGCACCGGAAATATAATCAATACCAATTTCAACTTGCCTTAATGGCAAAAGTCTAGGTAATTTATTAACAAATACCTCCTAAAGTTTAGATAACATAAACATCTTTTAGTATATTCATATTAGGTTCCTTCTAGATTATAATATCTATAACTAGTTCACAACCATTCACGGTATAATTTTAAGTCTAAATGCAGGATATGGTCATCCATCAATAATTATTTAGATCACTTTTGATAATCAACATCTTATCTTTTTAGGGGAATTCTATTCGAGTTCCCATCGATTAAGACAATGTCGTCATGTCATAATCAATCAATCCATTCTACTGGCACTATCAACTTTCCAGTTTCATTACTGTTGATAAGATGTGAACTTCTCAAAAGACTAATAATGATTCATAATCCTTCACAAATTCAGGGATATTAGGATACAAAACTACTATCTAAAGAGTAAGGTCAACGCATAATCTGCGCGAGAGAATTTCAAATCAGATACAGACGAAAATATTTAACGAATATGAATATATCCCATGTTTTCATAATTTGAGTACGCATTCGAAAGCTCCTCGGATCGTTACCCAGGTCATTCAAATAAAATCAAAACATAAGAAAGGATAAGAACATCAATACATCCAGTCGGGTATCAACACTCGGTAATCAGATACTTTTCCTAAGAATCTCACTACGGGAGAATTGGACAAGAAAGAATTGTCAATTGTCAAATAAGACATTTTCCACAGATGAGTAAATTCGACTTAGAAGAATATATGCTATAGGCACATATATAGGTGTCCCTAACACTATGTCCCTATTTTTCACTTCTTGCAGATCTCATAAAATTTTAATCTTTCGCAATCTTCAAAGAAATTGTAGTGCTTATTAGTCAGTTTTATGGTGACTACTAATCAGTCTTGCATAGTCCATTCCAAATTGTATGTAGGCGCGCAACTATATACAATTTCAAGATTAACGATGCAATACTCAGTTCGTCAAAACTTTATCATCATGTTTATAATAAAACATTTACATGCTTAATTCTTAAATAAGAATCAAAATATATTTTCAAAGATTTTCCTTGTTATGAAAACAATCAAATTTTCCAAGGTGTTTTATAAACAACTTCATTTTGATAACAATCACCTATAAATCTTACTTTGAATAATCCTTATAGTGATGAAAATTCAATTTCCTCAAATGATACTGTTTTATCTTATAAAAAAAACAATGAGTGATCTGCAAAAGAGTGATGAAAGCTTGTTCACCAAGAATTAACTACGATGTGATAGGAAATGAGCTTAGCCAAATAATCATGAGGTTCATGACTTCGATGGCACTCAGGAATACAAAGAGAATAATCCACAACGGAACTCAATTCGAGATGAGTACTTGTTCAATGGTTGTATCACTAATGCGAACATTAGGATGAAGCAATAAAAGATAGATAACATCGATACATGTAGTATTTAGCAATCAAAGGTAGTCTTTTTCATTAATCACAAACAAGTCAAATTGTACCGTAACACATTACGTGTCACTATGTCATACAATTCTCAGAACTCATCCTACCAACTGATGTCTCAGTTAAGTTATGGATTTTTAAAAGATACCACAATGAATACTAATCTACAAGAGTCATTAGGTGTTCCACATGTCCCGAAAGATCCATCGGTCTCAATTCAGAAGAAGATTTCTTCAATTTATTTATTGGACACTGGGCATCTTCATTTGTGGACAATGGCCTAGGAACAACCCTTAACACGAATCAACAATCAATTAAAACCTTATAATTCAATCACAGGACTTAACGACTTCCTCTTATCAATCTTATATTCCATACAAGTTAAATTTTTACTTCATTCAAGTTTTAACCAATTTTATACTCAATTCGATATCCTACCTCATTTTCCAATACTTCAACTTTATTCTTACACCTTTAAAGGGCAATATAAGTTTGATATGAATCAATACTTAATTTCCAATCCTATAGCTCTTACAACAACAATTATCAAATGAGTCACTAGTATGAAATGACTCGATCATTCAACTAGACTTCTCAGAAAGGTACTAGTGGCATGAGGCTTTTGGGTAATGGTTCCAATAACAGCCTCAAGTGCAACATTCACCCTTTCGATTTCAATTTAAGAATTGGATGACAACGAATCAGATGACATCTTTCTAGGTGGTAACGTTTTGTCAAACTCCACTCTATAAGAAAAGATCGTCATGACATCGATATCAGATTTAATCTCGCCAATTCTTCTCTAATATCACAATCAACTAATATCTGTATTTCTACGAATATCAACCATTTGGTGGGATCATAAATATCCACAACATGGTTTAGATCTAGGATAGCTAGAATTCCTACGAGAATAGCTTCGATTAATTTACTAGGGGATTTAGGGTTACTTGTGACAATCTACGTCGTATAAATACCTCGTATAAAAATCAAAATAATCATCAAACAATCATGTAATAAAATTAAATCATATATATATAATCCAAGTTATATATATATATTTAAAATAACACTTCTCAGTCATGGCCTTGTCGGTAACTCGGGAATTCTTCGGCACCGTTATAGTCAAAAGATTTTTAGACATTTTTAGAAAAATGTTTATAGTTAAAAGATTTTGAAATGTTTTATTCAAAACCTTGGTTTTAAAAATCTTTCGTTCTCTATAACGAGAACTCTGGTACCAAACTGTAACACCCCCAAATTTATAAAACTCAGTACAGCGGAAGACTAGTTGGTGTTACGGGATAGCACATTACTCACATCATAGACAACGCATAAAAATCGCGTCGTTTAATAATAAATCATTTCCATTCATAAAGATCAAAGTTACATCGGTCCCAAGTCATTATATTTCATACAAAGTTTTACAAAGTATTTGAATGGAAAATATTGTTTAGGTGCGGGCCATGAATTCTTGTTGTCTTCCCGAGAATTACCTTCAAGTACCTGAGATAAAACATGTTAAAAGAAAAGGTCAGCGATAACGCCGAGTGAATTCATAGAGTTTAATAAATTCCATCAATATAACTTTGGTATAAAATTAGTACCAAAAATCAATTCGTACAAATCATTGTAATAGGCCGTAAAATAGCCAAAATCATTTTATACAAATCTTTGTAATAGGCCATAAAATAGCCAAAGTCATTTTATACAAACCTTTATCAAAATCATCATATAGGCATTTGCCTAAAAAATCATTATACGAGCCAATGTCGTAAAAACATCATACAATACGTCTTATGACGTCGTATAAAATCAAATAAAAACTGTTATATGAATATGGTTATGAAAACCAAAACACAAACATAATATCAATAGTATGACCCCGTATTGCTAGTCAGGCAATACTTCGTAATTCGGTGCGTCTAATAGTATTTCGTTAGTTTTGGATTATTATAAGCCGCATGACATTGTTACCTTACTAAACCAACAACGGGTAGCTAACCCGATACCAATTTTGCCCATCTAAAGTAGCGTGCCGTCACAAAGGTCACGCTATGGAAATCTTCTCATACATAAATTCGCTTACCAATCAATGTGGCACGACGGGGATCAACCGTCAAGGCGCGAACTGGGGTGATCGTCCCCAAATAGTACTATTAAATGCATAAGCGTCTACCAAATCCCGGTAGTTCACAATTCATGCTAATGGGACTTTTAGTGACATAACCTAACTTTAATAATCCATATAATTTCATCTATTGGGTCCTTTAATCATTTATCGGGTCATACAATCGGGTCATTCAATCATTCGGGTCCAAATCAATAAACAAACAATCGGGACAAATGGTGTCCTAATTTATAAAAATACTAACATGTTATCTCCCTCGCGGGTTTATAAAACATTTATAAAAACATTTAAAAGAGTGCGAGGCTATGAACTCACGTTGATGTGGGAAGACGATTATCGGCGATTTGGATGTACGGTACGTGCTTCAATCACGGAAACCTAAACAAATAATACTCGTCTTAGACTCATGTCCAATGACTTATAAAAATAACAATTATGTATACATATGATGATTATATATATATGATGATCAAGTGGGTTTACATATTTTTGTTTACTCATTTTAGTGTTATATGTCGATAACTTTGATACTAGTTTACTAGTTTTACCTTTTTACGTGTTTTAGGTCCAATAAGCCTATTATAAGTTTATTAACTTGTATTAATCCATTTCATACTTATATTATCAGTATTTAAACTTTCAAGTTGGGCCCAAATGGGTTAAGCCCAATAATAAGTTTATAAGTGTTTTAGTCCATTTTTGTTGTATTGTTAGTCCAATAACGTTAATTTAGTCCGTTAACGTCCGTATGTCCTATAGTTCGGGTTTTATCGTTTTTTACTTGTTATACATGTTTATATATCAGTATATAAGTTTTATAAAGTTTACATTAGACGGGTCCAACCATCTAAGTTTTATTTAACAAAAACGTTAATTTTACGGCGATAGCCGAAAAAGTCGTAAAAATCAAGTTTATAGTTTTATAACTTATAAGTGTTATTCCACTACCATTTTTATAATTTATATAATTATTCCACCTTTTACATATTTATATAAATAGAATCCAAGAGTTAGTGGGTTTTAACTTTACATTTTATACAATATAATTTTTGAGTGCTTATATAATAGTATTATACTTTATTTTCCAAAATCTGATTTTTATCTTCACTTTCACCAAAACTGCCATATCTTGAGTTCTATATGGAGATAGAAGCTCAAATTTTTATCAAATAAACTACATGATATGTGCTACATTTAACTCTTCTATAGCTACTGTTGAATCATCTTCTAATATTTTCTAAAAATCGTCCAAAACAGTAACCTCAGATTTATACCCTAAACTTGTTTTGATCATATCTCACTCATTATTTTGATTCCATTGCATGGCCAACTCTCACATGTGTACAAGACCCATAGCTTACTGTAAGTACATTCTACTTTATCATTTTATCAGTCCATGACCTGTTTCTTTACTGTTTTATACAGCCATGTAAATTAATCAAGATTTTAACCTTGTTTCTTATAGTTTTTTCACCTTTTTAATCATATTTATCAACACCAAATCCCCACATAACATTTTTATCATCATATAATCATCATATATATATAAAATAGGAAATAAAATACATGTTTACATAATAAAAATAATAAGAAGATGAGGAGGACAATCTTTATACCACCATGATGATGTAGGTTGTGATCAAAACATGGATTTTGATGGAGATACTTGTGATGCACCAAGACCATCTTCATGATCACCAATCTTCATAAACTCCTTGGAAACTCCTCCTTGGATGTTATAACTTGCACCAATCAATAGGGCTTCAAAAGGGCATCAACATGTATATGAATAACATGAGATTTTGTGGTTAATTTTGATCAAATTAGGGTGTTTAGGGTGAGCTATGGACGAACTAAGAGAGATATATGAGAGGATTTTGAGGTGGTTTGCATGAATGAGAAATGGTTTTGTTTGTGCAAGTGGTTTTGATGGAAAGTTGCCTTAAAAATTAGGCTAAGCTTACAAGTGTAAGCTAGTAGTTTACAAGGGTGCCACATCTTTGATGTGGTGTCCCTTTTGGCCATCCCATGCTAGTGGGGTGGGGCAAGATTTATCTTGTCTCATCCCACTAATTTACGGGTATTCCTCGATTCTAGTTTCCTCGATTTGCGTGCCCTCGGGTCGTTTTACGAAAAATGTTTTTATAAATTATGAATCAACGGCACAAAACGAATCCAATAAAAATTGTCTCATCAAAAACGGAGTTCGAAAACGTAAATACGTAATCCTAAGGTTTCCGGTTTAGTCGTAAAGGACGTTAAAATAAAATCGAAAGTCCTAATCTCTTCTCGTAAATTTGTGAGTTTATGAACCAACACAAATTTAAAACTCCAAAATAATATTCATGGACAAATTTATTTTCTGAAATGTCGGACTGTCTCCAAAGACGGTGTATGTAAACGTAAGCACGTAACGTTGAATCCTCCGGTTTAGACGTAGTCGATGCTACTCCAAGACGTAAATCCAAATTTCTTCCCAAAAATATGTGAGTTCATATTGTAAATTGTTTTTAAATAATATTGAGAATAAAATATCAACAATAAATTGACGGATTGTCACACATAGCGTGACCTTTGTGACGACAGGCTAACTTAGATGAGAAAATGAATTTCGGGCTAGCTACCCGTTGTTTGTTGTAGTAAGGTAACAATGTCATGCGGCTTATAATAATCCAATTTAATGAAATACTGCTATACGCACCGAATTACGATTTATTGCCTAACTAGCAATACGGGGTCATATTATTGATATTATGTTTGTGTTTTGGTTTTATATAACCATATTCATATAACGGTTTTTTTATTTAATCTATACAACGTTATAAAACGTATTGTATGATGTTTTTACGACATTGGCTCGTATAATGATTTTGAAGGAGAAAGCCTACATTATGATTTTGACAAGGATTTGTATAAAATGATTTTGGCTATTTTATGGCCTACTACATGAATTTTTACAAAAATGATTTTCGGTAATAATTATATAGCGATGATATATTAATGGTTTTATTAAACTCTATGAATTCACTCGGCATTATCGCCGACCTTTTCTTTTAACATGTTTTGTCTCAGGTACTTGAAGGTAATTCTCGAGAAGACAACAAGAATTAATGGCCCACACTTAAATAATAATTTTCATTCAAATGCTTTGTAAAACATGTATGAAATACACTGACTTGGGACCTATGTAAATTTGTTATTCATGAATGGAAATTTTTTATTATTAAACGGCGCGATTTTTAAGCGTTGTCTATGATGTGAGTAATGTGCTATCCCGTAACACCAACTTGTCTTCCGTTGTATTGAGTTGTATAAATTTGGGGGTGTTACAATTTGTATCAGAGCTCTCGTTATAGAGAACGAAAGATTTTTAAAACTAAGGTTTTGAATAAAACATTTCAAAATCTTTTAACTATAAACATTTTTCTAAAAATGTCTAAAAATCTTTTGACTATAACGGTGCCGAAGAATTTCCGAGTTACGGACAAGGCCAGAGTGAGAAGTGTTATTTTAATATATATATATATATATATATATATATATATATATATATATATATATATATATATATATATATATATATATATATATATATGAGAAAAGTTCTATAAGGAACATACATCCAAAAAAGAACAAAGGAAGCAATCTCCACCATCCAATATTAATCTTTCAAAATTTAATTAAAAAAACACATTTTCATCCTATTTCTTAAAAATTAAATATCTCTCAAACCGTTTATCATTATGAAAAAATAATTATACCGTCACGACGGGAATTAAATTATCTTTCCATAGATATGCACTTCTATATACTTTTGGCGAACTTTTTTAAAAAAATTTCGTAAAAAAATCACATGTAATTCTCGAAAAATTACATGTAATTCTCGAAAACTCATGTTTGATTAATTATTTTAAAAATCACATTTGAATTTGTAACGTCACATGCGATTTCTGAAATCACGTGTATTTTTTTTGACGAGAATTTCAACATTGTAAAATCGTTAAAAGTATATGAAAATAACCGTCTATTAAATGACAAAAATATTTTCGTTATTATTTTAATACCACACGTGATTTATGTGAATTACATTAAAATGTTTGAATCACATGTAATTTTGTTAATATATTAAAATGTTTGTTGCCATTAATATAAAATATGTTCATTTTACCGGGGTGGAGTCCCCTTTAACAAAAAAAAATATATGTAAAACAAATTGGCTTCTGAATTACATGTGATTCGGTGATAATTACATGTGATTTAGCTTGCATTACATATGATTCAAGCATACCGAAACCGTAACTTTTTCTAACAAACCCACATTAGATGAATCACATGTGATTTTTTTAATCACGTATTATGTTTTCATTTATGTAAAATATATAAAACAAATTGGCTTCTAAATTACATGTGATTTTGTTTGAATCACATGTAATTCTGCTTGAATTGCATGTGATTCGGTGATAATTACATATGATTTTTCTTGCATTACATGTGATTCAAGCATTCCGAAACCTTAACTTTTTCTAACAAACCCACTTTAGATGAATCACATATGATTTTTTTAATCACATGTAATCTTGTTAATATATTAAATTGTCTGCTTGAATTACATGTAATTCGATGATAATTACATGTGATTTTGCTTGCATTGGATCACATGTAATTCGATGATAATTACATGTGAATTTGCTTGCATTACATGTGATTCAAACATTTCAAAACTTTAACTTCTTCTAACAAACCCACTTTAGATGAATCACATGTGATTTTGTTTGAATCACATGTAATTCTGTTAATATAAAAAAATGTTTTATTGTCATTCATATAAAATATAGAAAGTAAACTGGCTTCTGAATTACATGTGAATTTGTTTTGATCACATGTAATTTTACTTGAATTACATGTGATTCTCTATGTGTTTTTACATGTGATTCATGTGAAATATATAAAGCAAATTTGCTTTTTAATTAGTTATGAGTTTATTTTAATCACATGTAATTCTGCTTAAATTACATGTGATTTAATGATAATTACATGTGATTGATCCGAATAACAATTTACTTATACTAAATCCAAAATCATAATTTTCACCAAACCGTAAGTAATTTTTTCAAACACTTGTGATTTGTGTCAAATGACATGATTTTACCAAATCATATGTGATTTACCACGAATTACATGTGATTTATCACGAATCGCATGTGATTTACTTGGTTTCTAGATTATTGGTATTAAAGTTGAAAATAAAAATCTATGAAAACATGTAACTTAAAAAAAGACTAACGCGTCAAATGGGACGAAAGTTAGATGTAAAGTTATGTGAGTCTACATGAATCACATGTGATTTAAAGCAAAATTACATGTAATTATTTATAAAATCACATGTGATTTAAAGCAAAATTACATGTAATTTTGTATAAAATCACATGTAATTTGAGCAAAATTACATGTAATTATTTATAAAATCACATGTGATTTGAACAAAATTACATGTAATTCACACAAAATTACATGTAATTTTCATTCAACACTAACTAACCACTTTATTACAAAAATCACATGTAATTCACACATAATTACATGTGATTTGCATTTAACACTAATAAACTATTTTATTACAAAAATTACATGTAATTCACACATAATTACATGTAATTCACACAAAAGTTAACGGTTTACAGTGTTAAAAATTCTCGCCAAAAAAATTACACGTAATTTTCGAAAATTACATGTAATTTTTCGAGAATCACATGTAATTTTTTATGCGTAAATTTTAAAAAAAAAAGTTTGCCGAAAGTGTATAGAAGTGCCTATCTATAGAAAGATAACTTAATTCCCGTCGCGATGGTATAATTAGTTTTTCGTAACGATTAACGGTTTGAGATATATTTAATTTTTAAGAAATAGGATGAAAATGGGTTTTTAAATTAAATTTAAAAAGGTTAATATAGACCATTAGATGAAACTTGAATGGATGGTTAAGATTGCTTCCTTCCTTCTTTTTTTGATGCATATTCTATAAGGATCTCACCTCATATATATATATATATATATATATATATATCTAATTTGATTACATGATTGTTTGATGATTATTTTGATATTTATACGAGGTATTTATACGACGTAGATTGTCACAAGGAACCCTAAATCCCCTAGTAAATTAATCGAAGCTATTCTCGTAGGAATTCTAGCTATCCTAGATCTAAACCAAGTTGTGGATATTTATGATCCCGAAAAATGGTTGATATTCGTAGAAATGTTGATATTAGTTGATTGTGATATTAAAGAAGAATTGGCGAGATTAAATCTGATGTCGATTTCATGACGATCTTTCCTTATAGAGTGGAGTTTGACAAAACGTTACCACCTAGAAAGATGTCATCTGATTCGTGTCATCCAATTCTTAAATTGAAATCGAAAGGGTGAATGTTGCACTTGAGGCTGTCATTGGAACCATTACCCAGAAGCCTCATGCTACTAGTACCTCCCGAGAAGTCTAATTGAATGTATGAGTCATTTAATACTAGTGACTCATTTGATAATTGTTGTTGTAAGAGCTATAGGATTGGAAATTAAGTGTTGATTCATATCGAGCTTTTATTGCCCTTTTAAGGTTTAATAATAAGATTGAAAGTATTGGTAATATAAGGTTTTTGATACCCTATATGAAAGTTCGTTATAGTTCCGAATCTTTTCGAATTGAAAACCGGTCTTAAGTGCGACTCAATCGTCTTTTGGTGGATCAAAGGTTTGGTTGATTTGTTTTTAAACTAATTGCAAGTAATTAAAGTGTCGTTTAGTAAAATGGAAGCTAATAAGATTAAATTGGATGACGAGTAAAAGTAAATGCATAAAACTTTAAAGGTGACAATGAAAAAAAAATGCTAACTCACTAAATTAAACTAACACTTGGAAATTTTCAGAAAAATAACAAGTTCTATAAGGAAGTTATATCGAAGGAAACCAAAACAACCCAACAAAGGTACCCGATCGGAATATGTTCCGATCGGTTGATCGGAATGTTGACGGAGCAATTCAATCGGAAAGTGGGAATAGGACAATGATCGGAATATGTAAAGGATGCAATCGGAATACTTGACCAAACTACCAATCGGAATCTTAAGATTGACAACGGTCGGAATAATGGAAAGAACTAACAATCGGAATGTTCAAAATCACTCCAATCGGAATACGGGAAGTGGTACTGTCGGAATGTGGAAGAATGGTCCCTGTCGGAATATGCACCAATCGGAAAGGATAAACCCTAATCCGATTGGGTTGATCGGAAAGTGGGAGATGGGTGCCGTCGGAATGATCAATCGGAAAAGGAGGATGAACCGCCTCCTAAAAATGGGGGAATCGGTTAGAAGAGCCGATCGGAAAAACCAATCGGAAAGGGGATTAAAACCCTTTCCGAAATCTAAGGGATTCGAGCTAAAAGCTAGAAAATAAGCTATTAAGTTGAGCTTATTCCCAAAACTAAATCGAATCAATAAAACCGAATCAAATAAGCACTTTAATCAACTTTTCTAACTCGAAATCAAGCAACTTTTTAGATCAAACAATAAAAACATAAACTTTTTAATAAAACTTTTTAATGATAAAAATAAGCTAATCATAAAAGTAAGCCAATAAGCACAAAAGTCTTAAAGCTTAATCAAATGAAAACTTATAAAATGATCAAAAGATTAACTTTTTAGCATGAAATCAATTAGAACAACACGGATCACATGATAATCACACCAAAATCAATCTTAAATCAAAGAAAAGTAGAATGAGATTAAGAAATAAAAGCTTAAAATAGAACTTTGATTAATGAAATAAGCAATACAAAAGTGTTTAATCTTGAAAGATTAAAAGAAAAAGATGAACTAGTGAGAGAAAGTTTAAGACTTTCTCTCTCTAAAAACTAAAAAAGTGAAAAAAATTAACTAAAAACTCTCACTACCCTCCTAATGACTATTAGGAGGGTATTTATAGGGAAGGTGGAAGGAGTGCATGTGTTGCATCTTCTTTCTTGCTTTCTTCACGTTTTCTCGACTCGACTTTAATTCTTCGTCTTTGTCGTCTCGGGATTTGAACTTGTCTTTTAATTTTCTTCTTCTATTAGACTTAAGTTCTTCGACTTCGTTAAACTTCCGTCTTTTGACTTTTTCTTCGATAAATCTTCAGAATAGGTCTTGAACTTCCGTTCTTTTTGCACTCTTGATCTTTTGACTTCGTCTTTTTCCCGTTTTCTTCAGTAAAAGCCCGTGAAAGCCCGTGTTTTCTTCCTTTTTCATATTTAGGTCCTAAAACACAATAAAAACACAAACCACGCATAATTCCGACTTTTACGACATAAATCACACGTTTTGGTCTTGTCATTATTGGAAATAAGTGGTAAAAGGATAAGTGTTTTCACACTTATTAAATCCCCTACACTTGACCATTGCAATGCCCTCATGCAATGCATTAATTTTAAAGCACGGTTTACATTTTCCATCATAAATAACCCACCTTGGCCTTTATTAAATACTAAACATAAAAGATAGAAATAAGTAACGAAATTAAAAACTTACATTGGGTTTTGGCGGCCATGAACGTTTATCATCCTCAAGTTTCACGTTCCCCATACCAAGCTTAGAAACGAGATCATTGTTATTATAAGTTAGCAAACTAACACAAACTCATGTAGGCCAATTATTCACTTAGACTCCCTTATTCCTAGGTGTATCTCTTATATTTTATTTTTGTCTTGAATGATCACGAGGATGCATTGTTTGACTTATTTCGATAGTTATTTAGTCCGAAAATAAGGTGAACGATTTAATCAATAGTTAGCTAAAGGACCAAATCTTTTAAAACTGCTTCTCGGGATATCAGAAAGTTCATATCTTGGCATAACTTGGTTCGCGATTTGAGACCTTTCTCGGGCCGATATTTGGCAGCGACTTCATACTTCGAATCTTCGAGAGACGTTCTTGAAATTATGGTCTTCTCTTCATAATAGGAATTTCTTCACTTGAAGTTTTTGAGAGATTCTTCATCTTTGGACCACGACTTCTTCATTTTTCTCCAATCTTTATTTTGGACTTTGATATACAACGATCCGCCTCTTTTTAGGACTTGGATCTATTTATCCTCATACCTTGTTAGGGTCTTTTCGGATAGACTTCTCCATGACTTTTGGGGAGTTTTTGCTTTTCGTCGTGTGTCTCGATCCTTCATATTGATTTTTGATAAATGATTCTTCACATCACTTTTGGATCCTTAGCAACAAAATGTAGCCCTCATGCCTTGTTAGGGCCTTTTCGGACTCGCCAATCTTCGCGCCCCGCTTCATAAGTTATGCCTTGGCTATGAACTCTCGTCATTACCGAGCAACTTTTAAACGATATGGGGCTAGAAGCTAAGTAACTTTTTAAATCGTACAACCTTATTTATTAGCAGATAATTTATTAAGCAAGCGGAGGGAGAATAGGCTCATAATTAACTCACATAAATTCACGAAAGAGTACCGAACTTATAATTGACTCTATCATCTCTCGTTCTCCACAGTTTAAAATCTCAAGGAATGAGACTCGTGGATGCTTAGCCTATTAAATCAAAGTTTTGGGTTTTCGAGTCGCCTATAGGATCTTGCAAATTCTTAGACTTTTTCAAGTTTAGAAATCGCATTTTAAAGTTCCCTTGATAAACGACTCTCTAGGATCAATTATAGGAACTTGCGAAAAGTTCTTGTTCTTAACCCGTGAGAGTTAAGACTTTCGCGTTTTATAGCTCCCTATATAAAAGCCTAGCAAAACTTGACTTAAACACGTTAAGGATACTAGCTAGAGTAAACTTAGGCAAGTAAACTCGGGTTGAGTCAAAATGTTCACGACTAAGAAAAATCTAAAACCACTTTATTAAAAATTTATTCTAGCAAAGGAAACATAACAAAGGCAAATACAACTATACAACTAGGCCAAAATAGATTAAAAATTTTGAAAAATGTCGAAAAATCAAATTTTCCGGTTAAAATGAGGGCAAATTCATGGAAAAGACCACTTACTTCGATAGAAGTCCCCCCTACACTTGAGATAAACATTGTCCTCAATGTTTAAGCATGTGGGAGTAAACTCCCCTACACTTAGGACATTGTGCACTTTGTTTAAATTTTGCTAAGGAAAGGACAACTAAAGTGAATTCAATTTGAACATATAGAATATGAAATATTGAATCACAAGAGTTTAGGATAGAACCGGGAAGATAGGAAACACGGTATCACGGTTCGTCAAAAGTCATCAAGATGCTCTCTGAAGCTTAAATCCCTGCACAGCACAAGAAACAAGACAACAAACATATGCGGGGCTCCCCCTACACTTATTGTGAAAGTAGTAAAGGATAGAACACGGGTTGCCTCCCGAGAAGCGCTTGTTTTTGTTCACCGAGTCATGAGCCTGACTCGACCCAATTTTAGTTCATGGGGAACGTGGTGAGGGATGGAATCATCTCGTGGGAGATGTCCTCACCATAGTACAGCTTCAGACGCTGGCCATTCACCTTGAAATTGGGCCCATTCGGCTGAGAAAGCTCAATGGTCCCATACGGAAAGACTTTGGCGACGGTGAATGGACCAGTCCAGCGGCTCTTCAACTTGCCAGAGAAGATCTTCAACCGAGAGTTAAAGAGTATAACTTGATCACCAACGTGGAACTCTCGGTTCTTGATTTTGGCATCATGGATAATCTTTGTCTTCTCCTTGTAGATCAGCGAGTTCTCATAAGCTGCATTCCTTAGTTCATTTAGCTCGTTGAGTTGAACCTTGCGATGATCACTGGCTTTGATGATGTCGAAGTTAGCCCACTTCAAGGCCCAGTGCGCCTTATGTTCCAGCTCGATGGGTAGGTGGCAGGCTTTCCCGTACACAAGACGATAAGGTGTACAACCGATCGGGGTCTTGTAAGCAGTACGGAAAGCCCACAGAGCATCATCTAACTTATCGGCCCACGCGGCACGATGCTCTCCCACGGTTCGCTCCAAAATTCTCTTCAAGCCACGATTGGAAATTTCGGCTTGCCCATTGGTTTGGGGATGATAGGCGGTGGAAAGACGGTGATTGACACCATACTTTGCCATGACTCTTGCAAATTGATCGTTGCAAAAATGAGTCCCGCGGTCACTGATGATAGCACGAGGAACGCCAAATCGAGCGAAAAGCTGCTTCAAAAAGTTCACAACCACCCTCGCATCATTCGTGGGAAGAGCCTTAGCTTCAACCCATTTAGAGACGTAGTCGACGGCGACGAGGATGTACTTGTTACCTTTGGAGGATGGAAATGGCCCCATAAAGTCGATGCCCCATACATCAAAGATTTCACATTCCTGTATGAAATTTTGAGGCATCTCATCCTTATGTGTGATCTTGCCTTGACGTTGGCAAGCATCACAATGCTTAACCATTTCGTGAGCGTCACGATAAATGGTGGGCCAGTAGAATCCAGAATCAAACACTTTTTTAGCGGTGTAGTTGGGACCAAAGTGACCACCGGTGGGTCCTTTGTGGCAAGCTTGGAGGATGTCAAAAGCTGCCGGTCCGTCAACACATCGACGAATAATCAGATCAGCACACTGTTTGAATAGATAAGGGTCATCCCAAAAGTAAGTTTTAACATCGTTCAAGAACTTCTTCTTTTGTTGGGATGTTAACCCTTGGATGAGAGTACCACCCGCTAAGTAGTTTGCAATGTCTGCAAACCACGGGGTGCCATCAAGATTGAGATTTATAGACATTAGAGTCTCCAGGGGGAAAGAGTCATTGATCTCTTTGTTCGGATGATCCCCCTGATATGGATCCTCAAGTCGACTCAAATGATCCGCGGCCAGGTTTTCGGCTCCCTTCTTGTCACGAATTTCAATGTTGAATTCTTGAAGGAGTAAAACCCAGCGAAGAAGTCTTGGCTTAGAATCGTTCTTTGTCATCAAGTACTTCAACGCGGAATGGTCCGTGTATACGATGGTGGTGGATAAAACAAGATAGGGGCGAAATTTCTCAAAAGCATAGACAACAGCTAAAAGCTCTTTTTCGGTTGTCGTATAATGCAATTGAGCCCCTGTCATGGTTTTGCTAGCGTAGTGGATTGGTTGGAAATGTTTATTCACTCTTTGGCCCAAAACCGCACCAATAGCAAAGTCGCTAGCATCGCACATCAATTCAAAAGGCAGCTCCCAATTAGGGGTAACCAAGACCGGTGCCTTAGTTAGCTTATCCTTAAGAAGATTGAAGGCTTCGAGACACTCTTTAGAAAAGATAAAGGGAGTATCTTTTTCTAAGAGGTGGGTCATCGGGCGAGCGATTTTAGAGAAATCCTGAATGAATCTACGATAGAAGCCCGCATGACCCAAAAAGCTTCTCACACCCTTCACAGTTGAAGGTGGAGGTAATTTGGCTATGACATCAACTTTAGCACGGTCAACTTCAAGACCGGCTTTAGAGATTTTGTGTCCTAGCACAATGCCTTCTTTTACCATAAAATGGCATTTTTCCCAATTCAGAACAAGGCGAGTGTCTTCGCACCGCTTAAGCATACGTTCCAAATTGGCAAGGCAAGCAGAGAAGGAATCCCCGAAGACCGAGAAATCATCCATGAAGACTTCCATGGTTTGCTCAACCATGTCATGGAAGATAGCCAACATGCACCTTTGGAAAGTCCCGGGAGCATTGCATAAGCCAAAAGGCATCCTTTTGTAGGCAAATGTACCATAGGGACAGGTGAATGTTGTCTTCTCTTGATCTTGGGGATCGATGGGTATTTGAAAATAACCCGAGAAACCATCCAGAAAGCAGTAATATTCATTACCCGCTAAACGTTCAAGCATTTGGTCCATAAAAGGTAGAGGGAAATGATCCTTTCTCGTGGCATCATTGAGTTTGCGGTAGTCTATACAAACTCTCCACCCAGTAACGAGACGGGTAGGAATTAACTCGTTGTTTGCATTGGGCACAACGGTGATTCCGCCTTTCTTAGGCACACAATGGACTGGACTAACCCACGGTGAATCCGAAATAGGGTAAATCATACCTGCATCAAGAAGTTTGATAACCTCTTTTTTGATGACGTCATGGATTTTAGGATTCACCCTTCGTTGGCTTTGAATTGTGGGCTTAAAGTCGTCCTCCATGAGAATTTTATGTGTGCAAAAGTGAGGATCAATTCCACGGATGTCGGAGATTTTCCAAGCGATAGCGCGTTTATGCTTCTTCAACACAGCGACCAGTCGGGCTTTTTCGTCTTCTTTCAGATCCTTTGCGATGATAACCGGTAGCTTCTCGTCGTCTTCCAGAAAAACGTACTCAAGATGAGGAGGTAGGTCCTTAAGCTCAAGAGTAGGAGGATTCTCAATAGATGGTGAAACTAACGATGGATCATCATTAGTCACCTCTTTAGTAGCAGGGGGAGACAACGGGTCCTCGTTGAGAAGTCTCTCAATAGTACGAATGTCTTCATCCCAATTTGTGGACAAATTATCATACTTAATATCGAGAGGACCCAAGCTAGCTTCGAAGTCATCCAAGTCACTTTCTCCGAAAGGAGTCAATGCTGGAGCAATTGAGGCAACGGTCTCAACATTGGGTAGAGAATGAGTACTTTTGCAAGCATCATGAAAATGTTCTTCACAGGCCTCATCGAGAACATCAATAGCGTTAACGCTCTCATACGAATAAGGTTGCTTAGAAATCTTACCCATGTTGAAGACAATTTGATCGTCACCAACTCTCATGATTATTTCGCCTGCGGCTACATCAATAAGAGTGCGACCGGTCCTCAGAAATGGACGTCCAACGATTAATGGAACACGGGGATCCATCTCGTAGTCAACGACAACAAAATCCGCCGGGAAGGTGAATTTATCGACGCTAACAAAGACATCTTCGGCTATCCCCACTGGATAAGCAACCGTACGGTTGGCTAATTCCAAAGTCATTCGTGTGGGGACTAGCTCGGGGAGAGATAATTGCTTCCAAACACTTAAAGGCATTAAGTTTATACTGGCACCTAGATCGGCTAGGGCCATGCAATTCTCTACTCCCGGGAAGTTGCAAGGAATCAAGAAGCGACCCGGATCACCTAGTTTGGTGGGCAATTTCCTTAAAAGCACTGCGGAGCAGTTCTCATTAAGTTGGGTCTGAGCAATGTCAAGAAGCTTTTCTTTATCACTTAAAAGATCTTTAAACATCTTAGCGTATTTGGGCATGTGAGCGAGAGCCTCGGCAAAGGAGATGTTAAAATTCAATTGTTTGAACATTTTAAGGAAGTTCGAAACCTGAATATCATCCTTGCTCTTTTGCTTCTCTTTCCTCAACCTTGAAGGATAAGGTATATTGGATGAAGAAGAAGGCTTTAAAGGAATAGGATCACTCACAACCACGGGTGGTGGGGAAATGGGGATAGAGGGTGAAGGAGGTGGGGAAAGTTGCTCTTTTTCCTTGTTCACAATCACCGGTGGAGGTGTAGGAAGCTCGGGTTCCATATAACCTTTTCCACTACGAGTGGTGATTGCTTTCATCTCCCCTCTCGGATTTGTAACGGTATTACTCGGAAGAGTACCCGCAGAAGAGGGTTGATTACTTTGGATGAGCGAACCAATCATATCACGAAGGTGAAGAGCTTGATTGTTGAAAGAGTTTTGCATGTTGGCATTAATATCATTGCTGTGTTTGGCCATGTCATTTCTTAGCTCGGCTCGAATATCGCTCCCTTGTTTCACCATGTCATTCTTCAAGTTTACAAATTGACTCTGAAGATTCGTCACCATCTCACGATTGGTCTTCATGAACGTCTCGACGTCTTGGTTAACGGCCATCGGTTGATTGAGAGGTGGAGCTTGGTAAGCTTGAGAATTTCCTTGAGTTGGGTATAGGTTTCTTTGGGATTGATATTGATTTTGAGCACGAGGTTGGGATTGGTTGTTTCGGTTGTAGCTTTGTTGTTGGTTTTGGTTTGCAGGAGGAAAACCAGGAGGAGCAAGATAATTGTTGGATCGATAACTTAGCAAGCCACGGTCTCCTTGAGGGCGAGCTGGATAGCCTCCCGTGGGATAAGTACCATATGCTGTGTTAACGTCTTCAGAATAATTGCCATGAGTAGAAGGACACTCATTGTAGGAATGAGGACCACCACATGTGTCACAAGAGATAACAACGGCTTTAGCTTGTTGAGTTTGGTTAGAAGTCAAAATTTGGAGACTTTTGTTAATATCGAGAATAGCACGTTCCAAAATAGACGAGTTGTTGGTGGTAGAAGTAGATGAAACATTGACTCTCTGATTAGACCTTGAAGATGCGGAAGAATCCCAATTCTTGTGGTGAGTAGTCATGTTTTCAATCAACTCTCGACATTCCTCCGGTCTCCTTTTCATAAAAGTACCACCGGCGGCGGCATTGATCGTGTCACGATCACGAAAGGTGAGACCATTGTAGAAGGTGTCAATGAGAGTGACGGGGAGCATATTGTGATTAGGACAGCGGTCGATCAAATCATTGTAGCGTTCCCAAGCATCGAAAAGCGATTCATCATTCTCTTGCATAAATCCACTGATTTGGTTACGAAGGCTAGTGACCATGGATGGGGGAAAGTAGCGCGATAAAAAGCGTTGAGTCATGTCGTTCCACGTATGAATAGAATTCTTAGGAAGACGGTCAAACCATTTTTCGGCATGGTGAGAAAGCGAGTGTGGAAAAAGTTGAAGGCGAAGGTCATCCATAGAAACACCGGGGCACTTCATGCTTTGGGTAATGGTAATGAATTTGTCGAGGTGTTTGTTGGCATCATCATCCGGAATTCCACGAAACGGGTTCGTTTGCACTTGTTGTATCATGTGATGCTTCAACGAAAACTCCTGAGCCGTGACGTGCATTGGCGCAATCGGGCCTCCGCGTCCATTCATGGTGGGTTGGCACAATTCCTCCATGGTTCGTAAATCTGGTAGAAGGACATTGTTGTTGTTATTGTTGTTGTGGTTGTTATTCAAATTATTTTGAGGTGGGTGATTATTGTTGTTGTTAACACCAGCCATATCTAAATCTTCAAGAGTCTCAGGCTCAGAATAGTTTGTAGATCTAGTACGCATGCACCTGCAGAAGAAAAATATACACAAGGAATATCTATATAATCTTGTTGGTTTTTATCGGTTTTTTAATGTTTTTGTATTTTTGAAGAGTTTTATATTTTTTATGGATTTTTGAAAATTTTTTATAGCAATGAAAATAACGTTCAAAGAATGGATCCCAAAATTCAATGCGTCTCTCACTAGAAACCGTTTATCTTAACGAAAAGAGCCGGCAGCGGCGCCATTTAATATATGGCTTTTGATACCCTATATGAAAGTTCGTTATAGTTCCGAATCTTTTCGAATTGAAAACCGGTCTTAAGTGCGACTCAATCGTCTTTTGGTGGATCAAAGGTTTGGTTGATTTGTTTTTAAACTAATTGCAAGTAATTAAAGTGTCGTTTAGTAAAATGGAAGCTAATAAGATTAAATTGGATGACGAGTAAAAGTAAATGCATAAAACTTTAAAGGTGACAATGAAAAAAAAATGCTAACTCACTAAATTAAACTAACACTTGGAAATTTTTAGAAAAATAACAAGTTCTATAAGGAAGTTATATCGAAGGAAACCAAAACAACCCAACAAAGGTACCCGATCGGAATATGTTCCGATCGGTTGATCGGAATGTTGACGGAGCAATTCAATCGGAAAGTGGGAATAGGACAATGATCGGAATATGTAAAGGATGCAATCGGAATACTTGACCAAACTACCAATCGGAATCTTAAGATTGACAACGGTCGGAATAATGGAAAGAACTAACAATCGGAATGTTCAAAATCACTCCAATCGGAATACGGGAAGTGGTACTGTCGGAATGTGGAAGAATGGTCCCTGTCGGAATATGCACCAATCGGAAAGGATAAACCCTAATCCGATTGGGTTGATCGGAAAGTGGGAGATGGGTGCCGTCGGAATGATCAATCGGAAAAGGAGGATGAACCGCCTCCTAAAAATGGGGGAATCGGTTAGAAGAGCCGATCGGAAAAACCAATCGGAAAGGGGATTAAAACCCTTTCCGAAATCTAAGGGATTCGAGCTAAAAGCTAGAAAATAAGCTATTAAGTTGAGCTTATTCCCAAAACTAAATCGAATCAATAAAACCGAATCAAATAAGCACTTTAATCAACTTTTCTAACTCGAAATCAAGCAACTTTTTAGATCAAACAATAAAAACATAAACTTTTTAATAAAACTTTTTAATGATAAAAATAAGCTAATCATAAAAGTAAGCAAATAAGCACAAAAGTCTTAAAGCTTAATCAAATGAAAACTTATAAAATGATCAAAAGATTAACTTTTTAGCATGAAATCAATTAGAACAACACGGATCACATGATAATCACACCAAAATCAATCTTAAATCAAAGAAAAGTAGAATGAGATTAAGAAATAAAAGCTTAAAATAGAACTTTGATTAATGAAATAAGCAATACAAAAGTGTTTAATCTTGAAAGATTAAAAGAAAAAGATGAACTAGTGAGAGAAAGTTTAAGACTTTCTCTCTCTAAAAACTAAAAAAGTGAAAAAAATTAACTAAAAACTCTCACTACCCTCCTAATGACTATTAGGAGGGTATTTATAGGGAAGGTGGAAGGAGTGCATGTGTTGCATCTTCTTTCTTGCTTTCTTCACGTTTTCTCGACTCGACTTTAATTCTTCGTCTTTGTCGTCTCGGGATTTGAACTTGTCTTTTAATTTTCTTCTTCTATTAGACTTAAGTTCTTCGACTTCGTTAAACTTCCGTCTTTTGACTTTTTCTTCGATAAATCTTCAGAATAGGTCTTGAACTTCCGTTCTTTTTGCACTCTTGATCTTTTGACTTCGTCTTTTTCCCGTTTTCTTCAGTAAAAGCCCGTGAAAGCCCGTGTTTTCTTCCTTTTTCATATTTAGGTCCTAAAACACAATAAAAACACAAACCACGCATAATTCCGACTTTTACGACATAAATCACACGTTTTGGTCTTGTCATTATTGGAAATAAGTGGTAAAAGGATAAGTGTTTTCACACTTATTAATTGGAAAATGAGGTAGGATATCGAATTGAGTATAAAATTGGTTGAAACTTGAATAAAGTAAAATTTAACTTGTATGGAATATAAAATTGTTAAGAGAAAGTCGTTAAGTTCTGTGATTGAATTATAATGTTTTAATTGATTGTTGATTCGTGTTAAGTGTTGTTCCTAGGCCATTGTCCAATGCTGAGGATGCCCAGTGTCCAATAAATAAATTGAAGAAATCTTCTTCTGAATTAGGACCGATGGATCTTCCGGGACATGTAGAACACCTAATGACTCTTGTAGATTAGTATTCATTGTGGTATCTTTTAAAAATCCCTAACTTAACTGAGATATCAGTTGGTAGGATGAGTTCTTGGAATTGTATGACATAGTGACACGTAATGTATTACGGTACAATTTTGACTTGTTTGTGATTAATGAAAAGACTACCTTTGATTGCTAAATTCTACATGTATCGATGATATCTATCTTTTCTTGCTTCTTCCTAATGCTTGCATTAGTGATGCAACCATTGAACAAGTACTCATCTCGGTTTGATTTACGTTGTGAATTATTCTTTTTGAGTGCCATTGAGATCATGAACCTCATGATTATTTGGCTAAAGCTCATTTCCTATTATATTGTAGTTAATTCTTGGTGAACGACTCTTCATCACTCTTATGCAGATCACCCATTGTTTTTATAAGATACAATAGTATCCCTTGGGAAAAATTGAATTTTCATCACTATAAGGATTATTTAAAGTGAGATTTATAAGTGATCGTTATTGAAATGAAGTTGTTTTATAAAACACCTTGGAAAACTTAATTGTTTCCATAACAAAGAACATCTTTGTAAATTTATTTTTGATTCTTATTTAAGAATTAAGCATGAAAATTTATTATAAACATGATGATAAAATTTTGACGAACTGAGTATTGCATCGTTAATCTTGAAATTGTATATAGTTGCGCGCCTACATACAATTTGGAATGGACCATGCAAGGCTGATTAGTAGTCACCATAAAACTGATTAATAAACACTAAATTTTCTTTGAAGATTGTGAAAGATTAAAATTTATGAGATCTGCAAGAAGTGAAAAATAAGGACATAGTGTTAAGGACATCTACATATGTGCCTGTAGCATCTATTCTTCTGAGTTGAATTTACTCATCTTTGGAAATTGTCTTATTTGACAATTGACAATTCTTTCTTGTCCAATTCTCCCGTAGTGAGATTCTTAGGAAAAGTATCTGATTACCGAGTGTTGATACCCGACTGGATGTATTGACGTTCCTATCACTTCCTTTGATTTGATTTCATTTGAATGACCTGGGTAACGGTCCGAGGAGCTTTCGAATGCGTACTCAAATTATGAAAACATGGGATATATTCATATTCATTAAGTGTTTTCGTCTGTATCTGATTTGAAATTCTCTCGCGTAGATTATGCGTTGACCTTACTCTTTTAATAGTAGTTGTGTATCCAGATAGCCCTGAATTTGTGAAGGATTATGAGTTGTTATTAGCCTTTTGAGAAGTTCACATCTTATCAATGGTAATGAAACTGGAAAGTTGATAATTTCAGTAGAATGGATTGGTTGATTATGACATGACGACATTGTCTTAATTGATGGGAACTCGAGTAGAATTCCCCTAAATGATAAGATGTTGATTATCAAAAGTGATCTAAATAATTCTTGATGGATGACCATATCCTGCATTTAGACTTGAAATTATACCATGAATGGTTGTGAATTAGTCATAGATATTGTAATCCAGAAAGAATATAATGTGAATTTTTTAAAAGATGTTTATGTTATCTGAAACTTTAGGAGGTATTTGTTGATGAATTACCTAGACTTTCTCCATTAAGGCAAGTTGAATTTGGTATTTGATTATATTCTCGGTGTCGCACCTGTGGTGTGTGCACTGTACGACAACACCATCTTAATTAAAATAATTACCGTATAACTGAGAGAGTTGTCGGAGAACGATTTTATTCTACCGAGCTCGTCATCATGAAGAGCTATGGTGTTATCATTCCTTATATTTATAGATTACTGTGAACTAAGTAAATTGAAAATCGAAAACGATACCCATAACTCGAAATGGAAGATTTGTTCGATCATTTACAAGGTTCTAGCAATTTGATCCATGGCATGGTTATCATCAACTTCGCGTCCGCGAAAAAGATTATCTATTCCAATCACTACATCCAGAACTTGTAATGACCATTATAAGTTTCGTGTGATGTTGTTTGGATTGACTAATGCACATGTAGCATCCAAGAATTTGGTGAATCACATGTGTAGGTTGTAATTTGATAAGTCTAGGCTCGTGATCATTAAGGACCATTTGTTTAATAATTATTTGTAGAATGCCCTGAGTCGACCGAGTAGTGAAAAAATATACCTTGAATATTTAACATGTGATGAAAGACTTAATCCTTTACATTATTTGACCGTGTGATTAATAGAAAATGGAATATATTGACTCTTTAAAAATTAGAACCATTAAGGCTTTGGATTTTACCAAAAAGAAAATGGAAATATGTTTTGTCAAATGTTTTAACAAAGGATTTTTAAGGGATTATTCCCTTATACACAAATCATTTAACTAAACTCCTGTTTAGGGGTAAATGTTTGTGTATACCTCAAGACAACCTAAGAGGGATTGAGGAAACCGTTAAACCATGACTTAAAAATTTGAAACGACAATTTTTGCTTTTCAACTAAGAAAATTTTTACCAAAGAATAAACGAAGGTTTTTCGAACATTTACGGATCTTACTAATTATTTCCGATAAATCAACAAAAATTGTGTTAATTAAATTCAAATTTATTTTGAACATTTTTATATAATTGGACAAACTGAGAAAATTTAAAAGCTTTTTGCGTTTACGTTTCATAAAAAAATTAAATATTTATTATTTAATTACTAGTAATACTTATCGACCCTTTAAACGTCGGATTGAGCAAAACTGATAAAAATGATAGTGGAGACAAAACTAAAACTTAGAAAATATGAAGAAAGAATTTCTGAATAAATTTTGGTCATGATAATAATTTCATCAGGAAAGGTGAATGTAAATACTGACGCGTCATGTAAAAAGGATAAAGAATCAACTAGGATGTGTTCCTTAGTAATGACTGTGCAAATAAATTGCCGAGCAATTTAAAATACAGCCGATGGCGTTAAATGTTTTAAAGGCCACTTGTGATTGCCAAAATATGGAGATTTTGAGATATAGTTATGTTGGAATCTTGTAAGTATAAGTATTCTATTCTTGTCATTTCTGAGTTAATGTATCATTATCAGAAGAAGTTGTACTAATGGCAAATTATGAAGGCAGACACCGCCTCATACATTAGTAAATGTCTAGCTATTGCAAAGGCATCATTTGAATTTGATTTGATTTGGGTCATCGTCGACAGACTGACCAAATCTGCTAATATCATTCCTGTTAATGATAGATTCTTGATGAAGAAATTGACTCTTTTGTATTTAAAGGAGTTGTGTAAACATAGTGTGCCTGTATCGATCATCTCTATCAAGATCCTCGCTTCGCATTGAATTTCTAGAGATTTGCTTAGAAGTCAGTGAGAACGAATCTTGATGAGAGTACTGTGTACCACCCCAATCAAAGGGACGAGGTAAAGTAACGATACAAAATACTAGAAGCACTGTTTTATGATTGAATGATTGACCTTTGGTAATAAACCGTATAATCGTTTTCATTTGGAGAGATTATCAATGATAACTATCGTATTAGGATCGAGATCGAATCTTGTGAGGATATATATTAGAGCATCTGTAAGCAAGAGTTGGGATGAAGACACCCGACATACACCCATTGTGAGTTGAACATGTCTTTTAGGTTTAAGGTTTCCTATGATGGTGAACCTAACCTTACAAAATAATCGACCCGCGAGACCCGAAATGATTGTTGAAATTAGGATCTGATTATTGAAATGTAGATCTTGAAGTGCCAGATGGTTAGCGAAGTTATGCCAAAAAATTTAACCATGGAAAAATGAATTGATGATCTGAAGGATCATGGGAATTAAGTCCACGTTATATGGGACCATTGAGATGATGTAAAAGATTTGTTTGAAAGGCATATAAGCTGGATCTACCCTAGGACTTCAAGAGCTGCGTGAATTATGTTTCGTATATCGAACTTGATAAAATGCCTATCAACTGAAAATCTGACTATTCCTTAATGAAGTTTAGATCAGCGGAAAGTTGCATTCATCAAAAAACCCGTGAACATCATGGATAGAGAAATTAAGTCAACATTAAGCATGATCTTATTCCAGTAGTTATGTTTGATGAAACTCGCATATTGTAATAGGTTACACTTGTGAGAAAAGACCGAATGTGGAGGAAATACCCACATGGCTTTAACTCTATAAGAAGCGAGTAGTAAGATGATCTTTGAGGACAAAGATCCTGTTTAGGGGTAAATGCTGTGACAATCCGTCAATTTATGGTTGATATTTTATTCTCAAATATTATTTAAAAACATTATTTTAAATGTTATATTATGAACTCACTTATTTTTGGGAAGAAATTTGGATTTACGTCTTGAAGTAGCATCGACTACATTTAAACCGGAGGATTCTACGTTACGTGCTTACGTTTACATACACCGTTTTGGTGACAGTCCGACATTTCAAAAAATAAATTTTTCCGTGAATATTATTTTGGGATTTTAACTTTGAGTTAGTTCATAAACTCACAAATTTACGAGAAGAGATTAGGACTTACGTGAATAATTTAACGTCCTTTACGACTAAACCGGAAACCTTAGGATTACGTATTTACGTTTTTGAACTCCGTTTTTGATGAGACAATTTTTATTAGATTATTTTTGTGCCGTTGATTCATATTTTATAAAAACTTTTTTCGTAAAACGACCCGAGGGCACGCAAATCGAGGAAACTAGAATCGAGGAGTACCCGTAAATTATTGGGGATGAGACAAGTTTACACTTGCCCACCCACAATACATGTGGCATCCAAGCTTAGCCAACACACTTTGATGTATCCATTTATTAACAAAACTAAGGACACTTGTCCTTAGTTTTCATTCAAAACCACCAAACCACAAAAATAAGATACTCATACCATTCACACTCATTTCTTACATGCAAAACCACCAAAACTCTCTCTCTCTAGCTTTGAGTCCGTCCCATATCACCAAAAAAACACCCATTTGATCAAAAGTTTTAACCATGAATCTTATGTATAAGTTACATAAGATGAAAACCCATTGAAGACTTGTTGATTTGAGGTGATTCTAACACCTAAAAAGAGGTTTTCTATGGAGTTTTGGGGCTGATTTCTCAAGGAGTTTTCATGAAGAAAAAGGTCTGATTTTTGGAGGAGTCTAGAAGTATTTGGTGATCCTAGAAGTGGTATTGATATCTCATAAGATTGGTTACCCAAAACCAAGTCTTGTTCAACATCAACCTCATCTTTTCATCACTTTGGTGGTATAAAGATTGTTCTTCCTATCATCTTGTTATTTGGTTATGTAATCTTTTATTTTATTTATTTATGTATATGTATATTATGATGAATGATGATAAAAGTATTATGTGGGTATTTGGTGTTGATAAACATGGGTAAAAAGATAGAAAACCACATGTAAAATGGTTTAAAATCTTGCTAAATATGATGGCTGTATAAAAACAGTAACTAACCACATGTTAGACTGATAAAATGGCATAGATTAATGGATATACAGTAAGTAATATGTCTTGTACACATGTGAGAGTTGGCCATGCAATGGAATCATTAGGATGAGTGAGATATGATCAAAACAAGTTTAGAGTGCAAATCTGAGTACACTGTTTTGGACGATTTTTATAAAAATACTTAGAGGATGATTCAACAGTAGCCATAGAAAAGTTAAATGAGCACATATCATTTAGTTTATGTCATAAAAATTTGAGCTTCTATCTCCATATAGAACTCTAGATATGGCTGTTTTGGTGAACATGAAAGTAAAAATCAGATTTTGTGAAATTAAAGTATAATACTATTATATAAGCACTCAAATAAAAATAATATAAAATGTGAATTAAAACCCACTAACTTATATAATACATTTATATAAATATGTATAAGGATAAATAAATGGACATTTTATAAAAATGGTAGTTTGATAAGTTTTATAAGTTATAAAACTATAAACATGATTTTTACGACTTTTTCGGCTATTACCGTAAAATTAACGTTTTTGTTAAATAAAACTTAGACGGTTGGACCCGTCTAATGTAAACTTTTATAAACTCATATACTGATATATAAACATATATAACAAGTAAAAACCGATAAAACCCGAACTATATAACATACGGATATTAACGGGCTAAGTTAACGTTATTGGACTAATAATACAACAAAATGGGTTAAAACACTTATAAACTTATTTATTGGGCTTAACCCATTTGGGCCCAACATGTAAAGTGTAAATACTGATAATACAAGTATAAAATGGATCAATACAAGTTAAAGAACTTATAATAAGTTTAATGGACTTAAAATATGTAAATAGGTAAAACTAGTAAACTAGTATAAAAGTTATCGACACATAACACTAAAATGAGTAAATGAGAATATGTAAACCCACTTGATCATCATATATATATAATCATCATATGTATACATAATTGTTATTTTTATAAAGTCATTGGACAAGAGTCTAAGACAAGTATTATTTGTCTAGGTTTCCGTGATTGAAGCACGTACCGTACATCCGAATTGCCGATAACCCGCTTTCCCACATCCACGTGAGTTCATAGCCTCGCACTCTTTTAAATGTTTTTATAAATGTTTTATAAACCGCGAGGGAGATAACATGTTAGTTTTTATAAAATAGGACACCATTTGTCCCGATTGCTTGTTTATTGATTTGGACCCGGATGATTGTATGACCCTATGAATGATTAAATGACCCGATAGATGAAATAAAATGGATTATTAAAGTTAGGTTATGTCACTAAAAGTCCCATTAGCATGAATTGTGAACTATCGGGATTTGGTAGACGCTTATGCATATAATAGTACTATTTGGGGACGATCACCCCAGTTCGCGCCTTGACGGTTGATCCCCGTCGAGCCAAATTGATTGGTAAGAGAATTTATGTATGAGAAGATTTACATAGCGTGACCTTTGTGACGACACGCTAATTTAGATGGGCAAATGAGTTTCGGGCTAGCTACCCGTTGTTTGTTGTAGTAAGGTAACAATGTCATGCGGCTTATAATAATCCAATTTAATGAAATACTGCTATACGCACCGAATTACGATTTATTACCTGACTAGCAATACAGGGTCATATTATTGATATTATATTTGTGTTTTGGTTTTATATAACCATATTCATATAACGGTTTTTTTATTTAATCTATACAACGTTATAAAACGTATTGTATGATGCTTTTACGACATTGGCTCGTATAATGATTTTGAAGGCGAAAGCCTACATTATGATTTTGACAAGGATTTGTATAAAATGATTTTGGCTATTTTATGGCCTACTACATGGATTTGTACAAAAATGATTTTCGGTAATAATTATATACCGATGATATATTAATGGTTTTATTAAACTCTATGAATTCACTCGGCGTTATCGCTGACCTTTTCTTTTAACATGTTTTATCTCAGGTACTTGAAGGCAATTCTCGGGAAGACAACAAGAATTAATGGCCCGCACTTAAATAATAATTTCCGTTCAAATGCTTTGTAAAACATGTATGAAATAGAATGACTTGTGACCTATGTAAATTTGTTATTCATGAATGGAAATGTTTTATTATTAAACGGCGAGATTTTTAAGCGTTGTCTATGATGTGAGTAATGTGCTATCCCGTAACACCAACTAGTCTTCCGTTGTATTGAGTTGTATAAATTTGGGGGTGTTACATGATATCTCTCAAGGGAAAGAACAGGCAATCTCTTCCCCTGCTAAGTCACTTTCTGAAAGCAGTGGAATGGCTGAAAGCAACGGAATCCAGGATTCCCCTACTAGATCAATTGCTTCCCCTGCTACAAAGTATCCAGCTGTTAATGACATCAATGATGAAGAAAGAGAATCCCCACTCATTTCCTCATCTACACCCATATCTGATGGTCCTCTTATATCCAGCAGTGGAAGCAGAATAATTAAGAGTGGAGGTCCCAGTTACTCAGAGCTTCATTCAGCTCATCAACACCCATCTCTATGTCATGCTGTATCTTTTGGAAGCTCTTTTGAGGAGTTCTTTCCCAATCAAGATAGCCCCATTAATTCTGATTTGGAAGAGGATGAAACAGAAGTAATCATGCAGCCTACCTACAGAATCAATAAGGATCACCCTATCTTTCAAATCATTGGTGATCCTAAAGCCCCTAGACATACAAGGTATACAGCAAAGGATCACATCTTCATTGCTAACATCACCATGAAGTTTAACCATGACAACATACAGTGTTGTCTGTTCATTGCATTTTTGTCCCAAGAAGAGCCAAAGAAAATTTTTCAGGCTATAAATGATCCAAGTTGGGTTGAAGCCATTCAAGAGGAGCTCTTATAGTTTGACATTCAAGAGGTTTGGATTGTAGTTGATTGTCCAAAATGGGAAAGGCCCATTTGGACAAAGTGGGTGCTTAGGAACAAAAAGGATGAGAGGGGTATAGTTGTCGGGAACAAAGCAAGACTGGTGGCACAAGGATATACACAGGAAGAAGGGATTGACTATGAGGAAGTCTTTGCTCTAGTTGCCAGGATTGAAGCCATTAGATTGTTCCTTGCTTATGCTTCATTTATGGACTTCACTGTTTTCCAAATGGATGTAAAAAGTGCCTTTTTGTATGGCACCATTGATGAAGAAGTCTATGTTATGCAACCTCCAGGGTTTGAAGAGCCAGAACATCCAGACAATGTATACAAGGTGAAAAAGGCTATGTATGGACTTCACCAAGATCCCAGGGCCTGGTATGGAACTCTTTCTAAATATCTATTGGATAATGGCTTCAACAGGGGGAAGATTGATCAGACCCTGTTTATCAAGAAAAAAAGGGTGACCTTCTGTTGGTACAAGTCTATGTTGATGATATCATCTTTGGGTCCACAAACTCTATGCTTAGCAAAGAGTTTGCCAAGTGGATGCAGGATAAATTCCAAATGAGTGCCATGGGAGAGCTAAACGTCTTTTTGGGGTTACAAGTTCATCAGAGGAAAGATGGGATATTCATCTCACAAGACAAATATGTGGCTGAGATTGTGAAGAAGTTTGGCATGTCTGAGGGAAAGAAGGTGTCTACACCAATAGACAAGGATCATCCATGGGGCAAAGATGGTCCTGGAAAACTTATAGATGTCATGAATTACAGGTCTATGATTAGGTCTCTCATGTACCTCACAGCTTCAAGACCTGACATCATGTTTGCAGGCTGCTTATGTGCAAAATACCAGGTGGCACCAACAGAGTGTCATTTATTTGCTGTAAAGAGAATTTTTAGGTATCTAAAGTGCCATCCAACCTTAGGACTTTGGTATTCCAAAGAGTTACAATTTGAGCTGATATCTTACTCAGATAGTGACTATGCTGGTGACAACAATGATAGGAAGTCTACAACAGGTGGATGTCAATTTTTGGGAAGCAGACTTATATCTTGGCAATGTAAGAAGCAAACTATTATGGCCACATCAACAACTGAAGCTGAGTATGTAGCAACTACTGCATACTGTTGTCAAGTACTTTGGGTTCAGAATCAACTACTTGATTATGGGTATAACTTTCTTAAAACCAAGATATTTATTGACAACAACAGCACCATTTGCATTATTAAGAACCCTGTTTTTCATAGCAAGACTAAACATATTGAAATAAGGCATCATTTTATCAGAGACTATTTTGAAAAAGGACTAATTGTCCCTGAGAAAATTGATACAGAACTTAATGTTGCTGATCTTTGAACAAAAGCTTTTGAAGTGGGGAGGTTTTAGTACTTGGTTGCTGGTATTGGAATGGTTTCTCCCTAAAAATTGATGTCTATCATGTCTTGTATATCCAGGGTTGCTTTATTGTTGTTGTTGTATTAATGTTAGTCAATTTTTCCATCATTTTTCATTCCACTACTTTTGAACAAAGACCCCCTGCTGGGGGTTCATTCCCCTGCTAAAACAGTTTTTCTCTTTAAACCGGGTTTGTTCTTTTTAAAAGTGGTTATATGTGGTTTTAGATTAACAATGCAGAGATCCAATTGGTGCATACTACATTCATGGGTGAATCAGGTATATGCTCTATGTTTCAGGGGAGGTTAGGTCACACCTTTAGGACTGAGGGGTATCCTTAGGATGCTCATATATGATTTTAGATCATATCCATTGGTGAGTAAGGGTTCAGGGTAATGAAGACTTGCTGCAAAGCTTGTCAGAATTCTGAAACCTTGAGGCATTATAATGTGTACTTGTACTTCTATATCAAGACAGCTTGCTGTTTAGGTACAGATGTGTGGTACACATTGCCAAGACTAACTGACCATAGGTAAGGGAAAAGGTAGGGATGGTGACTAGGGTATGCTTATTTTCTTGGGTTGACCAGGTTCAGGGTGACTTATGTGTTAACTTTTTGTGCTTAGACCATTGCTGAATAGAGGACTCTTGAGTTTCTATGTATCTACCTTTTGTATATAAGGGTGTGCATTAGAGCAGAGCTAGTTAGCATTGGTCTCTCCATGATTAGTCTAATACCCCTAGGAAAGTTTCCCCTGCTTTCATCTTTTGATTCCCCTTCTTAATCAACATTCCCCTGTTTGATCGTTGACCGACAATACTGTTACCCTGTTTATAGCCATTGGGCCTACTTGCTAAAATTTTTGTTAGGGAATATTTTATTCTTTTCAAAAGATATTTAAGGCGCTTTCTTCGCTGATTGGTAATCTTTTCTTTATTATTTCAAATAAATTACTTTTTTCTCAAGATTTATCTTTTATATTTTTGCAATTTGAAAATTTGGTCCAATCACAGCTCTTCAATTCGCCTATAAAAACTTAATTCCCTTCACCAGCAGGTCCATCTCTCTCCCTCGACTAAATCCCACCTAACTCTCACCATTATAAACCTTCAAAACGTGTTCAACCTTTATCATGCCTCTCAAAATTGCTGTTAATCATAATCAAATTGCTTTATTACATGATGAACCAGCAGAGTTTGTTGATGTTGTGGCTTTTCTAAAATCCTATTATTTTAGAGTGGCCCTTCTCATCAACCCTAGGATTTACACCTCACACATTCAGCAGTTTTGGTCTAAATCCATGACCAAAACAGTGAATGGAGAGGTCACAATTCAAAGCACAGTAGATGGTCATCCCAAGGTGATTTCACTTGCCTCCATCAGAGACAAACTCCTTCTTGATGATGAGGATGGGATAACCAACCTACCTGAGGCTGACATCTTTGAGGGTCTTGTTAAATTGGGGTATACTCTTTCCGCTGACCAAAAATGTAAGTTTGCTAAAGGTCAGTTTGCCCCACATTGGAAATATTCGATTCATACAATTTTACAATGTTTGTCACCTAAAACCACTGCTTTCAATGAATTTGGTAGTGAGATAGCTTCTGCCCTGATTTTCTTAGCAACAGGGAGGAAGTATTGTTTTTCTCAAATGATTTTAAAAGGAATGGTTAAAAATGTTTCAAGCAATTTAAAATTTTCTATGTACCCAAGGTTTATAGAACTTTTGCTGAATATGAGTGAATATGGTCCAATCACACACAAAAACTACTTTTTAGCAACCAAGCATACTACCAAACTGTTCACCACACTTCTTGCACCATCCCCACAATTTTCTGGCAGGTCTATTCCCCTCACTTCAATCATGATGAAACAAATCAGACAGGAAGAATCCAAGACAAAAACAGCCATACAAAAACCTTCTGATTCACCTACCAAGAAACTACCCCCTGCCAGTACTCTACCCCCTGCTGATCCACAACATGAAAGGAGATCTAAATCCAGGTTTTCCCAGGTCTCCCTTGCCTGGTGGATCTTCACAAGTAGCAGAGAGGAGAGCCTCCAAGAGGTTGGAGCACATTGAGGGTTTGGCTACCACTACTGTCTCATCCTCAAGGGGTGGACAGGATAGTGACACCATCAGTAAGTCCTCTCCCTCACTCAGTGATATCCAAAAAGGGGAGAAATCCCTTTCTAGGGTTGAGAGCAGCATGAAACCTATGACCATTTTGGAATTGACGAAAATGTGCATGAGCTTGAAAAAGCAGAATGCACAACTTGTACAAACTGTCAAAAAGCAAGGCCTGGTTATCAATAACTTGGAAACCAGACTTGCCAGACTTGAGGGGAGGAGAAATCCCAGGCTTATAATATCTACAGAAGAGGATGCTTCCAAAGGGGAGGAAGTTCCTAATACAGAAGAGTCTACTCAGTATTATTCATATCCTGGTGGTTTACAAGGATATATAGCAAGTGCTAAGAAAGGGACTGAGAAAGGAAGTGCTGATAAAGGAAGTGATAAGGGGAGTAAAACTAAAGAGATTGCTCAAACATTGCTAACTATGGGCAATCAAGAAGAAGCCCCTGCTTTAAAAATTTCCCCTGCTATTGCTAATCCTAGTGCAGTAAGACATTCCCCTGCTAAGCCTATTACTCAAACTTTTGTTAGAAAGAATAGAAGGCAACCAGCTCAGAAGGGAATTAAAATTATAGAACCTGCACCTAAAGCCAAACCAGCACCAGCAGTGGATCCAAAAGACAAGGGAAAAGGGATCATGGTTGAACAACCCAAGAGGAATGATGAGACTGCTTTTATACATGGTCTCATCGTTCTTTTTGGACTTAAAATGCAATAAATATCATCAAAATACCCAAATATATGCTTGTGTTTGTTGCTTGTGTATTTTAGGTACAGATATTGAGAAAATGACAAAAGATCACAAGAATCATGCAAAAACGAACACGGGAAACGAAGCCGTACGATGAACCAAGCCCTAATGAAGAATTTTCCAAAGAAAACCCTTGAAGATTTAAAGAATATTGAAGAAGGGTCCTCCAATATGGAAGAATTGACACTTTATACCCTTGTATCTTCATAATTACAAGTTTGGTCCCTAAAGTTTGTCAAAATTACAAAAAGGTCCCTCAACTTTCAACAATTGGCAAGAATGGCCCCTCTACTTTGAAGTTTGGACACTTTATACCCCTAAAAATATCATTGAACATAAGTGGGGTCCCTAAAGTTTGAAGATAATACAATTATAGCCCATGAGAATTGATTAATATTGCAATATTAGTCTTATTTAACAAAAGGACTAACCATGCAATGGCAAAAGGATCAACCGTGAAATGACAAAGGACCTTGTTTGCAAAACTACTAAAGAAAGGCTGTTAGATGGAGGGACTAACTTTGCCAACCTAGAAAATTACTTAACTGGAACAAAACAAGCCATCATTAAATACCCACCCACTTTACTCATCACCAATCAACATGGGACACGTCACCCTACCCGACTTGAAAAACCCTTTTACCCATACCCATACCCCAAACCCGGTTGACCCATTGATTTTATAACACACGTTTAATATTAAACGTATTTCTCCCCTTAAACACATTTAACCCTAACTGAAAAGATCAAAACACACTTTTTCTTTATAAACCCTAAAACACCAAGTGATTAATTAACACGATTAAGATTAATTCACATGGGGTTTTTAGCAATCCATCACCCACTAAACCCATACCCAAGAGATCGCCACGTGGTATTGGTCCCCCTCCCATGGCTCACTTGTTTGAAGGAAGAAGACAAAGGATGGCAGTAGATCAAGGGTGAAGGAAGATTGCTTATTTCCCACAACAAATCCAACGTCCAGCAACAATCCATCACAGCTAGCAACATCACGGGTACCCTCTTTTGACCAAATGCATATTCAACCAAAGCATATTCTTGAAGAATATGCGAGGGCTCATTGGGAAATTCATTAGATTAGGGTTTCTTTTTCTTTCGATTCTAGAACAATCTGAGGAGAGCTATAAATTGAGGACCGACTTGTGGTGCCCTTTTTTCTCTCTTGTCTCGGATTTTTTGTAATTTACTTTTTTATGAATGAAAAGTTTGAAGTTTTTAAAAAATCATCCGAGTTCCAATTTACTTTATGTTTTATGATTTAAGTTAATGTTTTTTTTAAATTTGAGTTGGAGTTTTCTTGTTTGAGATAATCAGTAAGTGTGTAGAAGTGGAATTAAAATTTTATTGTTTAAAGTTATCATCATTCTCATTTAAAGTATTAAGTATTTGAGTGTTTTTGAAAAAGATTGTGAAAAGAAAAGTGGATTCGTTATCTTGTGAACTTACTGAATCAAGACCATAGGTCTTGATTCTTGGATTTCTCTTTATTCTTAGCAGCTTTTCTTTTCATTCAGGGTGCTTCGGTTCAGCTGTTGAACCCCAACGAACCACCCCATCCTCATTTCCTTGTCCAAGACACCCCTGCCTCACCTAGTTGTTGGTCGAGGTCAGGGGAGCATAGCTGACCCTTGTTGGATGCAAACAAGGGTAGGTATCGCATTCTAGTCCTTTCTTTTTTTTTACTTATTCCTGCTAATTGTGTAATTGATTTAGTGAGTATTTGCTTATCTAGTTTACTGGATTTATAAGTTTTAAGTTTCCTGAGTTTGGTTGAATAGTTTTAATCAGAAAGTTTACTTAGGATTGTTATTCTAGTTTAAACTGTTTAAAATTGGTAATAAAATATGCTCACTTAGGATTTAATAATAGCTTGTTGCATTGTTTAATCTTAGTCTAAGTTGGCGTGTTTTTTTTTACTGAGTTTTAGTTTGAACTGATTAGTGTAAACTGAAGTCTGCTGCTTGGGTGTCATCGGCTTAATTAGTATATGCTAGATTGGTATCTAGGATGCATGTTAGCTTGTGCTTGATAGGTGGAAGAAGTCAGTCAGTATGCTGTCTAGGAGTACCTACGCAGCATAAGCTTGTAGTAGCCTGAATTTGCGTCTGATTTGGTCATTTATATAAGTTGCCTGCTGAGTGGTTAGAATTGCCTTAGGATTCGATCATTTTTGTATGCTTACTGCTTCTGAACATCAACCCGTGAGTGCTAAGTCTGTTTAAGTTTATTATTTCTGCATGATTTATTAAGTAATTTTTGATTTGGGTTGTAATTGATTAAGTGCTTGAACCTGCCTGCTTATTGATACTTTGTTGGTGTTTTAATCAGATTGTATGCGTGTTTGTTTTGATTGCTTTTTGCTAGCTTAAAACACCCCCCACACGCCAACTGCAGGTGAGGGGTTTGTGACTGTCCAACAAGAACACAAAACAGATATAAGAAAAAGGCATTTGCCCACTGAAAACAAGAAAGAAAAGGTTCCAGGTCTGAGACCTATTTTGTTCGTTTAGGGGTGATTTAGGCTTTAATTTGACTAGTTTTTGTGTTTTTGGGGTAGTAGTTGAGTCTGTGTAACAAGTGTTTAAAAAGAAAATTAAAAAAAAATATTTCAAAAATTTTTGGCGTGGCCAGGACTCGAACCTGCGCCACCACTGCCAAAGCACACACACTTTACCGCTCGCCCTTGGGACTTTTACTCATAAAGTCTCAAAGGATTACCTATTTGCACCCTTTTCAGTTTGGGCTTATTCAAATAAGCCGTAGCATTATAAGCCCAACTTAGCTTATTTAATAAGCTTTGTGTCCTGTTTTCATTTTTCATAAGATAATTATATAATTTAGGACTTTTCTGGCCCAGTTTGATTTTTTTTACTTTAGTCATTTATTTTTAATCAATTTTTAAATACCCGTATCTATTTAATTAGATTAAAAATAGCTACAGTAGGTTTTAAATTTTAGAAAAATAATTTTTAAGTTTTAATTTAATAACTTGAGGTTTATATCTAGTTATATTTTCAAAAACTTTAATTTTTAATTTTATTTGATTTTAGGTTTTTTATTAAACTTTAAAATTTAATATAAAATTAATTAAAAGGTTTTAGGAACTTTTATTTTCATTTTTCTCTTAGTTACATTATTTTAAGTTTTTAGAAATTTTTTAGAATTTATTTTATAAACTTTTTATTTTTGGTATTATTTTAGTATTATTTTATTGGTAAAAATAGAAAGTTTGTTTTTTCTAGTTTTTTCATTTTTACTAGGTTAAGGACATTAAATTAGGAGTTTTGTCACTTTCCAAATATTTTTTAGACTTTTCATTTAATTTCTAGAATTAATTTAAGATTTAATACAATTTAATAGTTTTTAAGTGTTTAAAAATAGTTTAATTTGGTTTTAAAATTTTTAAAAATAGTTTTTAGCTTAATTAGGTCATTTTTGAGGTTTACAAAATATAAAATCTTGTTTAGGGCTTTTTAATAATTAAAAGTGATTTTTAGGGCTTTAATTAGCATTAAAAAGTCATTACTTAATTAATTAAAAGGTTTTAGCAAGTTTGGATTTTTTGTAAACTCTTAGAATATTATTGGGGGTTTTTAGTAATTTTTAGGAATTTTTAGGTTAAAATTTTAAATTTTGTAGCTTTTTGCGACTTTACGTGTACGCCTTTTTCGTCGTAGTTTAATTCGTAATCGTAACCGTCTCTTCTTTCCTTTCTCATTTCTTTCAACATAATCTCAAACAAAAATCAACTCTTAACACAACGCACTTGCCTCCTCGAGAACGAACTCACTTAGGGTCATTCACACACGGTTTTCCTAAATCGTCGTGCACGCTTGCCCTATTTTTACGCTCTTTTTCCTAAAAGACGTAATTTTACAAACATCATTTTGGCGCCGCTGCCGGGGAGGCGTGTTGTGTTTTGGTTGAACCATTGTTGTTTTTATATATAGCCATAAAAGTAATTGTATTAGTAGCACTCTACTAATACGTATTATCGTTTTTCGGTTTTTGTGTGAATATTATTACTATATTGTATACGTAGAACAATAAATTTACAAGTACTCCAAATACATGAGAAATCACAACCTTGATTCGGGATTTCATCACTCGATCATTGTATTCGAATCTCAAACCAAAGAAAAAGGCAAAAATAGATAAATACTTTCGTGAAGCTTGATTTTGATAATACAAACTATAAGGTGGGTATAAGGCGGTTGTATTTCACGACCTAAAGGAAAAAGGCTCTTAAGTGCTTCGCGCCGCCTCGTTTCCTCCGCTTGCTTGTGCGTATTTGATTTTGAGAGTGAATCGAGGGTTTTGCCGCCCAAAGTACTACTAAGTATCATATATATTTTCTTGGTTTCATTTGATTAAACCCTCTTGAACGATTTGGTATTCCACCATCGTTCTAAAGTCATCGAAGGCGTTCACTTCACGTGTTCGTTTTCATTCCTTGAGGCTTCTTTAATCGAGAGATTTGATTAAGGAGGAGATTTGTAGATTTTGGTCTACTTAATACATTCCAAAAATCCAAAAAAAGTTAAAAACAATCAAAAACCACAAAAAAATTGAAAAAGTAAAAAACACCAAAAAGAATCTTCTTTGCTCGCCTTCTCGTTGTACGTGACGTTTATGCAAACTCGCTCTAAAGCAAGACGTGCTCGTAAACGAAGAAACAAATCACTCACTCCTACTAGTGAGGACTCTCCTATTGACGAACCCATTGTAGTGAAAGAAGCACCCATGGCTAATCGAACTATGATGGAGTTGCTTCAAGCACCCACCGAGGGTTATGGAGAAGCGATTGTGATTCCCGCTATCCTTGCGGAGAATTTTGAGGTTAAGACAGGTTTGTTGTCCATGATTCAAAACAACAAGTTTCGAGGGGACGAAAAGGACAACCCTCATAACCACATTCGCCAATTTAATCGTCTCACCGCCACGTGCAAGTTTAAGGATGTTTCAAACGACCCGATTAAGATGATGCTTTTTCCGTATTCCTTAGCGGGGCCCGCAAAAATTTTGTTAGAGAAAGAGCCACCCAATTCTATATTGACGTGGAAGGATCTCGTTTCAAAATTCGTGAACCAATTTTTTCCGCCCTCTAAGACTACGCACTTGAAAAACGAGATTTCAAAGTTTTCGCAAGAGTATAATGAGAGTTTTTCAACGGCTTGGAATAGGTTTAAGGAAATGTTGCACGAATGTCCTCATCATGGTTTTTCCGACTTGCATCAAATAGACACGTTTTACAATGGCTTGAACAATCATGAGCGTGATTATCTTAATGCCGCCGCGGGTGGTAATTTTTTGTGTAAGACGGTCGAGGAAGCATTGTTAATCATTGAGAATAGGTCTAAGGTGTATAGTCCTCGTAGCACGTCGAGTGTTCGTAAGGCTTCGTCTTCATCTTCACCTAGTTTGTCACACACCGTTGATGCTTGCCAAGTCGAGGCTAATTTGGAAAACAAAATTTTTGATATAGTGAAAGGCTTGTTAGTTGAGTTTAAAGTTGGTGAACAACCCGCTCCCGCTACGATTAAAGCGGTTGAGGTTTCTTGTATGTATTGTGGTGGAGCTCACGATTATTCCGAGTGCATTACCAACGGTGGTAACACTTCGAGTGCCTTCGCGGCCGCGGGAACTTATAACCAAAACGGTCAAGTTCCTCGCACTAATCAATTGACTCCACCGGGTTTTTCACCAAATCAAAATTCTAACAATTATCGAAACAATCAAGTTGGTTACCAAAGAAATCAAAGGAACAATTATAAGGGTAATAACAACTATGGGAATCAAGGGAGTAGTAGTAGCCAATTGCAAAATCAAAATCAAAACCGTAATTTTCAAAACACAAGTCAAGGTCTTCAAAATGCTCAAACTAAAGAACTTCCAATGGACTTTTTGAATTACGCTACTTCAAATGATAAGATTTTGGAAAACATTCAAGAGCAATTGGCTAGTCAAGCTAGGGACACGGCTATGAACGCAAAGGAATTAGCTAATTTTGTTAAGGAAAATCTAGCCATGAGAAATGAATTGAAAAATGATTTTGCTAACCAAATTCGAGGTCAAAACAACAAGATAGAGCAAAGTCATGCTAGGCTTGAACAAAGAATTGACCAAAAAGCCGCTAGTCAAGATGTGAAGTTTAATGGTTTTGATGTTAAGCTTAATGCCATTTTAGAAGCCGTCATGGGGAACAAAGCCTCTACTTCGGGTAGTTTGCCTAGTAACACCGTTTCAAACCCGAAGGGAGAGATGAAATCGATTACCACACGAAGTGGTAAGACACTTAAAGAACCGACTCCTCAACCAATTACTCCAACGGTGGAGGAAATTGAGGAAGAACCCGAGGTGGTGGTCGAAAAGGAGCATATTTCAATCCCACAAAGTACCGCTCATGCCACACCTACGGTTGACCCATCACCCATTTTGGAACCCGAGATTCCAAAGGCTATGCCTATGCTCCAACCCATACCACCCTTGCCTTACCCCTCGAGACTTAGGAAGGAGAAACGACAAGAGCGCGACAACTACCAATTTGAGCTTTTTATGAAAATGTTTCGTGATTTGCACTTTAATGTGAGTTTCGCCGATGCTTTGGTCATGATGCCTCGATTTGCCGCTAACTTTAAGAGTATGTTGAACAACAAGGAGAAATTGCACCAAATGTCTAGTTGTTCGTCGGTTTATCTTAATCGCATACCTCAAAAAGTCGGTGATCCCGGTAAATTTTTGATCCCTTGTGCAATTCAAGATATGGAAGAATGCTATGCCTTGGCCGATCTTGGTGCTAGCATTAACTTGATGCCACTTGCAATCTTCAAGTCGCTCAATCTTCCTAATCTTACTCCTTCACGAATGTCTATTGAGTTGGCCGACCATTCCACGATTCTTGCATGTGGTTTGGCGGAAGACGTTTTTGTGAAAGTGGGGAAGTTCTACTATCCCGTAGACTTTATTGTTGTCGATATCCCCACGGATCCTCAAGTTCCTCTTATTTTAGGTCGTTCGTTTTTAGATACGTCTATGGCTTTAATTGATGTGCATGCTAGAAAGATCACCTTACGTTTCAACGATGAGGAACTTGTTATAAACGCAACTCAAAATTCTCAACTTTCTCATGTTTATTCCGTTGCTACCATAAACCTCGTTGATATGATCGACGGGGTTTGCGAGGAATTTTCACAAGAAGTTTTAGGCTTTGGTGATGAAGAAACTAGTGGCAATCCCACTATGTTAGATCCAATTCTTGATAATTCGACACCAACCTTCACTCCTTTTGAAGGTGGTGGTTTTACGTTGGAAGAATTCAATGTTCCACGTACTTGTGACGAAGACCTCGACAACGATGAGGACTTTTCGATTATCAAGGATTTTCTCAACGATTTCCCATTGCCTCCACCCGAGGAGGTTATGAGTATCGAGCCCAAATCTTCACTTGAGGAACCACCTATCCTTGAGTTGAAAGATTTACCTCCTCACCTCGAATATGTCTATTTGGAGGAGGACTACAAGTTGCCGGTTGTTATTGCGAAGGATCTTTCAATTGATGAAAAAACCGCACTTGTCGATGTTCTTAAGGACCACAAAGGGGCGATTACGTGGAAGTTATCCGACATTAAGGGAATCGATCCCAAATTTTGTACACACAAAATATTATTGGAGGAGGATTTCAAGCCAACAATCCAAAGTCAAAGGAGGGTGAACCCCAAAATTCATGACGTCATCAAAAAGGAGGTCCTTAAACTCCTTGACGCGGGAATGATTTACCCTATTTCCGATAGCCCTTGGGTGAGTCCTATTCATTGTGTCCCTAAAAAGGGAGGGATGACCGTTGTGCCAAACGATGCCAACGAGTTGATTCCCACTAGACTCGTGACCGAATGGAGAGTGTGCATTGACTATCGTAAGTTGAATGAAGCCACTCGAAAAGACCATTTTCCCTTGCCCTTCATGGACCAAATGTTGGAGCGTCTTGCGGGAAACGATTTTTATTGCTTTTTAGATGGTTTTTCCGGTTACTTCCAAATTCCCATCGATCCTCGTGATCAAGAAAAAACTACGTTTACGTGTCCATATGGAACGTTTGCTTATCGTAGAATGCCATTCGGACTTTGTAATGCACCGGGAACTTTTCAACGATGCATGATGGCTATTTTTCATGATATGATCGAGAAGACGATGGAAGTCTTCATGGATGACTTTTCCGTGTTCGGTGATTCTTTCACTTCGTGTTTGTCGAACCTAGAGAGAATGTGGAAACGTTGTGAGGAAACCAACCTTGTGCTCAATTGGGAAAAGTGTCATTTTATGGTTAAGAGTGGAATCGTCTTAGGGCACAAGGTCTCGAAAGCGGGGATTGAGGTAGATCAACCTAAGGTAGACGTCATCGCCAAATTACCTCATCCCAAAACCGTCAAGGGAGTTAGGAGTTTCCTAGGCCACGCGGGATTTTATCGACGATTCATCAAGGATTTCTCGAAGATTTCTCGACCCATTACACATCTTCTTGAAAAAGAGGCACGTTTTGTCTTTGACGAAGATTGTGTACGAGCCTTTGAGATCCTCAAGATGAAACTTACCGAAGCTCCCATTCTTGTTGCTCCAAATTGGAACCTCCCCTTTGAACTTATGTGTGATGCAAGTGATTACGCTATTGGGGCCGTTTTGGGGCAACGTCATGATAAGCACTTCTTGCCTATTCACTATGCTAGCAAGACGATGACCGAGTCTCAACTTAAATACATTACAACGGAAAAGGAGTTCCTTGTCGTGGTGTATGCATTTGAGAAATTCCGACCTTACCTCGTCTTGACAAAATGCATAGTGTATACGGACCATTCGGCTATCAAGTATCTCATGGCTAAACAAGATGCAAAACCGAGATTACTTCGTTGGATTCTCCTCCTTCAAGAATTTGATCACAAAATCGTTGACAAAAAAGGAGCCGAGAATCTAGCGGCCGATCATCTCTCTCGTTTGGAAGATCCTCACCAAAGGGTTTACGAGCCCAAGGAAATCACCGAAACATTTCCGCTCGAGACACTTGGTGTAGTGAATTCTAAGCTTGATTCTTCCACCCCATGGTTTGCGGATTTGCAAATTACCATGCGGGTAACTTCATCATTAAGGGTATGACAACTCAAGAAAAACGAAAATTCTTTCGTGACGTCAAGTTCTACTTTTGGAACGACCCTTACTTGTTTCGAACTTGTGCGGATCAAATCATCCGACGTTGTGTTTTTGGCACCGAAGCTTCTAACATCCTTAGATCTTGCCATGAGGGACCCACGGGTGGTCACCACGGTGCTAATCTCACGGCTAAAAAGGTGTTTGATGCCGGTTTCTTTTGGCCTAGTATTTACCGAGATGCACAAGATCTTGTGAAGTCTTGTGATTCATGCCAACGACAAGGAAAAACCTCACAAAAAGATGAAATGCCACAAAATATCATTCAAGTATGTGAGATCTTTAACGTTTGGGGCATAGAATTTATGGGGCCCTACCCATCATCTCGTGGTAATAAGTACATTCTCGTTGCGGTTGACTACCTTTCTAAGTGGGTGGAGGCAAAGGCCTTGCCCACCAATGATGCTCGTGTGGTAGTCATGTTTTTGAAGCAATTGTTCTCTCGGTTTGGAACCCCTCGTGCTATCATAAGCGATCGTGGAACCCATTTTTGTAACGACCAATTTGAAAGGGTTCTAAGGAAATATGGGGTTACACATCGTCTTTCTACGGCTTAGCACCCACAAACAAGTGGGCAAGTCGAGGTTTCAAACAGAGCGTTGAAGAGGATCTTGGAAAGATCCGTGGGGGAAAACCGACAATCTTGGTCGGATAAGTTAGACGATGCTTTATGGGCCTTTAGGACCGCTCATAAGACGCCCATTGGGTGCACTCCCTATAAGCTTGTGTATGGAAAGAATTGTCATTTGCCTATCGAATTAGAACACAAGGCTTATTGGGCCCTAAAGCATTGTAATGATGACATGGAGACCGCGGGAAAACACCGGAAAATGCAATTAAATGAATTGGATGAATTAAGGGACATTGCTTATGAAAATTCATTGATTTATAAAGAGAAAACTAAAAAGTTGCATGATTCTAAAATTAAAAACCGGGTTTTTAACATTGGGGATCAAGTTTTACTTTTTAATTCAAGATTGAAAATATTTTCCGGTAAATTGAAATCCCGTTGGTCCGGTCCATTCACCGTGACTCAAGTATTTCCGTATGGGACCATCGAGCTAGCTCAAGATGATGGTCCTAACTTCAAGGTGAATGGACATAGGTTGAAGCACTACCTTGGTGGGGAAGTTCCATCCTTGAACTACCTCGACCAAGTCACCTTCCCCAATGATAATTAGTATTGAGGGGATCGAGTCGAGCTCATGACTCGGTAATCAAAAACGAGGTGCCTCGTGGGGGAATCCCATGCTTATCCTATGTACATATTATCGCTTTCTAATGTAGCTTATGTGTGGGGATTCATGCCCTTCCAACCTTTGTTCCGTGGTTGTTTGTGATATGTGGTTTTTAGATCATGATCTTCACGATTGGAGCCTCTCGTGTTCGTTTTATGGGAGCACTCGATCATTTGCTTTAGAGACATTTCTCAATATCCATGATATATCCTTTTGATGTTCTAACCTTAGGTTTTTAGCACACCTCATAAACGGCTATTAATTTATTGGTTACACCCTTTCCATGCTAGATTAGGCATTCGACTACGTCTCTAGTATGGGGGTGTTTGCACCCCTAGACTCGAAGGACAATGTTTAACTTTAGTATGGGGGGTGAATAGATACTTGCCTTGCCAAACCTTCACGCTTTCCAAAGTTTATCTTTTTGTTTATCGTTTTGTTGCAAAATAAGGCTAAAAATGGCCAAATTTTAAAATTTTTCTCATGTTTTATAAGTGTTTGAAGACACAAATGTAGGTTTTCCGATGGCGAGAATAAGAGTAATTTTTGACTCGACCGTGCGTGTTGAGCACTTAGCTTTGATTCCTTAACTACACATTAGGCTAAGTCTCTTAAATGAGGACGAGAAATGATAGAGTTAATTATAAGTTACTATGCTAAACGTAGAGTACTCGTATTCTTTCAAAAACTCATGTGTTCTCGTTGTTTGCTTATTCTCCCTTCGCATGTAAATATTTTTTGCTTAATAAATATTGACTTAGCGGTTTAGTTAGGATTGTTGGGTTTCTAGTCTTTTCTAGTAGCTTCCGAGTAATTAAATTGGGAAGACATTAAGGTATCGCCAGCATCACGGTTTTGAAGTATTGGCAACCCTAATAATCGAAAGCTTCACCCAATAATAAGATTTCAAGTGCTCACCTAAATCAAGCAAACAATTTGAAGCCTCACAAGGCCTAAAATCTATGCAAAATTGAAAGTGAATCAAGCCTTAATCTTCGAAGCTTTAAAGATCCAAAATTCGCCTTAGCGTGAGGATATACGTCTTTGGCTAATAAAACCACCGATGAGGCGGATAATAAAAGGCAAGGCAAGACCGAAGTCATAATAAAAGCTTCATGGCGAAGTTGAATAAAAGATGGAGGTAAACCAAAGATAATAAGGCCCTTCCGTTAGGGGGCGTATAAAAGTCTTGGTAATAAGTCTCATGTTCAAAACCGTTATAAAACCGTGTTTATCGATTCTTCTTGTCAACTTAATTTTTTAACATCGTCGTCTATTAGGAGGGGTTATTGATTTGATGGTCTTAGTTACACCGTTAGGACTCTTTTTTTAGACCTAAATCTCTATTATCGCATAAGTCAACGATGTATCCTCGTGAAACATTCAAGAAATAATAAAATATAAGAGATACAACTTAGGAATAATGGGAGAATAAGTACGTGATTAGGGCATATGAGTAGTGTTAGCATTACTAACTTATAATGACAATGATCTCGTTGCACGCTTGGCATGGAATTGAAGTGAAAATCGAGGACGATGAAATTATTTCTAACGAAGCATTCACGTGTTCTTATTCTATGAACCTAAACGTCCCATTTTGCGATGAAAATCATACATTATGTCTATAACACAAGTAGTAGTAATAGTAGTAGTGTAGAAAGTTTATCATTCCAATAAAGTGAATAAAAATGAATTTTGGAGATGCTACGATACTTTATTCTAGCATTGCGTGAGGGCACGACAATGGTTTAGTATGGGGGAGTGATGAGACTGCTTTTATACATGGTCTCATCGTTCTTTTTGGACTTAAAATGCATTAAATATCATCAAAATACCCAAATATATGCTTGTGTTTGTTGCTTGTGTATTTTAGGTACGGATATTGAGAAAATGACAAAAGATCATAAGAATCATGCAAAAACAAACACGGGAAACGAAGCCGTACGATGAACCAAGCCCTAATGAAGAATTTTCCAAAGAAAACCCTTGAAGATTTAAAGAATATTGAAGAAGGGTCCTCCAATATGGAAGAATTGACAATTTATACCCTTGTATCTTCATAATTACAAGTTTGGTCCCTAAAGTTTGTCAAAATTACAAAAAGGTCCCTCAACTTTCAACAATTGGCAAGAATGGCCCCACTACTTTGAAGTTTGGACACTTTATACCCCTAAAAATAACATTGAACATAAGTGAGGTCCCTAAAGTTTGAAGATAATACAATTATAGCCCATGAGAATTGATTAATATTGCAATATTAGTCTTATTTCACAAAAGGACTAACCATGCAATGGCAAAAGGATCAACCGTGAAATGACAAAGGACCTTGTTTGCAAAACTACTAAAGAAAGGCTGTTAGATGGAGGGACTAACTTTGCCAACCTAGAAAATTACTTAACTGGAACAAAACAAGCCATCATTAAATACCCACCCACTTTACTCATCACCAATCAACATGGGACACGTCACCCTACCCGACTTGAAAACCCCTTTTACCCATACCCATACCCCAAACCCGGTTGACCCATTGATTTTATAACACACGTTTAATATTAAACGTATTTCTCCCCTTAAACACATTTAACCCTAACTGAAAAGATCAAAACACACTTTTTCTCTATAAACCCTAAAACACCAAGTGATTAATTAACACGATTAAGATTAATTCACATGGGGTTTTTTGCAATCCATCACCCACTAAACCCATACCCAAGAGATCGCCACGTGGTATTGGTCCCCCTCCCATGGCTCACTTGTTTGAAGGAAGAAGAAAAAGGATGGCAGTAGATCAAGGGTGAAGGAAGATTGCTTATTTCACACAACAAATCCAACGTCCAGCAACAATCCATCACAGCTAGCAACATCACGGGTACCCTCTTTTGACCAAATGCATATTCAACCAAAGCATATTCTTGAAGAATATGCGAGGGCTCATTGGGAAATTCATTAGATTAGGGTTTCTTTTTCTTTCGATTCTAGAACAATCTAAGGAGAGCTATAAATTGAGGACCGACTTGTGGTTCCCTTTTTTCTCTCTTGTCTCGGATTTTTTGTAATTTACTTTTTTATGAATGAAAAGTTTGAAGTTTTTAAAAAATCATCCGAGTTCCAATTCACTTTATGTTTTATGATTTAAGTTAATGTTTTTTTTAAATTTGAGTTGGAGTTTTCTTGTTTGAGATAATCAGTAAGTGTTTAGAAGTGGAATTAAATATTTATTGTTTAAAGTTATCATCATTCTCATTTAAAGTATTAAGTATTTGAGTGTTTTTGAAAAAGATTGTGAAAAGAAAAGTGGAGTCGTTATCTTGTGAACTTACTGAATCAAGACCATAGGTCTTGATTCTTGGATTTCTCTTTATTCTTAGTAGCTTTTCTTTTCATTCAGGGTGCTTCGGTTCAGCTGTTGAACCCCAACGAACCACCCCATCCTCATTTCCTTGTCCAAGACACCCCTGCCTCACCTAGTTGTTGGTCGAGGTCAGGGGAGCATAGCTGACCCTTGTTGGATGCAAACAAGGGTAGGTATCGCATTCTAGTCCTTTCTTTTTTTACTTATTCCTGCTAATTGTGTAATTGATTTAGTGAGTATTTGCTTATCTAGTTTACTGGATTTATAAGTTTTAAGTTTCCTCAGTTTGGTTGAATAGTTTTAATCAGAAAGTTTACTTAGGATTGTTATTCTAGTTTAAACTGTTTAAAATTGGTAATAAAATATGCTCACTTAGGATTTAATAATAGCTTGTTGCATTGTTTAATCTTAGTCTAAGTTGGCGTGTTTTTTTTACTGAGTTTTAGTTTGAACTGATTAGTGTAAACTGAAGTCTGCTGCTTGGGTGTCATCGGCTTAATTAGTATATGCTAGATTGGTATCCAGGATGCATGTTAGCTTGTGCTTGATAGGTGGAAGAAGTCAGTCAGTATGCTGTCTAGGAGTACCTGCGCAGCATAAGCTTGTAGTAGCCTGAATTTGCGTCTGATTTGGTCATTTATATAAGTTGCCTGCTGAGTGGTTAGAATTGCCTTAGGATTCGATCATTTTTGTATGCTTACTGCTTCTGAACATCAACCCGTGAGTGCTAAGTCTGTTTAAGTTTATTATTTCTTCATGATTTATTAAGTAAGTTTTGATTTGGGTTGTAATTGATTAAGTGCTTGAACCTGCCTGCTTATTGATACTTTGTTGGTGTTTTAATCAGATTGTATGCGTGTTTGTTTTGATTGCTTTTTGCTAGCTTAAAACACCCCCCACACGCCAACTACAGGTGAGGGGTTTGTGACTGTCCAACAAGAACACAAAACAGATATAAAAAAAAGGCATTTGCCCACTGAAAACAAGAATGAAAAGGTTCCAGGTCTGAGACCTATTTGGTTCGTTTAGGGGTGATTTAGGCTTTAATTTGACTAGTGTTTGTGTTTTTGGGGTAGTAGTTGAGTCTGTGTAACAAGTGTTTAAAAAGAAAATTAAAAAAATATATTTCAAAAATTTTTGGCGTGGCCAGGACTCGAACCTGCGCCACCACTGCCAAAGCACACACACTTTACCGCTCGCCCTTGGGACTTTTACTGATAAAGTCTCAAGGGATTACCTATTTGCACCCTTTTCAGTTTGGGCTTATTCAATTAAGCCGTAGCATTATAAGCCCAACTCAGCTTATTTAATAAGCTTTGTGTCCTGTTTTCATTTTTCATAAGATAATTATATAATTGAGGACTTTTCTGGCCCAGTTTGATTTTTTTTACTTTAGTCATTTATTTTTAATCAATTTTTAAGTACCCGTATCTATTTAATTAGATTAAAAATAGCTACAGTAGGTTTTAAATTTTAGAAAAATAATTTTTAAGTTTTAATTTAATAACTTGAGGTTTACATCTAGTTAGATTTTCAAAAACTTTAATTTTTAATTTTATTTGATTTTAGGTTTTTTATTAAACTTTAAAATTTAATATAAAATTAATTAAAAGGTTTTAGGAACTTTTATTTTCATTTTTCTCTTAGTTACATTATTTTAAGCTTTTAGAAATTTTTTAGAATTTATTTTATAAACTTTTTATTTTTGGTATTATTTTAATATTATTTTATTGGTAAAAATAGAAAGTTTGTTTTTTCTAGTTTTTTCATTTTTACTAGGTTAAGGAAATTAAATTAGGAGTTTTGTCACTTTCCAAATATTTTTTAGACTTTTCATTTAATTTCTAGAATTAATTTAAGATTTAATACAATTTAATAGTTTTTAAGTGTTTAAAAATAGTTTAATTTGTTTTTAAAATTTTTAAAAATAGTTTTTAGCTTAATTAGGTCATTTTTGAGGTTTACAAACTATAAAATCTTGTTTAGGGCTTTTTAATAATTAAAAGTGATTTTTAGGGCTTTAATTAGCATTAAAAAGTCATTATTTAATTAATTAAAAGGTTTTAGCAAGTTTGGATTTTTTGTAAACTCTTAGAATATTATTGGGGGTTTTTAGTAATTTTTAGGAATTTTTAGGTTAAAATTTTAAATTTTGTAGCTTTTTGCGACTTTACGTGTACGCCTTTTTCGTCGTAGTTTAATTCGTAATCGTAACCGTCTCTTCTTTCCTTTCTCATTTCTTTCAACATAATCTCAAACAAAAATCAACTCTTAACACAACGCACTTGCCTCCTCGAGAACGAACTCACTTAGGGTCATTCACACACGGTTTTCCTAAATCGTCGTGCACGCTTGCCCTATTTTTACGCTCTTTTTCCTAAAAGACGTAATTTTACAAACATCAAGGAAATACAAGCATAGAACTCCTGAACAGCAAAGGGCTCAAGAAGCACATGATGCACAGGTAGCTCTCAAGCTACAACAAGAGGAGATTGATATGCAGGATCAGAGAATGCAAAGGATGAGGCCCAAAGAAATGCTTAAGCAGGTTGAAATTATGCATAGGGAGTTGGATGAAAGGGTGCCTCATGTTCAAGAGTTTCTAGATCAATGGGAAAAGGAGTTAATAAATGCTCCTTTGGAAGACAGGTATGAATTGATTTTCCTTGTTTACAAATATCAAACTGAATAATTGGAAAGGAGGGAAAATCAAATTCAGAAAGAGAAATATTTGAAGTCTAAGAAGGGGAGACTTGAACACTACAAAGTTTTGCTCAAGAGACATAAGAAGTGGAAGGATGGTGATTTCACAGACATGAGTTTTGAGGCTATAGAAAGGGTAGTAAGACCAGTTTAAGAGAATATGATGTGGAAGACTTCATGACTATTAACTCTCCTGAGGAAGCTGAGTATCTTAGGAGGCAAAGTGAAGTGTTACATAAAGCTAGGGAATCCAGAAAAAGAAAGGCTGATGGAATAACTTTGGAAACTACACAAGAAGGTGCATCATCCTAAGCAGGTACATCATCACAAGCAGGGGTATCACATCAAGTAGGTGAAAGTTTTCAAGCAATTGAGAGATCTGTACTCAATGCATAAAGGGCAGCCAAAAGACTCAAGAGAATGGAGAAAGTTGGCATAGTTACTAAGGAATCTCAACGTCCTTCAAATGAGGAAATTGATAAACAGCTAATTGTGCAGGAAAATGATGATATCTCACCTAGTGAACTTGGGAAGAAGTTTGCTATAATAGAATATGTTGTTTATGAACACAAATGGAGGACTTGGTGGAAGCTTACAAGAGCTGACAATACAACACAGACATTTCTAAGTCTAGATGTCATGTTTTAAACCTTGGATAGTGAGGACTTAGAAGATTTGTGGAAGATTTTGAAAAAGACTTTTGCTACAAAACCTCCTACCATGGATGGTGTGGAGAAGGATTGGGTGATCTGGGAATGCATGCATAGGATGTATGAGCATGAGTTATTTGATCCTATATTTGATGCAGTGAACAAAGGAAGTTTGTTGTATTGGAATCTGTTTACCAATTATGGGGTCTATGAGATAGTAATGGAAGGAGTAAGTGTTTATTTGATCAACCATCGTTATTATCCCTTCAATCAGGAGACCTTGAAGAAATTAGCACAGGCTGACTTGATTGTAGATGCTAAAACACCTGTTGCTTATGATCTGGTAAGGATGATGCATAGTCAGATTTGGTCAGAAAGTTTGTAAGCATCCTCATCAACTAGTATTTATTTAGAAACTTGTCTTTAGGAGAAAGAACAAGTTTAGGGAGGATTGTTTGGAATAAATCTATGTATATTTGTTACCCCTGCTAGTTGGTCATTCGTCCCCCTGCTAGAGTAAGTTCCCCCTACCAAATAACAAAGGCAGGGGGATTGGTTCCCCTGCTGAAGTCAAAGGCCCTGCCGCTAGAGATAAACTTAGAATAGATTTTTACGCGTTTCAGTTACTATTCCGAGATACTTTCCAAGTTTGTTAGTAGTAATCTTGTACGCGAGTCCTTATGCCTATAAAAGGACTCACTAGGTTATCATGGAATGTGTGTCTTTCTCTATTGTCTTTCATTTCATAATTTAAGGTTTTTGTAACCCTAATATCATTATTGGGTATTCGTATATCTTTGATATATGAAAGTTCAACGTTTGCTTTAATCATTTTTTTCTTGTGCTAAACACTATATTCCGCATCTTGTTTAGTTACTTTGCCTTGCAAAGTTTCTCTAGTAATAGATTGAATTCATTCTTTCTATCACAACCCTTAAACAAGCTATTAAGGTTTAAGATCTGAGTTTGGGATCAACACTTACCTCACTTAGTTTCTCACTGGGAAGAGCGTTAAACACCGCATATTCACGCAAACGTTGCTTTTTTTTGGTAGTGTCATCATTACCACCATAGTTGATTTGAAGAGCTGCCCAAAGTTCTTTGGCAGACTCAAAACTTCTATACTTGTGCTGATTGTTTGGACCCAAATAGAGTTTAAGAATGCTTAAGGTCTTCATGTCATTCCTTCTTTTGACTATATCTGTAGTTGAGATGGCTCTTCCATCTTCATGTCTTTCTCTACGCTCTTTAGCAGGAGAACCAGCAGTAGTCCTTGATGCAATAGCAGCAGTAATCCTAGCTGCTTTATAAAAACTTATTTCCAAATTCAATAATTTCCAAGAGAGTATGATCATGAATTTGAAGGTATTGTTCAAAATTGAACTTCCATTGTTCAAAGTTGTCAGGGTCGAGCATGGGGATTTTTAGGTTGTGATTTGATGAGGAAGAAGATTCTGTAGCAGACATCTTTTCTTGTTTTAGGGTTTCGGTGTTTTTAGGGTTTACTGTTCTTCTATATCAAAGTACTATTTACAATATTAGCGCTTATTTCCGGGAAAATGATTAACGTTTCATAATTAAAAAGGGACTTTCAAGGCAGCAGTAAACATAGTGTCAATAATTATTTCTAAGAAGCATACCGAAATCACTTGTATTCTATTTTTAGCATATATTCCCCCTCACGGGTTTTCAAATTGTTTAAAAATCAGCACTAGTGAGGCTATGAACTCACCTTAGGTCCAGGAAGTCTTGTAAAGCTTATATCATACAGAATAACTCGAGCTAACAAACAAAGAACTTGATCTTACACCCACCTGTTTTAACATATTTTTTAAGTCTTTGATTTTTGGATTTCAACATTCTTGTTATTTATTTATGTGTTCTTTGTAATTGTGATAATACTGCATCATTGTTCGGGCCATTATACTTAGAAGCCATTCTATAAACGTTTGAGGAGCGAGGGAACTTTAAATCGAAAACCCAACCACTAACTCAGAAGGTAATATCGAGATGGAACATATTTGTACAAAGCTCCCTACTAACATGATACATAGTAATATATTATTTAGAAATTTCTTCAAAAGTTGGTATATATTTTTATCTTTTAAACTTTAGTTTCATAATTGGCAAAAATAGTCCTTATATTTTATAATAATTTAGAAAATATGTTTTATCATATAGTTTTCATTCATATACTTTTATAAGTTACTAAAATGATTAAGTTTATAATTTAAGAATAATTACCTTTTTAACACTTAATTTCATAAGTTTAGCATATTTACACTTTTAACCCCTTAAGTGTATAGTTTTATTATTTATAACTTAAACCCTCAATACTTAAACTTAGGGTCTCAAATTTTCCAAAATTTATTATTATAGCTTTAAATTTCATGAAATGACACTTTTGGCCCAAAATGCTTAATAGTTTTAAAAATGACAGGTTTAGTCCCTATACTTACAAAAATCACATAACATCCTCAAAAATGGACCAAATGATCTAGAATTTTAAAACAAAGTTTCAAAACATGTTTATAATCATAATAACAACATTTCTTCAATTATATCTTTTGAAATGATTTTTTGCTTATTATTTTATGTACATTACAAAACTAGGGTTTTAAGACATATTTACCTTATAACTTTCATTTAAATTGATGAAATGACTTAGTTTATTTTAGATAATCTTTTTAACATAATTTTAGAATTATAAAAAGTATAAGAAATCATTATAACAAGATCAAACAATGGCTAACACATAAATTACCTAGGTAGCTCCAAAATGGCTCCTTATGACTTCTTATGAACACTACTTGCTATCAAAGCTTCAAAAGCTTCAATGGCTTCCTTCTAGACCTGGTTTCTGGTCTTGGAAGATGTCCTAGGATGTATATAGAGGTGAATATGGATAATGCATAGGAGGTAATAAGAAAACAGGGTGCAAGTCTTCAAGGTTACAATACGGCTCTATTTATAGTCATGGCAACACATAGGCTCCAAGTTTTGGTCTTGTACGTGTAACATAGATAAGAGACTGACTAAGGGATTCTAGTGAATCTATAAACAAGTTTATAGGTCCTATATTTGATCTAATATTCACTTGTGGCTAATATAAGGTCACGACAACATTAGGATATGAATGGTGATGTGTAGCAAGCAAGGAGGTGATGCACCTACTTGTAGAAACTTCTAAAATATCTTAGAACTTATAAATATCTGGTTTTTGAATTTGGAATGGAGAGAAATGGTTTGAAAATGGGTTTTGGAGGCAAAATACAAAACCGGGTTGAAAAATTAGGGCTTGTAACTTATGGTTTGTTTTTTTGGTGATTAAAGACTAAGGAAAGTTATTAGTGAATGATTAAGGCTTAATTAGGGTTAATAAATCCTATTTAAGAGATTTGGGTCATTGGTTTGAAGTTTAACAAAGGTTTGATGTGAAAATGGCAAGTATACTTTTGTAGTTTAGGGGTTTTCTAATGATCTAGGGTTTTATCTTAGTAAATGTAATTATCCTTCTCTTAGCTACTGATGTAAATTTAATTTAGGTTCTATACATTGTGTCTTAGGTGTATAAAGAGTTCTTACACTTGGTTTAAGGGTTTAGTTTAGGTAAACATGTCTAAAGAGTGAAAATACCTATTTTGACCTAATTTACAAGTCATGCATTCAAATATTGTACCTTGCGCATTAGGGTACTTGTACATTTTATTATCATAATATTATAATCTTAATGAAGTCCTATGAGTGTTTGTAGACTTGTCCTAAAAGACTAGGTTACGATTCCATGAAGATTTCTTAATATAAAGGTTTCTATATCATTAAGCCTAATGACTCTCTTTTGGGTAATTAGGGTTTGTACCTTAATGTAAGCTTTTTCTAAGTCTCATATACTATGTTTATGATTTCTATGGGTTATACATTCTTGGTTTAGGGTTTTATATAGGTTGATCATATTCTAGGGTTATTTATAGGAGCTTAAGATCCTATGCTTTGAAAAATTGTACTTTATGCTTTAATAATTTGTAACTTAGTTTAAAGTAAATGTATTAACTTAATATGATACTTAGTTGAGTTTTATAATAAGTTTCGAAGATTAGGGTCTAATTCATTATAGAATAGATTTTATATGTTAATCTTAGTTTTAGGTCATTTTCTTGTAATTAGCTTGTGATTAGTGAATATTAGTACTTTGTGATTCCTTAACTTCTCTTTATATTATAGGTTAGAATTAGTTTATTGTATTGATTATAGATTCATAGTTCTTTTATGGTTATATTGCTTAAAATGTTGTTTATCAAGGTTTTTAGGTGATGATCTAGACTATTATGTACATTTAATTGTACTTTAGCTTTGTATAACTTACTCTTACTTATTATTTATATGACTTTTTACTTTTCATGTGATAGTATAATCCTTGTTCTTATTCCTTGTTTACTTGTTCTTATTTAAACTTTTATCACTCTTGAGTTCATTATTTATTTATAGGGATTCTAGAGTTTCTAAGGGAATTTAAGGTATCATTATATTTCTTGGAATGTTCTTATTTAAGTATACTTGTACTTGTTATGTTTAGAACATATAGGAATATGTTGATATGGTAGTCCAGGTAAGGAAAAGTAGTTCATCTTACCAAGTAATAGCAAAAAATTCTAATGGGTATTCCATTTCCATTAAACATATTATATGACTTACTTGTGAAATTTATGGTTTGTCATAAAAATAAACCTAGCATACTATTCTCGTCTTGATCTCGTAGTCTTCGTCTTTCTTCCTTTATATTGTGAATATGCTGATGTGATCTTTGATTTAAGTCTTGAACGTGATTCCTTGCCTTGAACTTGTGCACTCATCACTTGTGATATTCGCCTCCTTGTGACTTCATGTCCTACATACTTATACCTTTGTAATACTTGATAGCTTTAGAGTTTGATACATCGGAAGACTTGATGTTGAACTTTCTAGAATTTGCTTAAGAATACAATGCAGAAAGTATAAGCATGTGGGGACGACTTCTTTCGGTACACCACAATGCCACCGTCTTCAAATGTAGCAACATAAGTAGACACGAATGAAATAGATTTGACATTTCATTATATTTCGGTAGCATTTTACCTCCGGTCGGTGAAGACCGTTAGACGATATATAAAATATTTTACTTTTGGCAGGTAGTTTCAATTAAGAATCTCCTTTACAAAATTTCGCGGGTAAACCCGTTCTCTTTACTCAACCATCCAAAGCTGACTGCAAAAGTAAAGAGTGAATCATTTGGATAATGTTATCTGTATGATTGAAGCCATCAGTTCTGAGTCTTGGAACAATTTAATTCATTTAAGAATCGCACCATCCTTGCTTTCCAGTTCTCACGAGCTTGATTCATATTGAATCTTGCAAGTTACCTACCAAGTGCTGATTGATGTTAACACTAGAAGAATTTTCATTCGTCACTGTAAATACTAAATTTTATTACTCTGAATGTTCTGGCAAGATCACTGGAATTTTGTGTAGAGGCCTAGAACGAGATTAAATTTAATTAAGAATTAAACCACTGTTGTTTTCCAGTTATCACAAGTTTGATTCACAAAGAATCACACTAGTCACCTACCATGAGCTTTTTGATGTTCACTTAAGAAGGATTTCCATCTTCATTATAGATACTTTTGTATTACTCGGATGTTCAGGCAAGATCATGAAGATTTTACGTAGGACTCTTAATATCTTTCTTAGTTTTTGTATGAAGAAGCAAGGAAATATGGAAATGTGTCATAATGAGATTATTGATGATCTCAAAAGGCTCTATACTCGATCGTGCATTTTGTATTTTAGTGATCGGAGGCTGGAGAGGAGTGTCACCATCTCAATACCAATTTATTCGGAGTGAATAAATCAATAGGTAACGTGTTGATCTCGGTGTGATTAAAACAAATATCATTTAAGAGATATCCGAGTTAGCTGGGATGCGTTGTGCATTGCATCACTGGGTCCATGATGTCTATCTTCGATATCAAGCATCATTAAAATGATCTCAATAGCATATGTGTTGACCCGGTTTGTACCTAAGTTGTAAGGAGGGCTTCTTTCTTTAGACCCTTTATCTTAACAATTCTTTTTTATTCTTCAACCCCTTCAATGCTTACCAATACATCATCACTAGCACCTTGTTGTGATTGTTCCAATGCTAACTTAAGTACTTGGTCGACATTCAACTACGTTCACAAACTTTCTCCATCTTTCCTAAGGACTACTATTTCTAGCTATAGAATGTCCTTGGGAAGATTCCTTTGTTTCTAGAAGAATCATTGGACTTTAACCTATCCTACCATCTTTATGTCACGACAATCATCACCATCGTGAATAGAGATGTTTTGGGTAAGTGTATGTCATCATGAAATCCATTTTGATGTCAAAATTCATTTTGGTCCCCCTTAACATAAGACACGATATTTGAAAACATTTTGCATATGTTGGGATGAGCTATCACGTTAAGTCAAACCATTGTATAAATTGATCTCAATATTAAATCACATTTTCTCCCTTATATTAAAAATATTAACCCAACCGATGTTGTTGATACAAAAGTTGGATGATCCTTTCTTGATCCGAATTAGGTTTAATTAGGATATGTGGGGCTCCGGCTCTTGCACCAAGTGAACTTATTGCTGAGATCCTGCACACTAAAACAACACGCGTTAAGCTTACCGTGGGAACGTATCCCACGATTAGACTCCAGTGTGAGAGTAATTAATCGATTTAGGGTTAGTGATCGGTTTTAGATTGAGAGTATGAAAAATGTGATACCTTTGTGAAACCCTTGGGGTTCCTTATATAGGCGGTGGAACCCTAATGGGATGTCACCGATGCATCGGCCCCAAGCAAAGGATAAGTGCCATAATTAGTTTGATTTTTATCTTCTAATTATGGTTAGTGCATATCCTCCACTTTAGGGTAAATCCCAATCCTAATAAAATTGTGATTTTGTCTAAATCTGTACCGGCCGTGCCTGGCCGTAGGCCGCACACATCCATGCGGCCACTATTCATTCGAAGCCCATAAGCTTAAATGACACTAACCCAACCCGTTTGTGATGTGCTGGATGCGGGTAGTACCCGTGGGCCGGGTCCATGACCCAGTTGGGGACTATACGTCATCATGTCCCCCCGTCTAGTTGTTACAATAACCCTTATTTTGTCTTTGCAAATAAAGCCGCACCACAAATCGGTTGACCGGGACAACATTAATGAGTGTATTAATGATTGTCATGGTTCGCAGGTTTTGCTGCAAAAGTGCACAAGACAGGCCCAGTATTGGGCCACGCAAAACTGTTATGAGGTGAACCGTGGCTCCCTCTGACGTTTCAGCTATGTCAGTAATCCCATCTGTTGGATGGGCGTAGTGGATTACACGTGGCTATCATCCAGGCTACCTCGTAAACCGAGGCAACCCTATAAAAATCCTATGTGTGTGATTGTGCACACACAAAGTCCACACCTTCTACCAGCATTGTTGCATTTCCTTTCATTCCTTCTACTTACTTTCCACGAAAATCCGTCGTACCATGTTAGATCATCGTGCCCTTCTACTCATATTTATAAATCACGGTGAAAGACAACCCCACCATCACGATTGTACTCAATGTGATGTCGGTGAAGAAATTCATTGAATTACTGTCAAATATTATATTCCTGAGATCGTACACCCCACCTATCCGGGTGATGGTGAAGCGATCACGGACGCTCCTGCTGGGAAATTAGGCGTATATACGCGTCTGTTTGATTCGGCCAACTACTGCATTCCTCTCTCTAAGTTTCTTGCAGATATCCTTACGTATTATGATTTCCATATAACCCAACTCCACAGTATAGGGGCTTGTAAGATCAAATAATTCGAGATTACATGCCATACATGTAGTATAACCCCAACCGTAAGTCTTTTTAGGGTTTTTTATGCACCTCAAATGGTCAACGGGTGGTTGTCGTTTAAAAAATGGTCGGGTAATGCACCCATGTGTTATACCAAGGCTTTAGATTCGTTGAAAAGCTGGTATGACCATTATTTTTTCGTAGATGCTATGGTATTTCCCACTCGATTCCGCCTTAAAAACAGAGCTCCAACGCCGCCCAAAAAATACATAAAATAGTAGGGATGTAAGGATATTAGATACCAACCGCACATATTTCCACAAAGGCCTACCATAGAATTTCTTGTGCCTAGTAGGTATAAGCCGCAAGTATTACAGCCGGGAGGACATATATCCCACATTTTTGAACAACCGTATAGAGTGTGGGTGTTTTTATTATATATAGATGTATGTGCATATAAACATATATAACATGCTTGTAATCAGACTAACGTACATGTATACATATGTCCGCAGAGATGAAGCTATTTGGGATACTACGCCAGGGGGATCCGAATAAGGTGGAGGAGGGATCCCGACCACTACGTGAGGGTGAGACCCCTCTACTTATCACGACTGAAAGCATGACCATCCCCCTCGAAGAAACGCCAGAGCCGCAGTCCGGCGTACAGGAACCAGTGATAGAGAAGTCGTCGTTGGACTTCACCAATGAAGATGGTGGTGAGCTCATATTAGAGAACGCCACTGCCCTCTTAGGTGAAAACCTAGGTGAAAACATGGAGCAGCCAACCGATTCGTCCATCAATCGTCTATTCGGTGATGACGATGAAGAGGAAATAGCACATGAGACTGGAACCTCTAAGAAGCTAAAGCCTACTTCTAGGAAACGCAAATCCTCAAGGAGGGTTGTAAAAGAAGTAGAAGTGGAAGCGGGGGCCTTTAACGCGCCCCCTAAGACGATGCGCGAAGATCACCCCCAATACTATGAAGGGAGCAGCACTACATTACTGCAGGACCACCCCTTGCCCCCTCCTGTCGTAACAGAATAGCAGGTAGAGATAACCGTGTGGAAGGCGACGCCAGTAAGTGCCATGGCCCCCACCAATACAACGCCTACAATATCAACGTAACTCTTCCTACTGTATTCGTATGTCTTATCTTGCGTAGCTTGTGTTTATTCTGGTATGCAAAAACCTTAAGACTTATGAGTTCATTCTGAATAACAGGGAGGATCCTACGACCGTGACGTATGAGATAGAAGTTGGTAGGGATCCATCCCCTGTGATATCCGTTATTCCACCATCTCCTCCCCCCACTCAGGCGGAAGAACCACATTCTGGGGGTCCATCCACCAGCCTGCGCCGAACATGGAATCTGTCCGAGCTAACAAGGCTGGAGTTTGAGGAGGAATGTAAAGAGTTTGTGGAGCACATAACTCCCCCAACCCTGGCGCGGGATCTTGATGAGCTCGACCACGGAACCCTCTTAGAGCAATTCAACGTCGCCTCGGCATACCAGATGACTGTTGGTGCGGCTTTGCGACGTTGTTTTGAGGCGGCCTTGGGCCATGTGCGGACTGTCGATAGGAAAGTTGCCCACCGGGAAATACAGGTAAAGAAACACGAGCAAACAATATCTACCTTGCAATCGAACTTATCCATGGCGGAAGCAACAATAAAAGAGCAATCCAGCCATGCCGCTGCCCGGGAATGCCGCATTAAAGAAATGGAGGCTGATGCTCGAATCCTTCATGACAAGGTATGTTCCACATCCTAAAAAATGTCCCAATAGAAGTAGCTTACGACCATAAAATAACCTTTAGTTTTCATACAAACAGGTAGCCGCAACCAAGGCCTCTGCTAAGACCGCGGCTGACCAAGCATCCGCCCTCACAAAGGAACTAGAGAAGATGCGGATGTTGGTTAAGGGCGAAGAAGCTTTGAAGGAAGAGGTTGCCAATGAGCATACTGAAATGGAAAGGAGAATGTCTGAGACCATGGAGAAGGTGGACAATGAACTGAGCGCACTAGCTACAGATTCTGCTGAAGTGTTGTGCTCCAAACTTTTTACGGCCATTGATGGTCGTAGGTGGATGGTGGGCCAAGGGACGCCCCTAGCAGTGATGAGAGTGATGGAGACACCTCAGTTCGTACAGTCCTTTGCCGACGTTGTGTCAGATGGTATTGACCGTGGCCGACATGAAGGTATATCCAAGGTCGCCGAGCTAATAAGCAAGAAAGAAGACATTACTAGGCACGCCTACTTCAACCCTAGGGCCGAGGCAAAAATGACTTCTTCCATGGATGTCCTGGGAGACTTGGAGTACCCTTTCCTGTCCGAACATGAAGATATGAAGGACGCAACCAACAAAGATATCATGGCGAAGCTTCGCCCAGACGCATGGCCAGAAAGTGGAGTGGACCCCCGAGCCCCTCTTATACCGTACCCCAGCCATCTCATCCTTCCAATTTATGATGCGAACTCGAAGGTTATGAAGGGAGAGAAGGCGTTGGGTGAGACGCTAGAAGTAAACCTAGCCCTGGCTCGTAGCGGGAAAGAGGCCCGTGGTGAGGCACTCCGTTCATTAATAGACGAAGGGAAGAACGAATTAGGTGAGTTCCTGCCTCCTTTGTAATATGTGTAGTTGCAACTTTTGAACAATTTTATTGCTCTCGTTGTAAGGTATATTCGTCCGTGGATGTCCACGACTTTATTCTGTTATTTAATTTTGAACACTTAGAATAGTTATTAATATATGTGTTCGTGATGATCACGGCGTGTTTTGTTTGTATATTTGAAAATTGTATTTATTATGAGATATCGTGTATCTTTTCCATGACGTGTCACGGCTGTGTAAGAATAATACTAAGTCTATAATTTACTAGACGTGCACTGTTTATCTTTATCATGTCCGGCACTATATAAGTACGGCATCTGGAAACTTATTACAACGTCTTGTGAATAAGGTGTCTAGTAAGGATACATGATCTGCGTCGCGGGGGTTGCATCCCTCTTATGTGACAAGTTTAATTATTAGGTTCACTTAATCCTCTTACTCCTCCTGGGAGCGAATAGTACATGTACGGCTGAAGGAATGCATATGAATAAGAAATAACACTTAAAATTATAAACAAAAAATAATTCTAAGGACACCAAAGACAATAATTTGCATAAGAATGAGCCGTGGAGCTAGCTAGGCACCATGGCATTTTATTATAACGGTTACGATTTTTTGACAGAATAATAAAATCCTAAGACAAATAGAACCTAGAAAACATGAAAGCAAAAATACATGGATCTTTATTAAAACTGTCTACAGCGAGGTGTCCATGCGGAGGTCGTAGCCTTTTACAGATAGCATCTTTTGAGTTTGAAAATATTCCATGTACGATCCAAGTCACGGCCCTCCGTATCACGCAACTTGTATGCGCCTAGCACCAAAGCTTCTGTGACCTCATACGGCCCTTCCCATTTTGGACCAAGTTTTCCTGTGTTCTCTGTGCGACTTGCTTCATTAGCACGATAGACAAAATCCCCCAGCTTAAAGAAAACACCCTTGACTTTGGAGTCGTAATAAGCTTTCATCCGTGCCTTAGATTTAGCTTCGTTGATAGCATCTATCTCCCTTTTTTTCCTCGAGTAAGTCTAGATTGACCCGAAGTTCCTCATCGTTTGTGCCGACATTAAATTCCATTGTGCGAATTGTTGGGATCCCAATTTCCGTTGGAATGACTGCCTCGGTTCCATAGGCTAGCGCGAATGGAATGTCCCCATTAGCCGTTTTGATCATTTTTCTATGTGGCCATAGGACATGTTGTAGTTCGTCCACCCATTTTGTGCTTCTCTCATCTAAGCGCGCCTTTATTCCTTCACCTAGGATTCTATTCGCCTGCTCCACTAGACCATTAGTCTGTGGGTGTTTAACTGATGTGAAGCGCCGTTTGATGTTCAGACCTGTGCACCAATCCTTGAAAGGATTATCCACAAACTGCTTTCTGTTATCCGAGATAATCTCACAGGCCAAACCAAATTGGCATAAAATATTTTCCCAAACAATCTTTTTTACCTGTTTGCCCGTGATTGTTGCGACCGTTTTAGCTTCTATCCAGCGAGTAAAGTAGTCCATAGCCACGATCAAGAACTTAACGCCTCCGGCTGCAACAGGAAAAGAACCTGCTATGTAAATTCCCTATTTATAGAATGGCCATGGGGATGTGATGGGTGTCAGCTCTTGTTGTGGATTGTGTGGTACTGGCCTGTGCACTTGGCAATCATTGCATTTAAGAATCATATCTCGTGCATCTCGATGCATAGTTGGCCAATAGTATCATGTGCGTAGAGCCCGTGCTACTACTGATCTGGGGCTGGCGTGCATGCCGCACGACTCTTCATGAATTTTACTAATCACATAACTAGCTTGGCATGGTCTGACACATCGCAACCACGGCTGTAGGAATGATCGTTTGTATAAGACACCATCTCGGAGTTCAAAGTGTTGTGACTTCCTTTTAACACGACGCGCCTCTGTTTCATCATCAGGAAGGGTTTCGTTGTCAGATAGTTTATGATCGGGGTTATCCACGTAGGCCCCTCCTCATCAACTATTGTTGCGACCTCCTCTCCTGCAATGGATTTATCCTTGAGTATTTCCACAAACACTTGTTTGGATAGATGGGAAAAACTCGTAGACACGATTTTGCTAAGAGCGTCCGCCTTCTTGTTCTCGCCTCTAGGTACCTGCTTGATAGAGGACTTGCCAAAACTAGCGATAAGTCACTTGACTTTCTCTAGATATTGGATCATGTTTTCCTCCTTGGCTTCGTACCCTCCCAGGATGTGATTCACGACAAGCCGTGAGTCCACGTAGCCTTCAAGGTTGCGTACTCCCATCCTAGCGGCGACTTTCAAACCCGCAATCAATGCTTCATATTCTGCCTCATTATTTGTAGTTGTGAATTCAAAACGCAAGGCATATGTGAAATCCATGCCTTTCGGATTTGTGAGTATGAGGCCCGCTCCCGATCCGTCCGTGCAAGAAGATCCATCTGTAAATAATACCTATGGTTCCACTAGGATCTCTTCCTTTGGTTCCATTGGCTTGTCCTCCTCGGGCTTCTCAATTATGAAATCTTCCAAGATTTGGCCTTTGATGGTTGTCCTTGGTCTATAGGAGATGTTGTATTCCCCCAGTAGGACGCTCCACTTCTGTAGTCTTCCTGCCACGTCCGGTTTGGAGATAACCTGTTTTATTGGTTGATCAGTGACCACCACTATTGGGTGCGCCTGGAAGTACCGGCATAACCTTTTAGCGGCTTAGACCAACGATAAGACCATTTTGTCCATTGGTGAGTAATCCAGCTCTGGACCTTGCAGCACTCTGCTTATGAAGTAGACCGGAGTCTGGACTGAATCCGATCAGTCATGAGAACTGTCCTTATTGCTCCATATGTAGCAGATAAGTACATGATTAGTTCCTCTTTAGGTCGTAGGGCTACTAAAATGGGAAGAGCCACTAGATGCTGCTTGAGCTGCCTGAACGCTTCCTCCGCCTCTCTCGTCGCGTAAAAGTCTCCTTTCTTCAAGCACTTCTTGAGTGTTTTTAATAAAGGGAGTGACTTCTCTATGGACTTTGATAAGAACCTATTAAGCCCGACCAACTTTCCATTAAGTGATTTCACCTGTTTTAGTGTCTGAGGGGATGGTAGTTGTATCACATCGTCTGTCTTCTTCGGAAAAGGCTTGATGCCGTTTGGATTAATCATATATCCAAGGAACATTCCTTCAGTTGCTCTAAACGTGCATGTTTTGGGATTCAGTTTCATGTTGATTTTCCTCAGTGTGACGAATGTCTCTTGGATATCACGGAGGAGTTTGTCCTTCGTATGGCTTTTGGTAACTAAGTCGTCCACATAGACTTCAAGGTTACGGCCTATTTGCGAGTCAAAGGCTTTTTCAACAAGTTGTTGATAAGTCACACCTGCATTCTTGAGTCTGAACGGCATTTTTGTGTAACAATACACGCCCTGACTGGTATGGAACGCCGTTTTCTCCTCGTCTTCCTCCGCCATCTGGATCTGATGGTATCCTTTATATGCGTCCCAAAAACATTTGAAGGAGTACCAGCATAAGGATTCCACCTTCCAATCTATTTTTGGTAACGGATAGCAATCTTATGGACAAGCTTAGTTCAAGTTTGTGAAGTCCACACACTTGCGCCAGCTTCCATCATGCTTCTTGACCATGACCAGATTAGAGAGCCACTCATGGAAATAGACCTCGCGCATAATTCCTACATCTACCAGTTTCCGTACCTCGTCCAGTATTACCTTTTTGCGTTCTGGTTCTTGACCGCGCTTCTTTTGTTTAAAAGGGGGATATCCACGGCGGATTTGAAGCTTATGTTCTATGATCGAACGCGGTACACCCGTCATATGCCTTGGTTCCCATGAAAATATATCAAGGTTTGCTTTTAGGAGAGAGCACATGGCCTTCTTCCCTTTCTCGAAGAGGGTTCCCCAATACCCACCTCTTGTTCCGGATACTCAAGGTGGATTACCACTTTCCAATTAGGGGGTGGTGATTCTTCCTTTATAGGAGCTGGTTGGATTGGTGTTGTCACGCGTGACACTCTAATGCTGACACGATTGAATTGTAAATAGTGACAATTCCACCTTCCATCGGGAATTTATCATTCCGTGTGCCGTGGACGGGACTGCCCGTATAGCTAGGATACCTGGTCTTCCAATAATACCATTGTACGGAGAATGTGAACGTATCACCATAAAGTTCATCCACGCTGTAGTTGAATGCTCTTTATCTCCAATGATTACTAGCAAACGTAATTGTCCTATCGGCCAGATAGTGTCTCTACTGAAGCCAATAAGCGACGACGTGGCCGACATCAATTGGCTTTTAATTTCTGGTCGTAGCTGTACGAAGTAGTGTTCGTAGAGTAATTTCGCCGATGATCCTCCATCGACATGCATACGCCGAAGGTTATGAGTTCCAATGCTTACCTTAATCGTGAGAGGTGCATCAGCCACGTTACTCGCCGTGATAGGAGGGAATGAGATTTCCTTGCCGCGTGAAAAATTTTGACTAACTTTCTGCTTCATCCGACGTTGCCATGATTGAACCATGTATATGGTCGTAGGCTTATCCTTTTGGGAATCTTTTTTGTCATACTTTTTGTTATCCTTCACATCCTTCCAATCCTTAACCAGATGTTTGAGTTTGCCTTATTTAATCAGCGACTCTATATGCTTCTTGAGCTAAATGCACTCCTCCGTGTCGTGACCTTTGTCATTATGGAACTCTCAGAAGCGAGTGCCTTAACGACGATCAACTGTAGTTGTCATTGGGGGAGGTCTTGGAAAATCTTTCTCCTTCTGTTAATAAGATATCTCGATAAGTCATCTTTAGAGGGGTAAACATGTCATCCGACCGTCCTCCTTTTGCCCGATTTCTATAATCCATGGTCCTCCCATTGTCGTGCTTACCGTGGCCACCCGATTGCCTTCTAGGAAGATCGTTTGATCGATAGTCGTGGTTCCCTTTTGTGGGGTAAGCCGCAACAACGGCGGTTTCCCCCTCCATAAAATTTTGAACCCTTTCCATGAGTTCATCAAACTTCTCCGGACGTTTATCGTTGAGGAGCCTAATTAGCTCCTTGTCCGTTTTGGCGTGCATGTAGTCGGAGATTTTAAGGAGCTCTGGGCACGCTTTTGTGCGCGTACATTCGTCATTAAAACACTCCGTGAAGTCTTCTGTAGACTCTCCGGGCCTTTATTTGACTATAGCCAATGAGACCGGATCACTATTATACTTCTTTCGCTAAGTATAATTTATGACACCCCGGGTAGGGTCAAAATATGCGGAATTATCAACGGAGATGTCACAAGGGTGGATCGATAGCACATAGTTCATAGAGCATAAGATAAGAAATTATTCAAATCAGATTACATGATTATTAAACAAATTTATAAAAATTGTCTTCAACATGATAAAAGTAGATTGTTTATGTTTACCAAATAGAACCCCTGACGAGTCCTACAATGAAGATTACAATGATGCTTGAGTCCAAACACATATCACGTACTAACTTCATTTCCCTGAGTAAAACATGCTTAGAGGGTCAACATAAAGTTGGTGAATTTATAGGTTTAACAATAATTAGTTTGGACATACATTGTATAACAATGATAATCTTTATGAATCAAGAGGGTTGATGTTTTCTAGAGAGAGAAACTTAGAGAGAGAAATGAAAGAAACTATGTATTATCAAAGTGAGAAATGAAACAACCAACACCTCTTTCCATGGTGGAAAGAGGCTTATATACCCAAGTCCTTAATGGACTTGGGCCTCCGGCGCATGAACATGCTCATGGGTCGGGCTATTAAACAAAAGTAACTTAAACACTACTACGAGCCTATAACTATATTGTTGGAGTGACCGAGACTTTCTATATACGTAAAACGTATTTCCAACAATCTCCCCCAAAGGGAGGTTGTTCGAAATACGTTTTTACATATTTAGGAAGATTCGGTCACTCCGACAATATATTAAGTTGTAGCTCGTAGTCTAGATATCTTTATTAAACAAAAAAAGTCAAGCCTAGCCTACAACATGTGTAGGCCGGCCCAACATTGTAAGCCCAAGCCCATCACAAGGCTTGGGTATATAAACCCTCTCCTTTGATGGAGAGGGTGTGTGGTTTCATAATTTACACATAGTTCTTCTTATTTTCTCTCTCTAGCTTTGTGTGAAATCCACCATCTCTCTATCACTTTCTCTCTCTAAAAACATTAGCAAGATTTACATTTCAACAAATGGTATCAAGAGCCATGGGATGATTGCTTAGTTTTTGTGTTTTTGTTCTTGGATTACACGGCTATTTTGATCCGATTTCAAAAGTACCAAATTTTTTTTTTTGTGTTTTTTATGGTTTGATCTTGATACAAATCATCTACACAGTTGTGGTAGTGAGTTGGTATAGTTACTTTGGTTAAAAACACAAAAATTTTGGGTGTTTGGATCAATTTTTGGCTTAAAATCACGAATTTGGTGTGTTTTGTCCGAGAAAAGTGGAAAAAATCGTGCACTGTCTGTACTATTGCGACAGCTCCCATCGCAATATCTAGGGTTTTAGTATTGCGATCCGTATTGCGACTGATATTGCGATTGGATTTCCTGT